>CAJSYZ010000008.1:802636-1356706 GCA_910574455.1 Trichaptum fuscoviolaceum | reverse complement strand
CTTCCTTCCTCAATGAGGGTGTCTCTCGCCATCTTCTGTCGCTCCATACCATCGCCCACACAAAGTTAACTTTTTTCTATTCATTTTGTCGCATTCTCGTCTAGTAACCCATGTCGATCTCACCTAAACTTCAAGATTGCCCATATAGCTTTAGCGCTTAACTTACTGGTCGTTGCAGTTGGATGTGTTCGATGCAGCGTTTTGGAGACACTACAGTTCGTGCAATATTTCGTCTGTCATTGTCCGAGTTTCTCACAAGACGCCTGGTGTCAGAGTCACTGACACAGTGTCATGCAGTTCGCGTGAAATTAGTTATGGTTAATTGGGCGCTTCAGCAACGGCCAACTACAGATGGGCTGGAGCCGATTCTTACGGGCAACCACTCCACGTAGAGCGAGGCAGGACCAACTTTCGTACATACGGAAATTCGCTGCACATCTTTTCCTGTTCCGTCTCCATCACTGGCACCTGCATCGGGGACATTCTACCTTCGTACTTTGGAAAATATGATGCGGGTTAGGCTTGATGGGCCCGTTGTTCTCTGTCAGTCTTCTGACTTGCGACACATGCTTCGCCTTCGTGGCATGCGTCTATCCCCTAATCTGCGGAAAGGTTCAGGTAGTCGCGCACATTAAACGCACTTAGGCCGCCTGGGCCTCCTTCTCCGTCGTGGCGCACACTTCTGTGTCGAGAATCGTCTTTCTTTCTCAGGTTCGTAGCATCATTCTTGGCGCTTTTGGATCTGCAAATCAACAGCCAACTCCTTGTTGGTCTTGTCCTATCAGCTGCCCTAGCCTACGATCGCCCGACCCCGGCCGAAAGCCCTCTCGCGTGATCGCAAGCCGACTCCGTCGGGGACTTTGCTGTGGGTATGTATACTCTAATCCCACTTCTCTACCATCCAGTATACACAGTGCGGGATTCGTTAGTAACACACGTCTTATACCCCCGGGAAAGTTACGGGGGTTTCAGTGTTTCGGCTTTCCTTCATGCAGCACTGCTCTTGAGCCTTCAGTAAAAAATCGGACTTCCGAATACTGCGAAGATAGTAATTGTCTTTGCTCAATGCAAAAATTTGAACATATGAACAAGTGCTCAAGACCCTCAGGCGTTTTGATCTCCCCTTTAACCCCGTGCATCAGGTTCTCAACCGCCATGTGGCACCAAACTCAACAAAAGTTAGACCTCACAAACGATATATCGCTGTTCTCGCTGATTACATACATCGAGTCTCGCATCCCGGCCTCAAATCGCAAGGAAACTGGTATGCAATGTCCACAAGTACCCGCGGATCTCTTGTCTGATTAGCAGACCCAAATGTACAGCAGCCGAACTGGTAGCGGTGATGTGCGAGCTTGCGGACTTCTGGGGCATTCGAATGTTCCCCTCCTGCTCCGTCATCCCCGTTTCCCCATTACAATCAGAGGCGATAAGAGACTTGCTTACCGGCAAGTTCTTCCCCCATCACGGTCTCATGTGTTCAGGGCATGCCACTGCCATTACACGGGTATGGGTTTCGGCGAATTGCGAACGGCGTTACACCGTGCTTGATCCCGAACTCGAAGTTTTCTGCCTACGATCTCCGAGTGGCGGTCATGTCATTTCAAATCGCTGACGACTGTACCTATTCAAGGTGATGTGTATAAATTATGTGTTTGGAGAGGCTACTACATATCCCATTCTCGACATCGCCGATTAATTATTGACAACTTCTGTTGACCTCGAATGAGCCGTTCGGTTTGTCGATTCAAATATATGGCCTCGGTTGGGCGTTGCTGTCATTCGCGATTGGAACCTGCTCGTAATTCCGCCTTTCACGCCACGTATTTAACGGCTAGGCTCGACGCAATCGTTCTCGACAACAACCGATTTCGCTGACAATTAGATATTAAGGAGGGGGCGGCTTTCAAGTCACGAATGGAAACTCTTTTCCTCTGGGACTCTTACAGATTTTGACAATCTCCGAGATGAATCACTACGAATTTTTTTCAAACACTCAGTTAGAATGCTCGGGTCTGAACCCTCCAGTTTAGAGCTTCCAGCACACTCCGGTTCGGGCTCCATGACTACAGTACGTTATAATTCAAAAGTCAGTTAAATTTCTCTCTACGCCATCTCTCTTTTTTTTAAACCGGTTAAATTGTGAATTATTTCATTGTGCCATCTTCGACGTTCTGATGTGGTAAACACCGTCTTTGCATATTCCCGAGGGATATTGGCAGTAAACGTAAGGTGAAAACATTGCGAGTTTCCGATAAATCTGCTTCGCACATTTCACTCTTGCTCAATAAATGTGGACAGCACGTATGACACTCTACTTCTCATACATGGCCATCCCGCATCTTGACTGGCCCACTCAATTCCTGTTGCCATTCAAAGTATATCAACGCTCCCTACAGATTTAAGTGGACCGGCGCATCCATGTCCAGCAATTAGGCTATTGAGTTGATAATTCGGATTCAAGATGTTTCGCTCAAAGAGAAGCTATGAACCTCCCCCTCGGCTTAAAGAATAAAAGTCCCGCAAATTACAAATACAGTAGGTCCAATCCGGGGGATCGACCGGCAAGTCCCGAATTGTACTCCAGCCACCGAGTCGCAGTTGAACCGTGACTTATCATGGACCACCATCATACCGTAATTCAGTATGTCCTCGGGCAGTACAATACAGCTGCAATCAACAAAAATTGTAGGTGCCCTCGCCTCCTACTGAATGTTCTTTGTACTCATCATAGGATAGCTGTTCAGAGAGATTCAATATACCTTTGTTAGGCCTCGGTAGTCCAAATGACTCGTGATGTAAACTCGCTTCGTAAGCTGCGGACTCGAGCCGAATCTGTTCACAATAATTTAAAATAGGAACCGATGAGATGGATGCAGATCGAGGCAGTCCCCCCCCCTTTCTGTGATGTGGGCTCTAGAGGAAAGAATAGTTATCCCGTCCATTCAAGCTTACTAATAACGCATTATCGGACAGGTGGATATCGGACATTTATTGTACGATATTCCTTCATAAAGAGTCAAACCCATCACTTATCTGAAAATACGTAAGGACTCTGCAGCTTGGTACTATAACGAGAAAGGAAAGTAGGGCGTGCCATCCTCGAATTCTGCAAGAAATCAGGCACTCCGCGCGCGGAGGTGTTCTATAGGACGGAAAACTCCAGTCAAACAACGCTACGAGGCCTCGAAGCGAGCTATACAATGAAGTCTCTCCAAGGAATGGCCGGTCTGGGGTACATTGATTTGTATCTCATACACAGTCCACTTGGAAGGCCGAAGCCCCCGCGCGGATAGTTGGAAGGCGGTTTGCGAGGCGAAGGCGGATGGCATAATCCATAGTATTGGCGTCAGTAATTACGGCGTGAAAACATCTTCAGGAAATGGTGACGTCAGGTTTCGAGCTGCCCACTGTTAATCAGGTAGAGCGCCTTGATTCTTATGTATCCATGTTAAAATATCTGATATGCTTACAGATAGATTCTACATCCTTTCATGACGAGGAATGATGTGGTAAAATACTGCCAAGAGCACGATATAGCTTTGGAGGTGAGTATCGGCTTTATCAAGAGAAATAAGACCCATTTAATGTGACTGCAGGCATGGGCACCCCTCGCCCGTGGATATAGGGTCCAAACACCCGAAGCTTAGTCGAACTAGGAAACAAGTATAACAAAGGAGTAGCACAAGTTCTCATCCCGATATTCGCATCAGAAGGTTCATACATAACAAATGCTGTTTTTGTCGTTCAGTATTTCACATAACTCATCTTCCATTTGACAGGGCTTCATTTGCATCCCCTAAGTCTTTTCAAAGACGGAAAGAGTTATCTCAAAACGCAAACGTCTACGAACTTTGAACTGTCTGACGAAGAAATGGCCAGCTTGGATAGTTTTTGGATGAAATGTCAGTCTCACACTTACTAATTTCGGTGTATCATACTGAATCTTTTTCTAGACCTTGTCACGGACTGGGACTCCCACTGGTTGCTCTTGACCGCTCATAGCTCGCCATAGTAAACTGTCATTCGCGGAAGAGAAGCCATGTATTTACTGGCAGATGCCATTACTAGATTGCTCGGTACCTAAAAGCGGAGTCCCAAAAAGGGATTGTCCTTCCGAGTCTGTGGTCTGTAGAATTTAGTCCCTGTATTACAAGCGACTACTACTAGTATCAAGTATGATGCTACGCACTTTACTCTTCGACTGCCCAAAAAGCAATATTGGATGCACTGGAAGCTTGCAATATCGATACAGATGAAGAGTTCTTATTTTCTTCTTCCGCTATCGCCTTGTTTCAGAAACTACCGCCGAACATCATAACATACGCCGAATTGGAGAACTTACGGGACCGTGTGGCCCGTTCACTTGCTGCAGAAGGGCGCTCTGGCGAAGAAGTTCTGCAAGAGTCAGATGGTGTAGATGATAAAGAGGGGACCCCATTGGAAAGCTGGGGGAGTATTCCGCATTGAGACCAGGTCTTCTTTTGCAAACTGTCGGTCATGGCATAATAGAGGTCGCTGGAGGTAGGGGCTCTGGAAAAACGGTGCATAGTTTTTATGCTCAAATTCAAAATGTCCCTATCGCTCAATGGATGTCACGTCGTTTCAGGGCCTTGTTCTTGCGCTCGCTTTGAACTGTCTCCTCGAAAGCCCAGACAATGTGGTGCATTGGGATTGACACTGGCAGGACGAGTTTTTTTGTTGGATTTCTGCAGAACGGGCGTCCATGCTTGAAAATCAGTTATTGACAGACAACGTCCATCACTACGTGAGTCCAATGACGACTTGGTACTATTCGCATCTTGCTTAAGCCGGTTCACCTTTCACGATCTTTGTTTAGGCACCCGTCGATTCTGCCCTGCAACGCTTTACATGTATCGATGGCATTCATTGCGGACGAATGCTACAACGTGCTGCAAGTTATTCGGTCCCAAGCAAGGACAGAGGTGATTCACTTTCACGTGCTGCGATGCAATTCGGAGTGTATTGAGTAACGTTACCTCCCTTGGTCGATGCAGACGAACCGACGGACTCGTCTCGTAGTCATCGACCCTATCACGCCATTATTCGGACCGCATCTCTCTACCATCCTCATCCGAAGGTACTTTTTTCCGCAGATCCACGAAGGTCCATGTGGGAAAGCGCGTTAATTGTGGTATGTTACAGGGCACGCAATCATGACAAGCGTTTATGAAGGAAGTTCGTTCGCTGGCTGTCGATAATTCCGTTGCTTGTTCTGGCGAGTGAAGGGCATAAACTTGTCACAGCATATTTTGTTTGCAAGTATTATTTTTGTGACCTTTCTCTGTTCAGGTAACGAACACTGCGACCGATGCAGTGCCGAGCAACCCCACGTTCAGCGTTTACACCACAAAACTGAAGCCTGCTTTGGGTCCGACAGTTTCGTTCCTAACCGATGCCCCTCTGTGGATCTCCAGCTGCCAGGAGTCTTAAATGTCTCAGCCCAGGGACAGAATCAAAGCCGTTCATAGCAGAGCTCATCAGATCAAGGGTGGACTGTGAGTAGTTATCCTCAAGGAGTTTGATTTCACCTCGTTCCGGCGGGACAATGACCTCGCATCATCAGATGGACCGCAATTGGGGACGTTTTGGACATGGCAGACACTCTGCGCGAAATCGCACAAACCGAGATGGAGTAGGAAAGATTGATAATTTCGTACAAGTAAGCAAGGTCCATATAATATGCATGCCGCTCAGAGATAAACAAATAGACAAGGCTACGAACTAGAACCCAAACGCCACCTACAAGTCTCCAAATCTATCACGTCAGAAAAACGTCAGTTTGGACCGAAATGGCAGATAACAGAGAGAGTGAACATACCGGTCCGGTAACAGGTAACAGGACAGGTTGCAAGCAAGCTCCAAATGTACAGGAGCATGCAGACCCAGCTTGAAACGACGCGCATCCACATCGCAACCTCTGATCGGCCGATATATACATCATCATCAGGATCTGCAGGTGAACCGGCTATTGGAGTAGTCTTCACAACATTCCTGCGACGATATTATTAGATGAGTCATAATGACTTCCAGAATACAAGACACTCACCAGTCGGTTTAGAAGCATCGCAACGTACATAGAACCGATAGCGAAGATGACATGGAACCACGTATACTGATCTCAGAGTTAGACCCTGCTGATGTACTTTCTTAATAAGAGTATACGTACATTATAGCGTGTTCCAGTCCTTTCATCGTCTCTTTCTTCCCCATGATTTCCATCATCATCTTCGTCTTCATCGTCCTCGTTCAATGCAGAAGCAGGTATGGCGCTTTATCAAGAGGAGAGGATGAGTAGGCGTATCAGGTGTAGAGTGAAATAGGATACATACCCTGCTTCAACAGCTGCCAACAACGCCTGATATCTTGGACTTTCAGTCCTGCTCGGTTGTGGCAGTTACAAGACCATGGTCGCCCAGTGAGCCATCGTCAATGGGAAAGAGATACTGCGCCAGCTTTTCTTCTTTCCCACGAGAGCTCGACTTTGGGTTGCAGCCCTACTCGTCGAATAGGCAATCGCTAAGAACGTGAAGATGGCTCCAAGGACTACGGTGGTAGTCCGAGTACCTTGGGCCGTCCCGTTATTACGATGCAAGGGGTTACACGCTGCATGCACATGATTCCCGACCGCCGACATAATGAGGTAAGAACAATAGACCGCAACCATTGCGCTTTGAGCAAGACCTGAGCGTGGATTTGCCTCTTGAATTGCGGGGTGGATGCAAATAATCGTGATAAGGATGCACAGGGACAGGTTGAAGGAGATGAAGAAACGATTCAACGTGCAGGGGGACCCGGCGAATGAACGCATACATAACGCCTGTCAGAGCAATGGTTGCAGCGTACATCCCCGCAGTCGAACCGATTAGAACCCATTGCCATAAGTTTGAATTGGTAGAGTTCTCCCAATTCTCGAGGCAAGTTTCGGACCAAGAATGCGCAAAGTCGACCAGAAGGACAAGTCCTAGGAGGATGAATATGGTTGCACCGATGAGAGCAATATAATTCCCCCAGAACATGAAGAACCCATTAGGAATGAAAAAGGAGACGACGACTAGAACGAGCCAGAGAAGGACCTTAGGACCCCACCATCTATTACAGATGTAAGTACTTCTTCCATCAAAGTGACAGCGGAGAGGACGTTACCCATTCTGGATGGCTGCCCTCTTGTCCCTTGTATCCTTTACGCCGATCAACAACAGACTGAGTATGACATGAAAGAGAGATAGAGCGAAACAAATTCTGTGAACCTGCAAAGAAGATTTAACAATAATGAATCAAGAGGACATTCAGGCGACTTACAGCTAGGACGCCGTAGCATTTGCCGCCATCACAGTCCATCTTTATGTAGTCATAACTCCATTTCTTGATGAGTTCGATTGCGAGGTTAGTCTTCATTACCCATGCCAATAGGGAGTTGAGTAGGAAGATGACCTAGGGCGGATAGCCGTGAATGACTAAGAAGTAATACTGAATGATAGAAGGACGTACTGCAAATCCGACACGAGTAGCAATAGAAGAGTTACAATTGCATGATTTAACAAACATAGATGCTGAAAGAATGCCATGTTGTGAGTGCCTTTCGGAAGATGGTTTGGCGTGCGTGCCACAATTGCTCACCTGCTGTTGATGTAAAGCAGAAGGCCAACCCAGCGAGACATGAGGATCCCACCGAAGCCAGCCCGCCAAATATTGGCAAGGATATCAATGCGCCCATTGTTACTTCTAGCTTCGACGCCGAGGACAGTAACGGAGCTGCTCAAAGTGAATGTGCTGCGTAACCTTCAAGCTGTGTCAAGTTGTTTCATTCAGGGCTAGTTTAGTTTAAAATAGTACAAGTACTACTTAATCGATAAACTTGGTAATTTAGGGTTTAAAGCACAAGTTCCCTTACTCCCAATGGGAGTAAAGGGCACTGTATCCCCTAAATTGCCGTGGGATACCTGCATATTTGCACCTCCCCTAAACTGCCGCCGTGGGATAACTGCTTATTTTCACCGCAGTTTCATTACTAGTATCGGGTTTGCTTTCCAATATGACTCAAGCAATTCTCTCTTAACTTGCTTTGTGTTATTTACTGTCATCCTTTGTGAAATGGACTATTAAGCGGTGAACCAAATGCAGGGAATGGGGGAGTAAGGGATCTGCCGGCGAAGCTCGGCCTGTTATCTAGTTAACAAAACACTCAAGTTCGTCGAGTCAGTCTCGAGATCAGTACGTGTACACAGGGTTACCAAAAGTGACGGTCACCCCTGTATATCTAATGTTTTACAATTTTCGCTACTTTTAATTCTTGCCAATGCTGCAAACTATTTACATACTATATACTATACTGTAGCATTGTGTATGAGAAGTTTGAGGTCCATAGCCTCTGTTGAAGATGAAGAAAGATGATAACAAAGTTTTTGTGCAATGCTAAAATTAGGCAAAATTCACATCATTCTCCTCAGTTTAAAACATCTTGTCATTTCTGATCCCCTCCATAAACTTTCACGTTCACATGGATGAGATGTACCTTGTATGATTTTATTGTATTTTCCTTGAGTTTAGTTAGTAGATTATGCAGCATATACTCAGAAAAATGACATTTTGACCAGATTTCAGTATTAAATTTCCTCAAAATCAGACATTGGTCTCCTACCTCATGACAAATGTCCGGAAAAATCTCATAAAATCATAAATACATTTAGCTATTTATCACTTCACATAGAAAAAGTTTCAGAAGTGTTGGGGCATTGGTTGCATCTCCAGCCACTCTGAAATGTCAGAAATTGTGCTAATTTAGGCCAAATCTTTGAAATAAAGATATCTCATTTAATGAGATTGGCATCATGGAATGCCTTGAAACTTTACATAGGCATACCAACTAGCATTTATATGCTTGCCAAATTTTCTCAAGTGTAGCAGATGTATTGATGATAAGATAATATGTAAAAACATGTTCTGGAGGGGTGACCGTCACTTTTGGTAACCCTGTGTATAGTAGAGTAGATAGGAATACAAATTGAAGAGTGAATTAATAGGTAGTTAAATAAGTACAGCAATTGCGCATCTTGTGGCAAGATTGACTGCCTGCAGCAGCTCATTCAATAACATATTTCCAGTGCCTGTATTCCGTGTCTTTTGCAAAGACGGGTTTCATCGGGCATCCTTTCCATTCCTCTTGAAATATGAGCTGCTAACCGCTGTTGATTGGACAGTGTCGAAGACAGTCTCGCCAACACCGAGGAACCGGTCAGCAATGGACTTCAATGTCGCATCGGAAATCAGAGTCGAGTCCGGACTACAATGTCGAAACGTAGCAAGCATAGATCACCATTGCGATGACAATCCAGGAAGGTAGGGTAAACGTTAGCACGCGAAATCTTCATATGACTATGTATACTCGTACCTGAACCCGGTCGAGCGACGCACTCCCGCAAGCACGGTTGACAACAACACAGCGTCCACCGTATAGTGAACTAGCCTTCCTATCATTGCCATACAATGAAGCACCGAAGTAAGCTGCTATTATTCTCCCGCTTGCCGCAGATAGATTTAGTGATGCACGGCTTAGGAGGGCTCGGTTCGATGTGCTAGTAGTATGGGTCAGCAAGGCTTGCAACTTGCATGGTATTTAAGCACCATAACTTTGAGAGATTCAAGTAGACCTACACAGGCCGAAGAAGGTGAAGACTTACGACAGTCACCGGCTTGCTATGGCTGTTTTGTCTGAACGTTGCGCGGAACAAAACTGAGCACCGCGACCGACACGCACTTCGTCGGCACGACGGCGACTCAGGCTGTAAGTCACGTGCGAGAGCTGTTGACCAACTCTCGTCACGCAGTGCAACTCTTGAAGTTGATCTTCCGAGTCGTCCGAAACCGTCATCTGGAAGCTTTCACAGAACCTGAGGCAATATTTTATCAACCTGATAGTCGGTGGCGCGATTACACAGTATGTGTTTCAGTGTCTCTATAACTACTCTATAGACTTCTGCAAATCACTTGTAGGACTTCTGAGGATGTCGCAGTTGACTGCCAGACTTTGACGGCAATCGCCATGAAGATGCTCCTGCACTGGATACAGAAATAACCCCGGTATTTGATATTGCTACTCGGCGAAGTTGTGTCTCTCGTCCTCGGTGAGAGCGCGCTGCAACAGGCATCAAGGCGAATGAACCTCTGGAAGTTCCGCCGCTCGCACAGAGATTCTCGTCGCATTGTCGTGACTCTCATCAGCGAGATCACAAATATGCCAAAGAGGTAGCTCAGTTCATATCAACTCTTGTAGCCGACTGGTCTCAGTTGCTTTTGTGGGGTTATGAGCTTTGCTGGCGTCAGATGTTCGTTTTTCGAGGAGCTGATGATCAGCAGAGAATTATCTTCGCCTTAACGACAAGATCGACGTAATCCTACCGACCACCTATTGTTCTTTGCCTATAAGAATGGTGGAGCTCAGCTAAGATGTGCAGCTCAAATAGTACTTCCCTCATCCAAATATCTTCAACAATTATCTTCAGCTCTCTGGCTTAGGTCGGACCACACGTGAGTTCCCGTATGGCTTTTGATGAGTGATCTGGTGTCGCTGACACAAACGGTAGATTCATTATGCAGTACTTGTACCTTGCAGTTGTTGCCTTCGTTATTCAGCTCTCTGCTGCTTCACCACTGGTAAGTTGACTATCGTTATGTGATACGGCACTCTCCTAATTGACAGTAAAGCCTCAGGCTGTGGATTCGGCTCTAGACCCGCAAGCAACCACATTGAACAATGTTGCTCTCCCAGACTCCGGTCGTTTCGGGCCAGTCAGTGGTGAATGTGCGGATGGCGTCGACTTCCTGTGCGAGTAGAATAATGAGCCTTTCGTGACATTGCCTCGGTCGCATAAAGAAGGACTATACGGACTATTATGGACTATGCTCGATGTTTGTAGTCCTAGAGGGACACAAGAGTTTTTTAAGGGACTAAAGCGCCACATACCGCTCGTTTGAAACTGTATCAACTGTATCAATGGCAATAGTGGTTACAATCACTGGCAGCAAGTATGTAAAATGTTTTTTTGCTCGACTCGGGACGAAATGTCAGGGTTCTGCGATTCTCCTTTGATCTCCCGTTTGATAATCACCAACGGCTTTCCGCTCAGAATACCTATCTTTCCTAAGATAGCGGACGACGAAGAAGGGGAACAGATCAAACAGTCTCCATATTTGCTTTCACATGCTTACTTTTCCTCCATCGTGTTTGCCAGGTCTCAAACACTTCTTTCTGTGATCCTTGTTTCTAAGATTAATATGCTTGCGTTACGGAATGATGCGCATGCAAATTTAGACGCTCATGTTGCGTTCTTGAATAAGCGCCCAACTGATCGTCTTATTCTTTGCTATGCCAGTGGCCACCGTGATGCCTGGCGCCGATTTACCTCAGATCGCTTCCTTATTAATTCTAGGCTATCTTGGTTGAGCTCCTTGACCCGATCAAGACCGCATGCCAATGAAAAGCTTCTTCTGAGATTGGCTCGGATGAAGATGAAGAGGAGCATCTCGCTCTCAAGCCGAAGGTGCGACAATCATCATTAAGCAGAATGCAGATAGCACAGTGCGAACATTTGCGTGCAAGGTAATTACTTATATTGTGCCCCATTTGTTCATCAGGATACCGGTGACGGACAAAGGCTCACGATAGCTTCGATTTTGTAGACGCAGGTTGACGACTGGGACCGCATCATTGATCTTCTGTTCGGCGATGCTTGATGTGCAAAAATTGCAAAACAATTTACTTGACTACAGATACGAAATACTGCGGACTGAAGATCATTCCGGCCCGCGAGACTCACATATTAAAGGCCTCCAACACTCCTCAATTCCAGATGGGCCACCACTGTGGCAAGCTCCCTGGCACGCTCTGGGTTATCAAGGGCTAGGGAGTTTCTTTGCTGACGACGGTTTCAAGCGACACGGAAATTGGACTGGGAAATAGGGCGTAGCGAATTGGGAAGGTAATAGGGGCAGTTTCTGTTCGAATGAGTAATCGCGCGTGCGAAATGCTGAAGGGAAGGTATCGTTAAACAACTTCAAATTAATGTGTAATTAAGTTCTTGAAAGAAAGTTATGTGTGTGTGGTGTAACGGTAACTAGCAGTTTTTTTTCGGTCAAAGCTGCGTGTTCGAGTCGCCTTCGAGTTCTTACTAGTAAATGTCACGGGGTCTTTTTTCTTTCAGTCACCGACTTGCAGGACGATCACGTCCGTCCCCATCTTCGCCTGGTATACGCGCGCAATGTCGCCGTTCCAGAAGCCGCGCACAATCTTCACCCATGAGCCTATTTGAAAGTCATGCTTTAACTGTCTGCGGCCTTCGATGAAGAGTCCGATGTCATCCGATTCATTCACAGACAGTCGGTACAAACGCCTATGGTCGTAGGCAGTCGATACCAGCGATACACGCGCTCGGCCGGTCACGCAACATTGATTTCATACGGTTTAATTGAAATGAGTAGATGGCATATAGAGTTATTGTACAAAACCGTAATTTATGACTCATTCGAAACCGAGACAAGGAGGGAAACACAATTTTTAAGGTGTTTTTTGACGAAGGGAAAAGGAGACAGATAACAGGGAAATGGAATGGGTTGCATGAACGACGTCTATTGATATGGGTGAAATTGAGTTATGCCTTCACCTTCTTCGCCATCTTCCTGTCGGAAACGGCGTCCTCGAACTTACGCTTCTCCTGAGAGCTCCTGACAGGCTTTCCGCGCTGAAGGATGTGGAGCTCCTGAATTTCGCACGTGAGCGCGAAGACGCGAGTACCAATCGCGAATGCTTGGAAGGTAAGGGATAGCCTGACGACAGAACCGGGCAAGACGCGGCGGTAAAGTGAGGGCTTGATGGGAAGCCCGGCTTCGTCGTACGCTCGCAAGGCCTGCAGTTTGTGCGTCGCCTTCAGCACTTGCGCCTCCTTCTTCCAGGCCCTGCAAGCGGGATAGCCGTCGAAGGTGAACTCGTTGTGAACAGCCTTCGCTTTCTTGCCTTGGAGAGAGGCGATACGTTAGTAATGAAAAGCGACTACATGAAATTGACAGACCAGTAGTGACAAGGTTTTCCGACTCTGTGTCGGAAGTGGCTGATTGCGAGTGCTCTTCATTGTCGTCATCGTCATCGTCGTCGTCCTCGCTATCGTCTGCTTGACGGTCCTGATGTTAATGTTAGTACAGACGACTGTGCAGTAGAATACTGATTGCTCACAACAAGGAGCTTGTGTCCGACGGAAAGGAAGTTGGAACCCTTGCTGAAAGGGAGACGGAACTCCGGTTTCTTCAGGGTCTTCTTGAAGACATCAAAGGAGCGTTCCTGCAGCTTCTTCACGTTGGAGACCAAGTGATCGTAGTCCTGATCCGAAACGACGTCCTGGAAGGCGCTACCGTCGCTGGCGTCTACACCGCAGATTAGGAAGCGAATCTGCGACTTGGACACGGGAACGGGAAACTGGTTAGTGATGCCAGGTCGACCCCAAGTGCCTTCGGGGTTGTACCAGCTGTTGTGGTCGAGTATCTTGGCGATCACGACGCCAGTCAGGGGAGTCTGAGCGTCGTCGCCAGTGGCCGTAGTGGAGACGAACTTGATTCTGGGCCCGGAGTGGAAGAGGGCTGTGTGCGACTCAGAGGAGAAGTTGAGGTTGCCTAAGTAGTTCGGGTGGTTGCGTGTGTCCTCGAGCAAAGTGCTGAGGTCGTCGGATGCATGAGCTAGGGCATTGGACACAGTGTGCTCGTCCTCAGAACCTTGTTCAAGGGCTGGAGTATAAGGTGTAGTCATGGCGAGTGTGTTGACCGAGTGCGCTTCGTAGACGTGAACGAGTGAGGGGAAACTGAGTGGAATCGAAAGAGAGGACTGCGCTTTTAAGCGTTGAGGGAAAGGCTGACTGGAAAGACGGAGTGAGAAGATGGTAGAGATCGAACTCTGTAGAGTAAGTTCTGCGTATGTGAGACATGTCAGCAGCTACCAAGGCTAGTGCTAGTTGCAGGCAAGGCTTGGGATTGCAAGGAAACGCGCTGCAGCAATTCAGGCTGTCAGCGCATCAGAGTGTGCACGATCTGACGCGAGTGGTGATTGCGGGAGCGCTGAAGGCCGTGAGATCGGAGAAATCGATCTGGCGCAGGAGAGCGAACGGCTGCCGACGATAGCGTGGAGAAGGCGAAGGAGTGAGGGAAGATGTGCTGCAGCAGGACATTGTCGATCTTGCGAAGCAATTCATTACTGGATGTACCCAGCGCCTGGAACGAGCGCCAAGTGCCCGGTTGCACGAATGTCGTGCGTTCTGGCGGACGTCGCGATCTTGTTCAGGCACAGAAGTAAGTGGGAGCGAGATCGCGCAAGCGCAGCGTGTTGCCCGACGGGCACGCGTAGAGCGGGGTCCGGGACCGTGGTCGTGTGTTAGATGTGGCGTCTAGATTTGAATGAGATGAGATCGAGATCTGAGTTGGATACGGAATGACAGACCTAGGAACGTCGGCTGTACGACCACATTCTTACGGGTATTGGGACTCTCGCAGAGTTCACGGGACTGGCAGCATGTGGGGCAAGGTGCTTTGGAATTAGAGGGAGAATTAGGAAGAGGTCTGCGATTGTAGACCTCCGAAAGCAATGTCCAGGTGGGTAAACCTAACAGCTGGCGAAGTCATTGGGGCTTTTCCAGCAGGGACCTTTTCCATGGAGGCGCAGCGTCGGCGACGAGAGCTTGAGTTAGAGATCGCCGTCATGGATGATGACTCGAAGGCGTTGCTCGTGAGATTGGCGAGGGAGAAACGAGCGCGCGCAAGGCGATCGGAGCCGACTGTGTCTGGCACGCGGGGAACATTGGAAGGACACGCCCGGCGCCGTCAAGAGTATGACCGGAACCCCGAGCGATATATGGACCTGCCAACGCGAGAGCAGTGGGCGAACTCGCTACGAGCGGTGCGTGCTGCGACTTCCAATGAGCGAATTTGTCGCGTGGTGTGCGTCGTTTGTGCGCGTGAAAGGTTTGGGTCGCAGTGCAAGGACATCCTGCTTACGGATCTACCGTGTAAGGAACGACTGGCACCGGCTCAGTCGCACGCAGCTCACCGTCTGTTTGAGGGAATGCTGCTGGAGACGCGGTATGTGAGGAGCAGTGCAGGCGGCGCCTTGGGAAGCATATGCGAAGATTGCGACAGTTCACTCAAGAACGCTAAACGACCACGGCTCGCGTTGGCTAACGACATGTGGGTCGGTGATGTGCCTGAGGAGCTGCAGGGCTTGACGGTGCCGGAGCAGATGCTGATTGCCTTGCAATTCGCCCGCTGTTATGTTTTCAAGCTTTTCCCGCGGAATGGACACGTTGGGGATCCGGATATGCTGCAGAGCGGCTTGGCGGGCAATGTGACGACATTTCCTTTGAACAATGAGCAGGTCTTGTCCATGTTGGAAGGACGGATGCTGCCACGACCACTGAGTGTGTTGGCGTCAGTAATTGCTGTCACATTTGTGGGCGTGGGCAGACTTCCCAAGCGCTGGTTGAAGTCGACATTCCGTGTGCGGCGAGTGCGAGTGCATGGCGCGTTACGGTGGCTGAAGGCGAATAATGCAATGTATTCTCATATGGATATCGCGGAAGTGAATTTGCGCGCTTTGCCGGAAGATGGTGTGCCGATGGAGATTCTTAGCACAGTAATGCACGAAAGGAACGGAACTGTCGTAGACGAGGAACGTGCAGGGTACGTGCCAGACGGAACGGACGAGACGTTTGAGGATGGCGAGACTCGTTCGCTCGATGACCTAGAAGATGAGGACGGTAGTGAAGATGAGCAACGCGCGGAAGCGAACTCAACAGGTAAGTATTCGTCACTGCCGTGTGGAAGAGGATTACTTACATTTTCAAAGGGGTACTGGAACCGGACGTCGTGCCCTTGCAACACTTGGGGGTGCACGATACCGTAATGAGTACGTTGAGTTCGTCGGAACTCATGATGTGGGCGCTCGCGAATGCGGGTGGTGATGAACGCGAAGGCGGTTATGCAGTGAGGCATGGTCGACGAGCGCTCTCGACTTTCGGGCGTACATTGGATGGGTCACCCGTGAATGGCGATGGACGTAACCCATTGGCAGCCTGTTTCCCGACATTATTTCCATACGGTGTGGGAGGAATTGAAGCTGCCAGAGAAGCGGACGTGGGTTTCCTTGAGCACGTACGATGGTGTCTGGAATATTGTGACAAGCGCTTTCGACACCATCATTCGTTCTACTTCGTCGCGTTCGGAATCGAGCAGAGGCGGGAAGTCATGAGGAGCGCTCGCGTGCAGATGAAACGGAAGGACTTCGATAGGCACTCGCAACTCTTGCAGACCCTAACGTTAGCCGACTTGCAGAAGGCGGAAGAGGAGGAAAGTCGAAATGTGCCAGTCAGCGATCGCCGAGTAGCTCTCCTTAAGGCGAACTTGTTCTCTGCTAGTGCAAAGGTAACGGGATCGGACGCAAGGCGGTCGAGTTACTTTCCGTGTATGTGGGGAACGACGATGATGAAAGGACCTTCAGCGTTGTTCGTTACGGTCAATCAGAACGACATCGATGAGCCAGTGGTGCAGGTGTTCGCCGGAGAGAGCATCGATATGGACAGGTTCTCTGCAACCGCGGGTCCAAGTGAACAAACGAGAGCACGTAATGTTGCGCTGGATCCATTCGCAGCGGCACTGGCGTTTAACTATATGAGTAAGGTTTTACTGGAGCATCTCTGGGGAGTGAAAAAAACGGACTTCACGACTTCCAGTTCCGTCGGCGCTCTCGGGACCGTGGAAGCGTACTTCGGCGTGGTGGAGGCGCAAGGACGGGGAACACTTCACTTGCATATGATGGTATGGCTAAAAGACGCGCCGACCGCGGAAGAGATGGAGCGCTTTCTGAAGGACGAGGGTTTCAGGGAGAAGGTGAAGGCATTCATCTCGATGCACATTCGGTCGCATGTGGATGGCTTGGGGTCAAAGGAGGAGGTTGATGCGACACCTAGACAACGTGGAGTGGGATTCAGTCGCCCTCCAGACCCAGATTCGGAGAGCTTTGAGAGGCAAGCGCGCGAATTGGAGAAGTCGGTCGTTAGATCACAGCAAGTGCACACTTGTAAGAGAACGACTTGCCTAAGATTCAACAAGAACGGGAAGCTGGTCTGTAAACGTCGTGCACCTTTCCGATTAGCGTGTGAGGATTGGGTTCATGAGACAGGCGAGTGGGGGAGCAAACGTCTGTTCGAGTATATGAACAGTTGGAATCCGGCGGTGACGCTCGCTTTCAGATGCAATAACGACATGAAGCTGACGATGAGTGGACGGGAGTCAAGAGGAGCTACGTGGTATATGAGCAAGTATACAACGAAGAGACAGGACAAAACTCACAATCGCTCGGCGCTGTTAGCCCGCGCGTTCGCGTACCATGAAGACCAGAGTCAGCAGGCCTTGGACGCAAGAAATAATCACCGTCTGCTATTGTCCCGCTGTCTCACGACTTTGAACAGGGAGCAGGAACTCAGCGGGCCACAGGTTATCAGTTACTTGATGGGCTGGGGAGATTCATTCCGGAGCCATAATTATACACCTATATTTTGGACGTCGTTTGTGTCTGCCCTGAAACGGTCGTTTAGAGAGTTCAGCGGTGAGGCAGAAGTAGGAGATGAACGCAGTGATGACTTGCTTGTGCGCGGAGGCGAGGACGAGGAGAATGTTAGTGTGATTTCTGTACTCATCTACGGACTCGACTGACTTACTTATAGGAGCGTGTAACATTGTCACCGAATGCTCAGGGTGGATTCCATGCTGCGGGCCAAGTGGAAGACTACGCATTACGTCCGATCGAGATGGAGAACATGAGTGTCCTCGATTTCTTGCTTGACACATACGAGGCCCCAGTTGCCGCCAGGGCCGGCCGGCGCACAGCTGAAGATAGTGGTGATCAGGTAGCAAGTGCTGGTCGTCAGCGTGGTCGGCCGCGGAATGAAGTCTTCCGGTACTTGGACGCACATGCTAAATATGAGGGGAAGTGTCGACGCTTGCGAAGCGTGGGTCACAACACACTACCGACCGTGCAAGGGAAACACTTTTTACCAAAGAGCGCGGAGAATGCTCTATACTGTGCGTCTATGCTAATGCTTCTGAAGCCGTGGCGGAAACCGAACGACTTGAAGACTCGTGATTCGAGTTGGAAGGACACGTATGAACTCTTTATTTCGAACGCGGGCAAACGTGTGGTAGATATTGTACAGAATATCGACTACTACTATGAAACGAGTGACGCGGCTACAAGAGAACGGGAGAAGGAGAGGGCTGAGGAGCATGTGGGGCGCGAGATATCTGAGCGTGAATGGGAAGTGGAGGATGTACATGAGACTGTCGATGTTGCGGGACATTTCGACACCGACGCTGAGGATGAGATTATAAGCCGTACGGAGCAGATCGGTGGGGAGTACATGCACGGATTGGAGGCCATTCGAGTAGGGACTCTCGCTGGAGTTTTCCAGCACGGTTCAACTGCGACGGACGGGACGATGGCAGCACGTATCGGAAGTGCTGATGACTATCGTATAGTCACGGAATGGCAGAACGCTCTCTCTAATGCGCAGGAGGGAGATGAGGAACGCATGGACGTTGACATAGCGGACGAGGGAGTGGTTCGACGAGTGGACGCAGTCGCGGACGACGGATTGGGGACAGTCAACTATGTTGGAGGCGAGGGAGTGGAAGTCGCGGAGGATATCATGGCGTCCGTGGATCCTTCCGAATTGTTTGAGGAGCAGAGACGTGCGTTTGATATCGTTAATGACCAGGTACGAAGATGCATGAGGGGAATGGATCCAGAACCGCTTTTGATGGTTGTGAGTGGTGAAGGAGGTGTGGGGAAGTCGAAGGTCATCCAGACAATCACCAGCTTGTTCGAGAGTTTAAACGTGAAGCATTGGCTTCGGAAAGCCGCGTACACAGGTGTGGCTGCGTCCTTGATTGAGGGACAGACATTGCACACGTTGACATCCATGCCTCGAAGTGGGCGTGCTGCAGATCAATCCGCAGAGACGATAGCGAGGCTCGCTCGAACTCTTGGAGAGGCCAAGTTCCTCATTGTTGACGAAGTGTCAATGGTGGCATCCTCGTTTTTTGCGGAGATGGACACGGTGATAACGCGAGCGAAAGCTGATCAACCGGAGAATCACAGTGGACGTCCGTTCGGAGGCATGAACGTTATATTATTTGGAGACTTTCATCAATTTCCGCCAGTTGCGGCCGGGGTGTCCGTGGCTTTGTTCGCAGACTTTCAGGGAAGGGACCGTGACGATAGGTGTGCTGACGGGAGGCGGTTGTATGAACAGTTCCGGACTGTCGTGAGGTTGAAGAAGCAGGTGAGGGTGACGGACCGACATTGGCACGACCTCCTACAGCACGCGCGATATGGAAATTGTAGGACACATCATCTGAGGAAGCTGAGGTCGCTCATCATCACGAGTCCGGATTGTCCGCCTACTGACTTCAGTTGCGAACCGTGGAGGTCGGCTGTGTTGATCACACCACGTCATGCGGTACGGAAGCCCTGGAATGCGGAAGCACTGAGAAGTCACTGTGCGCTGGCAGGAGCGACTTTGTATATATGCCGTGCGGAGGACCGTTATCAAGGACATCGGCTAGCCAAGGATGAAAGGCTGGCGGTGCGTAGGAAGAAAGCGGGAAAAGTGATGCAGGACGTTTTGGAGATTGCAATAGGTATGAAGGCGATGGTGACCTTCAATGTCAGCACGGATGCCGACATAACAAACGGGGCGAGGGGCGTTGTGCATGACATCGTGCTACACAGTGAAGACGACATCGAGAGACGTGGGACTGGTGTGGTGAAGTTGAAGCGCTTACCCGCGTACATTCTGGTGAAGTTGGATAGGACGAGGGCGGTCGCTCTACCCGGTCTTCCAGCGGGAGTGATTCCAGTTGTGCCGCTGGAGAAGACGTTCAGTATTGATTCTAGCACTCGTGGACGTAAAATCACCGTTAGACGTCGTCAATTCCCCCTGACTGCAGCGTATGCTTTCACAGACTACAGAGCGCAAGGACAAACGATCCCGAACGTGCTCATTGACATTCGAAAGCCTCCGAGCTTCGCTCTCACTCCGTTCAATGCGTACGTCGCTTTGTCGCGCAGTCCGGGTGCTGCTAACGTTCGATTAATTGGCGATTTCGAGGACAAACTATTCACACAACATCCAAATGAAATGCTTCGAAACGAGGATTATCGTCTTGACGTTTTAGACAGGGAGACGAAGATAAGATGGGAGGACGAGGAAGCTGTTGCTCGTCGGCGTATGGAAGGTTTTTGACGTCGAGAGACATATCTATGGTTCACTTTGTATTGTATTCATTGTTAACTACATTATAGAGAGTCTCATGTACGACAGGGACAATGTACAAATGCTTGTATTAACGTGCGCTACAAGTCTCATGATGGTAAGTGGAGAAGAAAGGAAAGGGAGCCAAAGAGCTGCAAGCTTGAGTGAGTATGGCAGGAGACGTGTGGGAAACTTGAGCTCGTCAGACTCTCACGCTCATCGTGCCACAGGAAAGGTGTGGAATCGAAGAACGGGTTCCGATCTTTCGTACGATGGGTGGATAGCAGAAAGGGAGTTGCGATTGTAAAGACGACTCGGGCGAAGCACTTGTTTGACGAGTGATATAGCGCGATGAACCCGATACACACAGTATAGGCAACGACGTTGATCTTAAATCTGGGAAGCGCAGGGAAAGGCCGTTGGATGTCGCAGGATGTAGGCTTGAATGATTTGCAGTACGCAGTCGCAAGACTTACATATTGGCGAACTTACAGCAGTATTGTTCCAGCGGACGCTCGTATATGTCAATGGGAAAAGGTTGTACATTTGTATGGCATAAGGGAACAGAAATGTTGAAATATTTTTGAATAATTTCTCTAGGTTACAGTGAAAGGCTTTGTGTTTACATAAGGGAGGATCTAATTTCGTTAGTGAGCAAGGAAACGCTAACTATGTTCTGTATATTCAGACAGGCAGTATGAAACGCGTATTGTTAGGAATCAGGATATGCTCGCCCTGCATTAAAGTGAGCGGCCGACAAGGAATTGACGTCGATGATGGCTTACCGGATTTCCGCAGCGGACGTGCATGAGTCCTCGGCCCTGGTGCTCAACGACGAGGCGGGGTTGGCCTCTACGGTCATGCCATGTGTAAGTGTGAGGTGTAGAGGAAGTATGGAGGCGTACAATCGAACGCTCGCCTGCGGCGAAATCCATGTCGATATGGCTTTTCCCTGCGTTGTCGCCCGTCGGGTTCTCAGTGACGTTGGTGACGGTCACTTCACCATCGGGCAACGTGAGGCCTTGCTGACGTACGTCAGTCGTGCAGGTATGCAGGTTCTGTGCGAGATACGGAGGGGGACCGTTGCGCATGTCACGAAGAATTGCTGCGTACAGACAGGCTGGGTCCCCGCAAATGGGACAGTCGTTTACGCGACGTGGAGCGTCCTCGACGATGGGTTCCAATGCGGGAGGCTCGTCAGCCTGGGCTGCAGTGGACCGGCACGCAAGTCGATAAGTTCGTCCCTGGAACTCGAACAGCGCAAGGTTTATCTCTTCTTCGCCGTTGACTCTCACGCTGTGCTCCAGCTGTGCGGACGTTAGTGAGAGAGACGGGAGTGGGCGAGGCACATACTTTGAGAACGATCTTATTTTGTGCAATCGTACCAGCTTCGACGAGAAGCTTAGGGATGGATAAGTCACTAGTCGCGAGTACAGCACGGAAACTTACATGGATGGTATGCGTGTCTTCCATTTTCTCTGTGATGTGAACGGTGAGGAGGGTGGGGAAGAATGGGTTTTAGACCGCCGCCAGATGTCTCTCGACGCGTTGAAATAAGTCGCTGGGGGAGCGGTACGGTACTCGTGTAATGCGCAGCTATATTTTGTTCTTGCGCTTTCTCAGATAGAGATTGGGCCGCTAGATTCGTATGGACTCTCTATGCATACGAGGGGGGCCCTGGGTCTCGGTCAATCCCGTACGATACTACTAAGGTGGACAGTTACGCCCGTGGTCGACCCTCGATCTGACGCCTGTCACAGCTAATCTGAGGGTGTGATAGCGCAGGGCGTGGCCGAGCAACATACGTGGTGTGCATAAGCCTTTGTTGACGTTCTGTGTTGAGATCTGTCGTTCAGGGGAGTAGTGAATGAAATTCACTTTTTTTTTCGTTACCCCAATCGTTTGGCGACGCAAGCTCGATAGTGGCGTCGATCGAAATGTTGAAGCCATTCCCCAGGGACTGTACATACTGTACATTATTGCATAGGAGCCAATGTGCTGTGTGGCGTTCAATGCAGAGATGGATATCGTTCTGCCATGTGTTGCTTGGACCTTCGGTCTTCTTAATGAATCAGAGACAGATCTCTACATTTATTCCAATTTCTTACTGAAACAGATGATACGGCCCAGGGAGCGTACATGCTGTACTTTATTGGCTAGGAGCCAATGTGCTGGTCGGCGTTCAATGCGGAGATGTATATCGTTGAGCTTTGTGTTGCTTGGACCTTGGATCTTCTTAATGTATCAGAGACAGATCTCTACGTCTATTCCAATTGCTTGCTGGAACAAACAGCAGAGGAGTACTGCATTTGTATGCGAAGGCCATCGTCATTGACCAGTGGCTTGCAGCAGGATGGAAAACTAGAGGTGTTCGCAATTGCAAAGCTTGTCTTTGTTGTACCTGCACATTGTTAAATGGCAAAGTTGTAACATTGCCTGCGAAGACGCCCTGCGACGTATCCGTATCACAAATGTGACCATTCCGGTGGAGGAGCTTGAAGAGATAAGAATTTGCAAATTGCAAGGCAATCAGCATCTGCTCCAGCATCGTCAAGCACGACTTGCATCTTGATTTGTTGTAATTGAACAAACCAGGCTACATTCCAAGACTGTGGTTTGAAGGAATGCTGAGAGTAGAATGAATCGATTTGCCGTATAGATGAAGATCGACGTAGTCGCTTGCGGGTCAGAGCCGGAGCGGAATTTGGAGCGGGTTGTTTTACATAGCAATTTACCCCGATAAGCCAGTAATTGTTATAGGCTTACCACTTTCTTCAGGCGAGTTGGAATTTTCGCAGGAATACATATGTGATCTAGATAATGGTACAGGAAGAAAGGAACTCGCAGCTATAGCGTGTGAACAAATTTCTAGGGTGGGGACAGATTTGACCTCGAGCCGTCTTTCAGAAACGGTCACCGACGGCGAAGTTATTGGCGTTAGTGATGTTGTTCCCGTGTGGACTGAATATATGTTGGTTTGTGTACTGTTGGGGGGGTGTAATGGCCTGCTGAGCATACGGTGATGTGTTGTGGAAGTAGTGATTGCTTGGGTTCGGTACATGATGCTGGTGCAGGTGACGCGGTACGGCAGCACTATTTACGGCATTCGTACCGTTGAAAATCGGTTGGGATGGTTCGTGCGCTTGTTGCGGAGCGTGGCAGCGGGCGACGCGAAATTGATAGACTGCTCCAGCATAGTAGATGTGGAACTCCAGCGTGGACTGGCCCGCCGGCAGGGTAACCGCCGTGACCTGGTGTATACAATTGCTCGTTATAATGAGCAGAACTAAGCTAGGTAGGAGACGACGTACGGAACCAGTTAGCATGTCCTGTTGGAAACCGGGAGGCATTGCGTGGCACTGAGAAAGTCGGTTAGCACGGGTATGAGGTGCTGGACGGGGAAACTAACGTGGAATACAACAGAGTCAGACATCGTTCGGTGTTCACGGATGGATTGCAGTGAGTTGGGAAATATGGCAGAGGAACAGCTTGCTTCGCATTTTATGTAGCGGCCCTCAGAATGCTTTCCTTTGTGGCGCTTATCAGCGCTTTAGCGTTCCCGTGGTTCCGGCAGCAGCTTCATTGGGCAGGTGCGGTAGTTCCCATACTCGTAGTGATCGGTACTTGCCGTACTCACGTGATGTTTATCATCATTATGTGTTCGCGGTCCATAGCGTACACACTGTGCCGTGTTGAACATGACGGATAGCAAGAAACGTAGAAAAGTCGCTAGCAGTCAGGAAGTGAGACAATTCATCGATATCGAAGCACAGGTTGACAGCGAGGACGACGACGTAGATGAGTGGAGCTCCGATGGCGAAGGTCAGTGATCAGCCATGAGTGTCGCATGAAGCTTATAGTTGCTGTGCAGTATTCGTCGTCGAGGACGAGGCGGATGACGACATTCGACCTTCAAATTTTGTGAGTGATCTTGCTATGGAGCGCGAAGGCGACTGGGAAGTGCAAGAGGCCGAGCGAATCGCAAAGCGATACAAGGTCGGAAACGCCTTGGTGACGACGTCGAAAGAGAAGCGCCAATTGCCCTTGAATGAGTACTGGTTAGTACCGGTAAGAGTAGGTATCTGTAATTCTGATGGTATCCATCACTGCTAACGTCTTGTTTATCATAAGGTCGGTACAGAGTGGGACACGGCATCGCGTATGAATGAGCTTTTGCCTGAAAGCATGCGAGCACACTCCTTTGCTGGTTTGCAGGGAAGAGTCTATGTTTGTGCTCCAGAGGGAAGTAAGGCTGTAGAAACACTTCGAGCGCGTGTATCGCTGGTATCGACTGCCTACATCCATAGGCGTTTGTACCGACTGTCTGTGAATGAATCGGATGACATCGGACACTTCATCGAAGGCCGCAGACTGTTAAAGCAAGACTTTCAGATAGGCTCTTGGGTGAAGATTGTGCGCGGGTTCTCGAAGGGCGACATTGCGCGCGTATACCAGGCGGAGTTGGGGACGGACGTGATCATCCTGCAAGTCGTTCCACGCTTACCGAAGGAGAATTTGCAGGAGGATGAGCTAAGGTCGTCCGACAGACCTGAACCCGCGTTATTTGACCTGCAGACCGTACCCTTATCTGCTTCTGGTAATGAGTTCGATGTATTCGAAGGACCATTACCAGACACATACTTGACGCGTGATGGTCGAGTGTTCTTCAGGAATGGGTTGCAGTATTTGAGGGTAATGGCTCGCCATTACGTGCAGCATTACGAACCAACGGCAGCCGAAGTATCCCTATTCACATTAGCGGGAATCCGGACACTCATGGAAACGAACCGTGCGTTTTTGCACGCTGGGGATATGGTGTTCGTCAGGTTTGGGGACGACGTCGAGTACAGGGGCCGCGTGCGCAGTAGAACCGAGCGGACTGCCGTTGTGGACGTTGAGGAAGAGTGCGTGGACGACTGGATTCTCAGTGTCTCTGAGTTTACGTTGGAGGAGGTCGATCGCGTACTGCAAGTGGGGTGCTGTGTGGACGTACGACTCGGTATTTTCAAGGGCATGCAGGGGATTGTCGTGCGATCAAAACCAACTGAGGAGTTCGTAACGGTGTTTAGCCCCGAACGCATGAAACAGGTGTGTGATGTCCTGTTGTTTTAAGATTGACTGTATCGCTTACGAATTCGCAAAGTGGTGCATACTGAAGGCATTCCTTGAAACGACTTCACGAGTACAAGCACGCGTGCTCTTGCCTTCTAAGCCTTCCGTACTGGATGTCGCACATGTACGAGCGCGTCATAGGATGATGCACAAAATTGTCTTCGTCCTCGTTCGCAATCGCTTTGGACACGTTCGAGGCGTCGATGTAGATGAGCGAATGTTCTTCGTGGAAGTGGTTGGCGATGATTACGGAGAATTTGCAGCGAAGGACCTGGTCTCGACGTAAGTCCATTTCATTGTGGAGGACAAACGCTCCGTGTATTTATGGATAATGTTAGGGAGGACTGGCTGACGTTGGATCACGTACCCGTGCCAGACATCGAAGACGTGAGGAAAAGATTTCGTTTGTTCGTCAGCCGTTCGGAGAAACAATGGACGGCTAGTGACGGACTTTCGTACATGGACGGGTTGTCAACGGACAATCACATCGTCTTTGTCTCCCACGGAATGTACAAGACCTTTGCTCATTTCGTGGGTAGCAATGGCAAGGGCGACGCGCTAGTCACTGTGCACCATAGCACACAAGTGACTAGCGTTCCTCCACATCTGGTTATTTCTATGTGAGTTAACCGAGATTCGCGACGAAAGTGAGCGCTTACTCTTCCGCTGTTTCATCTGAGTAGGAGTACTTTCAGGCGACTGGATGGAACATGGCCGGGCAGGCTGAAGTCCATTGTCCGTCGATTCGAAGAATATTACAGCGGGAACAGTCACTCGAAGGCGCTGAGAGACAGTGAAAGCAGCCGCGAGCGAGTGCGAGATGAAGGACGTGCAAGCGAAGCAATGCAAGGCAGAGACGTCGGCAGTGAAAGTGAATTGACTTCCTTTCTGTTGGACTTGAGCGTGTTACCCTTGATAAAGGACTTCCATGTGGTGTTACGCTTCAAGGCGGCCTGCAAAGAACCTCGAAATGTGGACGGAAAAGTTGCTTGGACAACGACGCACACGGAGGTGGACGTGCAATCACGTGTTATCAGGCTTGCGTATAGGACGAAGGAGGGCTCCAGTCTGAGAGAGGAGTTCGTACCGGTTGCGAGCCTGGAACCTTGCCTACCTAATTTGCGAGATGACTGTGCGGTAGTCCTCAGTGGTGAGTTGAAGAGTACCGTCGTTTATCCATCGCATTCGCACAGAGGCGACGAGCGTATTCGTTCTGGTATCTATTGCAAGAAGCGTAAATCTGATAAGAAGAAGGAGGCATTACTTTTCGGCAGGGCTTCGATCACGAGGATAAGAGCAGTCGCTCTCGGCCCTCCTTCACAGTGAGAATGCTGGTGTTATAATGTTGTGTATAGTAGAAGTCGTTTACCGGAATTGAAAGCGGTCAGTTCGGATTCGAAAAACACTAGCGGAAGCTTCGTGCTGTAAGGAATTGCGACCTAAGCACACATGAGTGAGTATCCTGGTCAAGTGAGGCATACTCAGCATATCCGGAATGCGAGGTAAAACGATGTCATTCGCAAGACAGTGAGGAAGACATAGGATTGCGCAGTATATAGGTGTAGAGTGATGTACAAGGGTTCACTAGTTTACATTCGCGATTTAATAGATACAGGTCTATATACATTTGATTGCGTGTACAGAGTTCGGATACTAATATATAGGTATGAAGTAACAAGACAAGCAGTGGATCTTCATTTGCGTGAAAACAGTGAAAGCACAGACACAGTTCATATAACAAGACAGTAACAGCGAGGTAACAGCGGTAACGAAAACAAGTGCACGAAAGCAGATGGGACATGGAATGTACAGACGATACGGAGACGGAGAATCGGAGGCGAACGTCCATTGCGCAAACAGGGAACAGAAGACGATGGGACATGGAATGTACAAACGATACGGCGACGGAGAATCGGAGGCGAACGTGCATTGCGCAAACAGGGAAGAGAAGCCACGGCGAGAACGAAGAAGAGACACTACTTACGCGGGGACGGCGACCTTTTCACCCCGCGACACGAGCGCGTCGAGCTTGGCGTCCATGCTCGCGAGTCTCGCGCTCATGGCAGCCTCCGCTTCCTGTCGGCGGGCGTTCTCAGCCGTAAGGGCTTCGATCGCGTCCGCCTGCGCGTGCGCGAGCGCCAGCGCCTCCGCCTGCGCTGCGTGCTCCCCGTACTCCAGTTCTGCCTATAGAACAGGCAACGAGGAAGAAGTCAGTGGTAGAGCCAATAAGGATTCAAAATTTGGCACACGTACCTCCTCGCTGTGCTCGAGACTGTCGAGCTCATCCTCCGCCCGGTCGCGTGCGCGCTTGAGGATGTTCTTGCGCAGGAAGCACTTCCACCCACCCCACGATACATATTCCTCATATTCATGTAGGAACCTGGTGATGTCGCCAGTGAGGTTCGCCCACTGCGTCGCGCGGGAGGGATGAATGGGGAAGCCCTCCATCCTCGTTAGCAGGGTCTGCGCGCGGATGCGGAACTGCACCAGCTTCTCGCGGTGCGCTTTCCCCGTCTAACGTGCAGAGACTGGTCAGTAACAGAGCCCTCTCTGCAGTGCAGAACACTCACCGTCGCCCTCTTCCACAGGTATTCCACGGGGCCCTTCACCAGACGCCCGATTTCGGTCGGGGCAGCGACGAGCGCGAGGCGCGCGATGACCTTCAAGAACTCCCGTACGTCGTCCCGCAGACGACGGCGGGGAACAGGAGGGAGGACGGCGACGTTGTCCATGGCGTGGGCGCGAGCGAAAGATACAGAACAAGAGAGAAAGACAGAGAGAGAGAGAGAGAGAGAGAGAGAGAGAGAGAAAGGAAGATGAAAGAGATGAAGGACGTTGCGGTCAAAGTGCAATGCAGCCTTTTAGAGGCCCGTGGGCGCTGTACAGCATGCACGAATGCAGATAGTTGGCTGCGCTCCTAATATTACAGAAGCAAGTCGCTTCTACACTTACTAATTTCTGCAATACGAACTTAAATGCACCAGCACAAGTTATGAAACTCGTTCTATTGCATGCATTTTGCAAGGACGCGGACTCAGAAACCGACTATCTCAGAACACTTTCAGTAGGGAATCGGCGACTTCTGCCTCGCAGTAGTATGAACGCGTACGCGAGCGAGAATGCGAGACAAAGGATAAGTTGCGGTCGCAGACATAAAATGACAAAGAGCATATTCAAATTGTTATCGTTGTCGATCCACCGCATGAGACACTCTAAACGTCTATTACACGTGTACAGGGACGCACAAACGTCACATCGTACGCTACGTATCTAAGAATGACAAACGGCGCAGAATACGCAGGATAACGACTCTGCTAAATGAGAAAGAGATCGCAGATAGACGACGTCGTCATCAAAACTGGCAGGAACGAGCGTGAGACTCCGTTGATGTCAGCGGCACAAATGTGTAGGCCGCGGCATGAGTCACAGTTTAGGAGGCGATGCTGCACCCAATGAGTGTGCGAGGAACGTGATGGACATCATGCACTGCCAGTGCAAGCTCTGATGAACCAATGATGACGGGTAGAAAATGATGTACGACAACTGCGGTCATGCGCATTACGGCAGGTCTCTCACTGACAGGTACTAATTATATATATAGCAAGCGCGCGAAAGTCAGAGAGAGGGTTATACATGTAGTTCTCGTTCACGCGAATACAAGTTAAGTATGAGTACATGCACGGAGAACAAATTTGGAGGCGTCAAGGACTTGTGCAATGACCGTTGACGTAAGTGAAAACGGAGACACGCAGCGCCCCTCTTGAGCTGCGGCGCAGGACAACCGTTTATGGTACCATGCATATACAAGTATTAATGGAAGTCGTTTCACGCGACGGGATGACGCGTGACGGCGAACTATGGAGCAAACTATACCAAGGGAACTGTACAGTTGATTACAAATTGATGCCAGTGCGGAGTGACTTCGGACGAGCGACCAGTGTGGTGACGCGTGACTGCGACCTATGAAGTAAACTATAGCAAGAGAACTGTACAGTTGATTACAAATTGTTCCCAGGGCGGAGTAACTTCGGACGAGCTAGCAGTGTCTCACGCAATTAAGCACACCCGTTCCCTGGACATGCCAGGGGATATCAGTTAGTCTTAAACTTGGGCTCCCATAACTTTCTTTCATATTTCGAGCCTCTCATTATTCAGTCGCGGGCGGCTTTTGTTCAACTCAAGGTACGGAATGCTTGTACTACGATGACAATGTGACATCTTACTCACCGCTGATCATACATTAATTAGAAACATTCGTTACATTCGACCACTACCATGAAGACAACAGCTATTTTTGTTATATCATTGTTGTTGGGAGTAGCCTTAGCACTTCCTCTGCCAAGCAATGTATGGTCCACCTTTCCTATAACAATTTTCTTAACTTACCATGCAACAACACGTCAAGCCGGGAGAGAGCGGTCAAACCAAAGGTTCTAACGCTCAAAATCAAGGGCAAAATGACAACAAGGGCGGATTATTAGGAGACGTAGTCGGCCAGACAGTCAAGCCCCTGGAGGACTTTGCTGGTGGCCATCGATTCCCATCGGCAGAAGACTTCTGTGGGAAGTCAAGGTTCTGTTAACCGTCTGCGGCAATAAATACACTGTCATGCACAGCTTTTGTTGACTCTTTTGTGTGTAAATTAGTGTATAATGAAAGTGTAGCTGTCATCGCTTTCTGTGAGCTATCCTGTAGATTAGGGATACGTGTTAGAGCTCATGTGACAGTAATCGACGTACACCTGATAGGAAACAAACCAAAACGAAGCGAAACGATAGGAGAGGAACACTTCATCCACTAGCCCTCCTGCGGTCTTTCATCGGAGGACCGTACTTCCTGTTCGGTTGTGGAAGGGGTAAAGAGGATTTCTGTGAGCCCTTGCACTTTGCGCTGGGACCATGCCGTGCCTCGAGCGACTCGAAGGATTAAGAGAAGAGGAGTTATTGCCTTATAACTTAATGAATATAATGGATGTAATAAATAATACAGAGGATACTCACCACAATCTGGCTATAAGCAGATCCGACGTAGTTCTGCAAGTCGGCTTTCGCAACGTATGCGCCAATATAAAGAGAACCAGATACAGTTGATAACGCAAAGCTCTCCACAAGCATGGTCATTACGGAAGTATACATGACGTCTCCTTCAAGATGGGTCGCGCTCATGTCCCCCGTTCTCTGTCGTTGGTCAACATTGCCTCGGAATGTTTGCCCCAGATAACTGAACAAGGAAAAAGACGAAGACAGGTCCAATTTCGATGCTGGAGGCTGGAGCGAGCGTCGTATGCTCCTACGCCAAAACCAGATGCGACCCATTATAAAACAAGTGGCATAAAAGTTAATCAAAGTCGTCAAAATCCAACATGGCGTTCCGAAACTAATCGCACGAAAAGACCAATAAGCATCATTGGGGTGTGCAGATAAGACAAGGAGGAAAATAGAGAGCACTATCGATTGATTAAGATACATTTACTAGGGACAGAGCGGAGGTTGGGATATGCTTACCGATGAATGCGGCGAGTAGGACAGCTGGGAATGCAATCACAAACCAGGACTTTCTGCAGAATATGAAAAGGCGAGATATCTGTGTTTTGACTAAAGTTCGAACCCTGATACAATAGATGCAAGATGCTGTCAAGCTCACCATTAGACTATCTGCAAGAAACGATATCACCATTGGTCTAGGAAGCAGCTTCATTCAGTTTGAACTAGAGTTCTGTCGGGGTGAAAGAGACTAACGTCGCGATCGATGCAAGATTTTGCCAATCCCCATAGTTGCTACTGAAAGAGAAGCGAAGGGGCCCACCAGGAAACCCTGGGTCATCAACAAACATCATTTCATTGAACTTGACACCAGTGCCGAATGCGATGGTCCCCAGAGTAAAGTTTACAAACACGTAGGCAACGAGATGCCATTTAATCTTTTCTTCCGAAGGTTTGGCAACTAACTGATGAACACACTCAAGAAAGAGAGCTAGGTGAACGCCTAGGTTAATAGATATTGAGGATGAGCTATGATTTGGCCAGAGTTAACCAGGTCTTACTCACCACACGCAAGGCCACCAATCGAAATCCCGTCGATATCGGATTGCTCCAAGTGTATATCGCTCTGAGACTCATTCGTAGTCGTAAAGGACATCGCGAAGAGAGTAGACGCAAACTTACGAAAATAAGGGGGGGGAGAAGATTTCTGACATCAGATATTTATTGTGCTGCATCTTAAGGACTTGTGTGCCTCAGATCACGTTTCATAGTGGAGCTAACTGCTACTAGCTAGTTGCTGATGGTTCGCAATGCATCACGGAAGGTATTGGCTGACAAGTCCCGTACACTGGATACGGAACGGTCAGTAAGTATATGGGGCCAAATAAATTAGTTGAATATAGACACATATATGGAGCAGATATTTTCGTGGAGATGGGAGAAGTGTGCATAAAGATTGTAGATCTTGACGAGCACCGTGATCACAGTCAGGGTTTACCATCAACCCGAAACAACATCTCGGATGTAGAGATAGGAACGATGTGCACAAAGACGGCAAGAGTCGTTGATAACCTTTCTCCTGGACTCGCAGCCACACCGGGCTTCAAGACGTGTCCCTGGGAAAGCATATTCTGCGTAGGGTTGTTTGAAAATTGGTGGCGATTCGCGGATGGACTGGGAACTGCCAGTGTCGAGTAACTTCAGCCCCATGAGACGTGGAGGTATCGTTGTATTCTATGACCATGACGGGGAAGGTGAGGAAGTTGCTCACGTTGATTAGACTCTAAAACTGAACTTAAATCTCCGCTACAACTTGAATCAATATTAACGCCGTGCCAGTGCCTGCCACTGCTGTGGCTTTTGCTCTTGATCCCAATATCTCTCTATGGCTCCCAAACACCAAGCTGTACTACCCAACGCCTTGAAGGTGCCTGGTCTCACGAAATTGCACGGGAAACGCGTCGTTCTCGCCTCTGCAAGCCCCAGGAGAAAGGAGATACTGAAGACATTTGTGCGTCTTCCGCAAGCCCATCCGTTGTATGCGTGCACTCAAGAATTCTACGACAATACTCGATAACATTCGCCAAATGTGACAATATTCTGTTCTGGGGGAAATTTGGATGATTTGTGTCCTTTGTCTCTGTTGTTAAAGGGGCTGGACCCGGAGGTCGTGCCATCGACATTCGAAGAGACGCTTCCGCACAGCTCATTCGAGGATCTACACGAATACCCTGTTGCAACTGCTTCTGAGAAGGCAGTAGAAGTTTATGAACGGCTCATCGTATGTTCTCCCGCCTATCTTGCAAACCGTAGTATCGAGCTGACGCCGGCACGAAGGCACAAAACCCCGACGATGCTCCTGATCTTGTCATTGGAGGTATGCTTTCCGGAATCTACGTACTCCCAGGGTTCGAAGACTTACTCTGGGAAATAACGAATCACCAGCTGACACTGTCGTCCTAACGCACACCACGCACGCCATATCCAATATCGATAGTTCTCTCCTGCCTCAAGAGCGGCCTGAGGTACTCGAGAAGCCGATATCAAAAGCGGACAATCTTAGAATGCTCCTGGATATGAACGGCACTGTATGCGAAGTGGTCACGGGCGTATCGTTAGGTATGCTTCGAGTTTACTATTTTTCCTCTTGCAATTCGCGTTCCGCGAATCTATGTATTCCCGACGTGGGTTGATTTGATGTACTGTTGCAGTGTACCCAATATTGACGGCCCCAGGATATGAGATCAAGCAAGTAGCAATTGAATTCTAAGCGCGCAAAATGGAGGGGGTTAACGGCTTAATTTTTATAAAGGTCGATAGACGAGCGTACGTTAGTGCACTTCGCGGATTGTCCGACGTATTTGCTCGAGGCATACGCGGACAGCGGAGAAGGGCTTGACCGAGCAGGTGGATTCGCCGTTCAGGTGAGTGTTTTTGATCCCAGTCCCCAATTCCTATCGTCTATACATTCTCCGCCTTCCACTCTGTTCCATTTCATCTGATCAAGCTGTCTTATGATTTCTCTCGCACTTCGTAGGGTCTGGGAGGAATGTTGGTCAAAAAAATTGATGGCGATTATAACAACGTCGTCGGCTTCCCTGCAACGTCGTTCTTCGCTTTTCTGGACTTGTTAATTAAGGAAAACGATGACTTCCTCGAGATTTAGGACAATCCATCACATAATTGTCTGAGACAGAATTTAGCTTTGTAGATTATCATCATGGACTTCAATTTGCCTTTGACTTGTTTTCATGCAGTAACTATCGACATATATGCATCAAGGCCTCTTATTCAAGTCATAATCCAATCATTGTAAGTATTTGCACTTTTATTCCATGATACTGCATTTTAAACATGAGTGAAAAGATGTACGATAGCAAGCAAGATATGCTAATACATAAGCAAAGTAGACAGAAGGGGAAAAGGAAGGCCAACTCCTTGCTGTAGATCAATCCTTTTTCGTGTCTTTATCCTTGCTCGGTATCCTCCTCGGCGGACCCGGGGGCGACTGTGGTCCAAAAGATGGCGTGGATGGGTTTGGTGTTGGCGGGTACACACCAAACGGCGACGGTGGGAGTGTACCGCCTTGCTGCGTAGCGAACACGGAGGGAGAAGGAAGCCCTAGGCCCGCGTACGCACCTCCATTCAGACTCGCAGCATCCACACCCGAGGGCAACGCGCTCGGCGGTGCCGTCCCGTGCGCGGGTGTATGTACATTCGAGTACGGGGTGTGAGGTGTAAGAGGGGCCTGTGCATATGGGCTATACGGCGGGGGAAACCCGGGGCCTGTGCCCGTCACAGGGGTGCCGACGTAGCTTGCGTACGGACTGCTATCGCCTTCGACGGTCCATCCCGCCCCCTGCCGTGTCACACGCGCGCGGAGCTCACCGCCTCCCCACTTCTTCTTGATCGAAGTGCCGGTAGCCTCCGCTGCGACGAGGCCGGGCGAGCGGTCCGCTCCAGAGACGACGTCGATGGCTTTAGAGGAGATACGGAAGGCCCAGCCGGCGCAGCACCAGACGCCACCGACAACTCCTACGACACTGCAAGGTTGATCAGAAGTAATGTAAGTAAAAACACTCATGTCGAGGAAGGACTATTAGTTTGCTACATACCGGATGAAAAGCTGCATGAGCGTCGTTGTGCGTTGGTGCACGGTCATCCGCAGAGGCTCTAAGTCGAATTTAAAGAAGATGCCAGGAGTACCGTTGTCATGCGTTAAGACGCGAGTGTAGTGCGTCACGCTGTACTGGTTCGTCGAAACGGGCTTCGCTCGTGGAGCTTTGTACGTAGTCGGGACAACACTAAGGAAGTATTGGTAAGCCACGAAAGCTGTAAACGAGAAACAAACAAAGTCAGATAAACTAGCAAAATCATTTCACAACTAGCTCAAAGACTAGGCTTACGATCTTGAGCAATCTCGAGTGTGTTTGTGAGAGGTTGTGTCATTTGAGGGAAGTAAGGGCCAAATGAAAAGTCGGTAATGACATGCGAGAGATTCATGACTACAGACAAGCCTTCAAATACCCGTTTTTACTTGAAGCAAATTTCACAACTCACGATTATGTGGAACATGCTGTCTGCTAGCATATCCGTGACCGAGGGTGGTAATGTGTAAGTTAGCTGAGAAACAGCAAACGCTATTTTAGTTCGAATAAAGAAAATCACGAACATGATTCCTCACCTGTGACCTTCTTCGCCTCCATCGTTCCATATACACGACACGCACTTCCATCAGCTTTATAGTTGTAAGTAGGGCGGAATTCGTTGCCAGATCGACGGAGAAGGACGTCGAAGAAGCCTCGGGACTTTCTCGACTTCGCCACTGCTTCCCTGGCGGATAGAGCTTGTGAATGTGCTCTACACATTGCTTACTTCAACATTTAATTTAGAGTAGTGGATTCTGGCTACATACGCTAGCGTTTGAGCTTGTCCGAGGTCAAAGAGAGTCTACAGAGGTGAGGTATGGATGTAAGATTAAGGTAGCAGAAGATATGGAAAGATTAGGAGGCTTACTCCGTCTCTCTTGAATCCATTGCTGAGAAATAGTCGGTCACCAACCGCATCTCGAAGATCTACACTTAAGACTACGGAAAATTTGATAAGATGTATATCATTAGATCGTAGGAGCGCAACTCACATCCACATGGCATATTCACTACAATATCGACGTTCACATTCATGAAGCTCTTATTATCATGGTCGACACCGAAGTCATATGTCGGCCATCCCCAGATGAACTCAGAAATGTCATTTACAACCAGGAGAAAGGAAACGAAAGCGACGAGAAGCGTGAGGAATCCGCGCTCGCCCGAGCGGGCTTTGTAGGTGGTGGGAAGCTTCGGGAAGGCGTCGAACTGGTTCAGCGAGGCGGGTGCGGCCTTGTCGAGCTTGTCGAGGATGGACTCCTCTTCCATCGCAGAGTTTTGATGAGGAGGAGGGAGGAGAGGAGAGGAAATGAACGAGGAGAACGTCGAAGGACGTGGTTGTATAAGACTTGAGAGATGTTGCCAGCTAACTTGACTGTCACGAGGTCGCGCAGAAAGTACTGTAGACGTGTTCAAGGACCCCGAATGTATCTGACTACAATCGCAACGCGAAGCTCAAATGTCATACGTATGTATATTCTGTTCAAAGCGATTCAGGCGAACAGTTCGTGACGTTTGATATCATATGCATATTCTGTTAATAAAGTAACGACTTTCGAATGTTTGATTCATAACTGCTAATTAGAGTGCTCCGGGGTCCTGCTATAAGTCTCTGGTTTTGACGACGCGTCTTCCGAGGTTCAAGCACATTTGTTTCCGCGCATCTTTGACGTCCTCTAACAGGCCTATGTATGTCAGATTACCACCTGGCGGCCTACAATTCGCTTTGTCTCTAACTCAACATTAAGCTCAGATAAATTCTGCAGCTTACCTTTATGAGCTGATAATGGACACGTCGAGCTCGACCATCAAACCTCCAGAACCCGGGCCACAGCTCCGACCAGTCGAGGAAGCTGAGTCTGTACAGACCCAAAATCAGGAGAAAACTACCTTCGACGACATTCCCCTTCCAGCGCCGACAACACTTGCGTCGCACAGTGGTCCTCGTATTCTTCGGTCTTCGCGCACCACCTCCAGATCAAACTCGCAAAATTCAAGAGCCTCACGGTCCCGAGGCTCGCGCTCAACATCGCACTCGCTTTCGCGAGGTGCTTCGCGGGTTGCTTCGCGGAATGTTAGCCCAGGAGTAACAGCAGCACCGGTGTCAGCCCTTGTTTCCGGGTCCAATCGAACACACAATTCCACTCCGTCCTCGTCCTCGTCGTTGTCGGCACTGACCGATTTGGATGAACTTGAAGTTGTGGTAGGCGCGTGGCCTAGGATTGCATCCGCTGATGAAGACATAGGTCAGGGGGTTAACGCTGAAGATTATAGAGATATCGAGGAGCTACCGGACCTGAATCTCGAAGTAGATTCGCAAAGTCAAGAGCAGTCGACTTCTGGGATTGACCTTAGCAGTTCAAGCATGGATATAGAACAGCTATCTAGCCCAGGACCCATCGTAATAGGGGAAGTAGAAACAATTTCCAGCCAAGGGCCTGTGGTTATAACAGACGTGACTCCAGTTGCTGTTCGCGGGAGCCGTTCGTCGAAACGGAGAAGAATAGGACAGAACTCCGTTTATGAAATCATCGATACTTCTCCCACTAGCATCGCTGGCCCGTCAAATCCGAAACCGACTTCCTCTCCCAGAAAGCATCGAAGATCCACGCCCACTTCGCCCGACATCGAAATCATCTCTTCCACCGGACCATCTTCAGCTCACGGACCTGCAGTACAAGAACAAACAAAGCCCGTCATAGACTCAACGGAGCCGCTATCGGCGTACATGTGTCCCATATGTTTTTCTCCACCGACGAACGCGACGCTCACGCCGTGTGGGCATGTATGCTGCGGCGAATGTTTGTTCACGGCCGTCCGGGCGTCTTTGCAGCGCGCGGGCCTCATGGCGGGTCCGGAACATGTCGCGCGGTGAGTATTTCCTTTCCTCTGAACCTCGAACGAGTCTGATGTACGGTATAACGTTATGCTGCAGATGTCCAGTATGTCGAGCGGTACTGAAGGGCTGGGACGGACGCGGCGGCGGTGTCATCGGACTCAAACCTCGGACTATGTTCAGTTTATAGCATCATATGTATTTTTGCAATGCATTCGTCAGGCAGACCACAAGTCAATGTACAACATATTGCGCAACAAGCACATTATTCATTCAGAATATTCGGACGTCCGTCCCAAAAGGTATCGCCAATAATATCGTCGTGGTATACACGTACAATCGGTTTGGATTTCTTTTTTGCAACTCTCACCGAACGATCGTCAGCATTTTCTTCCGGAATTTGCGTCTCTGTCTTCTCTACTAATGACTCAGATACAGCATCCGGTTCTTCGCGTACGAGCACGCTGCCCTTTCTGAAGCGGGCTGGAAGCTCGTTATAGTTTACTCCGAAGCGCGAGAAGAGGATCTCGTGCTTTTGACTCGAAACAGTGCCCTATTCACCAAACAAAAGTTGGCGTTTAGCCGGATTTTCTGTGTTTCCGATATAGCAAGGTGAACATACGCGTAAAGTAGAGTGAGCCTCCGTAGTCGTTTGTCCGCCTTGTTGTACAAGCGCCCAGAAGACTGTGTTATAGAGGTTGTTTATATGCGCTACATGCATGCGTACTTTAGCCAAACAATGCACGATTCATCAAAAGGCACACGTACTGTCCGCTTGTCTCCAAGCAAAGTAGTCTCGGACTTCAGTAGACCCAGGATAGAGTACGAGACGACCATCGAAGGTTGGAGGGTATTGAAGAGGCGTTTCAGGGAAGTATTCAGCCCAATGGAAGATGTATGCGGCAGTGAAGTGAGATGTTAGTGTCGTGAGGATCTTGGCTTCTCGACGATTGTATAGTGATGTTGAGCGTCGTAACAGAAAGCTAGCACTATCGCATTAGATTATCCATATACATGGACGAAATATATGGGACTTGCCTGTATTCATCCGACTCTCCGAATGCGAGCACAACATCTTTATACTCTCTCATCAAGTCCATCGCCGCATGATCCATGAGCCTCAGTCCGCGCTCATCGTTCGGCTTCGCAAAACCATGCGCATCTGTGAATCTTCGCCCTTGTTCCATTCAGCGCTCTGACTTGCTTTCGTGGTGCATGCATGCGCCCAGCTTACCGATGGAAAGAGTGCCCGTCGACGCGGAAGACGATGTATGTGTTTGGGAGCAGCGGGTCGGGCAGCTCGAAGGACTTCACGTACGCGTACTTTGTGCCCGCCATTGTTGTGCACGACGACGACGGGTTGAGGAAAGAGAGTTGCAGAGGGCGATCGTGTCACATGACGGCGAGAGCTCCTGTGAGTCGAGTGACTCCTACGCTCGAGCCGTACCCTTCCGGCCCTTCACTTGTGCACACCACGCCGTATAAAGCATCTCCGACAACACTCTCACCCCTTCCATCCCGCCGCCATTCATCCGCAGCCGAGCTCGCCCTTGTTCCCCGCCCACACCGCCGGCGCCGTCGTTGACGCTCACTGCATATCATCCATCGATAGCAGTTCCCGCACTGTGTAACGTAGTATATCTTGACAGCGCATATCGCACAACTACTAGAAAGACAGAGAGAAAGGAAAGCAACAGAAGAGAGCATAGTAAAGACAATGAGCAACGCACACTCAGGCTCGACGTACAGGCGCCGCCTGGGGCGTTCGCCGAGTCCGCCGACATGGCTCTGGTACGAGCAGATTCCGTTCGCGGATGACTCAAGCGAGTCAGACGGCGATGTTGCGAGCGAATACGAGTCGTGCTCGGAAGATGACGAGGACTACAATGCTCGCCAGCACGAGCGGGAGCACCATCAGAACGAGAACCACAGCAGCAGCGCAAGCGACTCTGGCTCAGACGTCCAGCACGAGCGGCCCATCCGTGGCGAAGCGAGTGCCGACTCTGCTGGGGTCGGTGGTGCTGGGGATGCAGACGATATGGATGTGGAAGATGAGAAGCATGGCAAAGGCAAGGATGCCAAAGAGGGATGTGGAGAGGGAGAAGTGAAGAAGGACGTGAAGGGCAAGCAGCGTGCGGTCGACCCGCCTGACGTCGAGACAACGAATGAGAGCACGAAGCGCCGAGAGCGCAGGAAGAAGCAGCGCAAGCCCGTCTACACTTTCCGCCCCATATTGACCATCCAGAAGAGCCAGGGCTTTGTGTGGAACCAGGTATGTTCACTCACCGAGTGCATGTATGCATTTCCCCATTTTCGCCGACTTTACTCACGTTAGTTCACTCGTAACAGGATCTGTTTGTTCCGCCTTACATCAAGGATCGCTGTCAGTACTCTTCCTAATGTCATAGACTGGGACATATGCTTATTGCTCTCCCTTTGCTTCTTCCTCTGTAGATGTGGCATCAACTTCGCCTCCGAACGCCAAAGGCTCCTTTTCATCCTCGGCCGCTTCTGCGCACAACCCGTGCAACGACTATGAGGTTGACGTAGTGGAAATCCGCGTTGAGGAAGGCGAATACGCCGACATCATTCCTTCCCTTGACCAGTATCGTTAATGTCTTTTTGTGTCTGGTATCGAGCGGCCACGCAGCCCGTGTCCTTCTGGTCTGACGCTTGTTTATTTCATTTACGCGCGGTTCTTACGACAGCCTGAGGACAGACTCTAGACAGGCGTTCATTGCATCCTGGATTACTTTTCACCCATCCTACTCTCTCTTTTGTCACCCAATCCATATCATCCTTTCCTTTGTTGAATCTGGTCTTTACCAACCCGTTTACGCTTCATCTCATTCAGCTTCTTACACTTACTGCTCACGTTTCATTGGTGTTGGTACCATTGTGTTTTATTATCTGTCGCCTCTGACTTGTGTGTTATAGTATTACTTTAAACCTAAAGGACCAATAAATCACTGTTTTACTTTCCTCGCTGAACGTATATGTGCCTACAGACGTCTTATTGAGTGCGGTATGTGCATGTTGCCTGTGAGGCCGCAGCGCACATCGGTCGTGGCGGTGCCGACTCAGCCTGAGGCTCCGGGTTTAAATTTACTAGTAGATGCCTCATCCGACATCATTGGACTACTAGTATCGGAGCCGCTGAATTTGAACTTTTAATTTCCACTGAGCTTCAAGCTCACGACTATCAACTCATCGGAACTTACGCCTAAGGTAGCACTTCACCCTTGGTGTATGAAGATCACCGAGGCATTTATACTGCAAATAGATTCATTCATCGTCATATCTATCCACACATTCTACACATTCTAAGACCCAAAGGAAAGTACAGAGCGATTGTGTCTACCGAGCTGTCTAGCAGCGAGCGATAACTTTACAAAAGAGTGGTATCCGAGTATCGAAAGCCCGTGTGGAAATTTCTAGCAATCTATACGAGTTGAGTGCCGATTACCAGCTTACAAGCACTGGTAGTAGTAGGGAGGGGAGACGGCCGTGCACGTGTAGGGAGACGCGCAGGTTGTCGGACCGCTACAATTTTAATTTTTTGTCAGACAAAGCAGCGAATAATAAGAGTGAGAAGGGTACTCACGTGAAGCCGGTACCGCCACACTGGCCGTAGTGAGTCTGAGTTGCACCGTTGGCTGAGGTGGTAGTTGAGGTAGTGGTGGTCGTAGTCTTGCTGGTCGTAGTTGTGGTTGTGCCGCCCGGTGTCGTGGTCGTGGTGGTAGTACCGCCGGACGAGGTGCCAGAGAAAGTCGAGCCAATCGGGCCATACTTGATGTTCGAGTACACTACATATGCGTTCGGGCTGTTGTTCTCGACGTCAGTAGGCGCACCAGAGGTGGTCGAGCAGTTTCCACGGGCAACACCAGGGGTGGTCGGGTCCGCAGTGGTCGGGTAATCAGAGTCGAGCCAGAGCATGTTGACGGCATGGTCGTCCCAGAGCGAGAGAACGAGAACCATGCCGCGCTCGAAGGAGCCGCCCATGGCGGCGAGGCCACCCTCGCTCTCGAAGCTGTTCGTGTCGCCGAATGCAGTCTTCTGGGCATTGCAGTAAGCGTCCGTGATCGAGTCGTACGCGGCGAGTCCGGCGATGTTGGTCTTCGAGTTCTGGATGACGACGCCATTCTGGACGTAGACGCGGCGGATCTCGACGAGGTCTCCTGTCGTCGTGTTGTCGGAGGTGATGAACTGGGTGACGACGGTGATCTTCTGGTTGGTGTCGACGGTGAGGCCCGGGCCGAGGAAGCTCTTGGCGCCCTGGCGGAAAGAGTTGAAGTCGCATCCATCCTTGTCGCAAACTCCGTCGTAGCGTTCGTCACCGTCACCGCACTCAGTGCCCGAGCAGCGATATTGGCCGTCGACGGTACATACGTGCGGGGTCACAGCAGCGGCATTGGAGTTGGCCTCCCAGATATCCATTTCATTACAGCAAGTGCCATAACGGCCAGTTCCTGAGTTGCTGTCGTTGTCGGACGCCTCCCAGTCAAGGATGTTAGCCTATTGGAAGTAAGGCAATGTCGATTTAGTAAGAGAATACGAAGATTTGATTTTTAAAAGTTACTCGCCTCGCCATCGATGAACTTGATGTCGTGCGGGCACTGAGTGTCACAGTAACCAGTTCCGTACTTCGCACCGGCCGCGTTAGTCGAGTACTTGGACTTGCCACCGTCAGCGTCCATCTCAACGAAGTACACCGCTCCGTTCAGTCCGCAAGGGAGATTGGACATGTCGACGTCGAAGGTGAACTCTTGGTTCTTGAGGTTGAACTTCAAGTAGGTGTTTTCATCGTCCAAAAGGTAGACTCGGGAGCCAATGTTGGTGTTCGCGCCCTTCGTAACGAAGTTGAGGCGCAGCGAGTTGCCAGTCGTAGTGATACCGTAGACACCGCTGTAATCTGCACCGTCCAGGGCGCAATTCTGCAAAAACATGTAAGTAATGGTAGTAGAGAATAAATTTAGATATAAAAACAACCCACCTTAGCGCACGCTACCGGGTCACTGCCGCATACGTCCGAGTTCCATGTGTTGCCGGTGTAGCAGTTAGTGGAGCCAGTAGTCTCATGGACCCAGCGCCAGTTGGCGTCGAGGACGACTGATTTTTGCTCAGTCGTGCAACCGCTGGTCGTGCACTTAGAGATTGTGAGAGCAGGGTGCGTCTCAGTAGTCAGGGTGCCGATTTGTTGACCATAGGTGATGGCGCTGAAAGCCAAGGCGAAGAGAGCAGCAGAGTGAAACATCTTGTTATCGAGAGCCGAGAGGTGAAACCGATGAAGATTCTGAGGTCAAAACACTCTGCTTTTTATACAGATATCTCAGTACCAAGAGTGCTTCATTAACGGTCGCAGCTGACTCGACACACAGCGGTCTGCTGAACATTACCATGTATGTATTTCCGAGGTTGTTTGTCTTGAGGCGGGTGCCGCGGTCAAGACAAGTGCCTATGACAGAAAATTGTGCTCTATTGCACCTGTGTCGTAAATTCATGTCGAGGATTTTCCGAGATTCCGAGAAGATACCCTGGACGTAAAGGCCACTGATTGAAACGTCGAATGCTGAAGTCAAATACAAGTTTGTCAGATTAAGAGTCAAATATTAAGCAACGAGACTTGCCGTTTCGTTGTGTGCAAACTCCAACTTCCAGTCGATACACTTTTTAAACGACCTGGAAGTCATACAGTCGTTCGAGATCAGGGCGAGTGAACGTTCAAAGAGGTAGGGCATCCAGACGCACTAATTTGCACCGATCAAGAATTTCACATTCGTTGCAGTCAAGTGCGGGGAACTGCCATATCCGGCCGTTGCCAATACCCGGAGGATCTGCTGTCTTCTTGTTCTATCGTAAAGGCCCCGGCGTACCTAGGCATGATCGTCTCGGACCATCTTAGGCTCTATATACACGAGTGCCAAGTCAGGTTCGCATCAATGCCTAATTAACGATGCTTCGTTGGCACTATTATAGCTCACAAGGTAAAGTGCGGCGTGACCATCTTCTTGGTTTTGTAGAGACATAGGATGGAAAGAAAAACAGTCAGGAGGATCGGATGAGAACAGTCTTCTTGTTATTGAATGTCGCCGAAATGTGGCCAAGCTTCACACTTCAGCCTGATCACCGAAGGAGAAGACATGTTAAAATTTGCCTTCTTACCACGAGTATCAAGGATTACCATTCGGGCGAGCGGGGTGTTGAGCCCGACTCCCTTCTACAATAATCCTCCGAACACGGAGTGAAAGCACAGGTTTGACAGCGCTCTTCCTGCGACTATTCGCATCAGCCGCAGGATATTAGCTGAGTTCACGACAGCCTCCGGATTATCGATGGATATACAGACGTTCCAGATCGCAGTACGCCCAGTTTACAACGCGTCTGCCTATCAAACATAAGTTCAATCTTCAAGAAAGATACAGATGTCAATATTACAGACCTTTACTCCCTGTAAGTCTGTATGTCCGCGCTCAAAGACAAGGCGTTATGACATCTTTACCCCACAGGTCGATGACGATGGCAGTCGGTAATATTCACTGTACTCCCTGCCAAGATCAAGAAGTTGGCAGAAGTCGTCGAAGTGCTATGATGCTGTCCGAAAAACGATTGCCCTTCCGGCCGCTTCTCTGCGACGTCTTGGTACCATGATTGTTCCGACAAGCACTAATCAAACATCCGAAATTCGGCAGTAGCTTAAGAACCCTGGGGTGACAGCTATGATGCACAATACTCGATGAAGCTGTGTGAAGCCAGTACTTGGTGATTGTTGAGTATTTGCCCGAGCGTTCATATCTGCAGATATGACGCAAGCAACTGAATCACCGAAGCAGACGCGCAAAGATAACAGCCAGCCCCACAAGCCTGTAAATTAAAGGTATCCTGGATTTACAAGTCACTGCGTATTCAACACTAAGATTAAGTCGAGGTAGTCCACCATACTTACTGTGATGTATTTAAAGTAGTTTTTAGCTGACGGATGTAGCGAAATGAAAGAAGATTTAAGATTTGCTTCCACTGGCACATGCCAGTGTTTTTGATCTCCGCCCAAACTTAAACTACTAAGTTAACCGTGTCACTGTTTTTCCAGACTTCTTGCTCTTCCGGCTACCAGTATCCAACTACAAGTCACCGAATCCCACAATTGTGCCATTCTGGACATTCTGGACGTCGAAAAAGAGGACTTAAGTAAAAGACAACCGAGCACTGAAGATGGGGTTTGATGGAATGACAGACTAAATAACATCGGTCATCGAGCTGGTTCAATACTACTAACCAACACTGGCAAGACTTTCGATTTTTTCTCACAAATAATACAAGATAAGGCAGTAAACAAAAATTTAACAAAGACGGCTCATGGCCCATGTGTATCGGTACTCTGGTGAAGAAATGTGCAGCTACCCCGAAACCTCGTGCGCTGTGGTAGAAGGACTGACATCCTGCTTCTTCGGCAGTGTTGTTGGCGAGATCTACATACTAGTATTGGGCTGTGTTACATTTTGATCCGCATACTAAACAATTCCATTCATATTCATTAACCTCTACATATTTTTCCCTAAATAGTCATCGACTTTTCCAGCTCAATAACTTCAAGGAGCTTCGCGTCCTGTAGATCTTTGAGCTTCTCCGGGGCCACTGCGACAAGTGGGCTCCGCACTCTGCCTTCTCCGTACCCAAAGTATGTCGACACGAGTCCCTTTAATCCAGCGATACCACCAAGTTTTCCTACAGCCCAATCGCTATGTGCAAGAAGCATCTGAAGTTTCATCGCCTCCTCGGTCTTTCCTTCCTTCCACAGAGCATAGAGTCTGTTATGTATTTTTGGAACAAGGTTTACGGAGGCTCCGATGAGGCCCGCGCCGCCGCAGAGGAGCGCAGGAGTGAAGACGTCCGACCGTCCTGGGAAGACAGCAAATCTTTCTTGTGGAAAAGAGGACGATAGGCGAGAGAGTTTTCCTATGTTTCCGCAGGACAATTTTGTTCCAACGATGTTGGGGTGCTCAGCGAGAGTCGCTATTGTGTCCGAGTCGAGGTCTAGCCCGGATGTGACAACTGGGAAATTATAGATCATGATGGGAATTGGGGAGCCATCCGCAACCTGTGGTATGAGTCGGTATGATTGAACAATTGATTGATTTGAATTTTTGCTTATGCTTACTGTCCGATGGAAAAGAATAATCTTATCCTTCGTCATTATGGGGGCCCAAGTTGAGGCCGTCAACACAAGAGCGTGCGTCGCACCCGCATCTGCAGCTTCTTTGCAAAGCTCAATGGTTTCGCGAGTAGATTGAGCACCCGTTCCAGCGATCACCACGACGTTTTGGAATCCATTGCTGTCCAAAATCTTTCGCGTGGTTTGGATAGCCAGTGTCCTTTCTGCGTGAGAGAGGTGCTGTGCTTCGCCATTTGATCCTTGAACTAATATGCCCGTCACGCCTCCCTGAACAATGGATTAACATGACGGAAAGAAACCGGTTCATAAACGTAAAGTGCACCTGGGCAAGGCGAAGGACGTGGGCCTGAATGGAGGGTATATCCAGTTCATCGTTCTCATCAAAGAATATAACCGCTGGTACATAGATCCCAGCAGGAGGTGCCTTAGCCATCGTTCGTCTTCGGAAATTAAGAGCCCAAGTAGAGCTAGAAAGCAGATCCCAGAAAAGACGCGAGCTTGAGAGACTATTGATCGGCGACGATCTTTGATCGCAGGGGTGGACAGCTTCCGCTGGGAGTGCTTGCCTGGATGTTTGGTGGGGTTTCAATAAGACACGAGCTTGTCTGCTTTGCTAGAGCCCGCCTACAAACGACTGGAGGAGACGATGATAGTGCTAGTTAGTTGCAGGAGATCCGGAGCTCACATGTATACTCAACGCCTACATGAAAAAAGTATGGCGGAACAGAGTGTTCCGCAGGTCCGGTTATCTTATCTCAGGATCACAATGAAGCCGCGGAGCTTCAATTGGGGGAATCCCTAGATTCTCGATAACTTTCTACTCGTTTGGACTCGTACGGAGTTACAGAGGCTAAGAAATCTGTCCGACAGATGAATGAGATACACAATAATCATTTCTATCAGCAAGACTCCATTAGATAGATGATTTCGTACAAGTTTCGTGAGGTATGAGCTCGAGCTTCGCTGAAGGCCAGTCACATTCTCATTGCATCTTATTACAGACTCGGAGGTTATCAAAGGATTTTGGTTGCCTCCCTTAGACCTTAGGAGGCTGGCAGTCAGGTGGCAGAACCGGCAATTATCCCCCACCTCCAACCCGGATCGAGTACGCGTCATAACCGTCTGCGATTAAACAACACGCCCAAAGCGTTTGTTTGTTCGCCATAAATCAATGAGCTACAAAAGAGCGTGAGGCTGGGTATCGATGTCCCACCTCTTGTCCTCGTACCTCTTCCGTCAACTCCAGCCACTGACTCCAGCAGGCACCGTGTCGGCATTCATCCCACCGCCAGTACACCTGGTAGCAATACCTAGCCTGTGCTTCGCGGACAGCATGACTGACGGTGGCCCACGGACGCACAACGCTGTCCTGCTGTGAAAGGAAGTCTCTGGCGAGGAGAAATGCAAAGAATAACGCAGAATCAGCAATTTGCTGACGAATGGTGCTCGTGAAAGTCCGATACTCGGTACTGGGGTTTCTGGGTACCAGTGCGACCTGGACAGGTTTATAATCGGGAACGCTGGTTGCCTCTAACAAGCTGACGCGTTTCTTTCCCTTCAATGGGTTAGTTTCTCTAGGTGGTGACCAAGAAAAACCTTCATTCCACCTCATCTAACTTGTGCATGTGAGATCCTGAGTGGGGGATAGTCAATGAGGAGCAGCAAGCAAGAGGATTAGAGCAACGTGCGAGACAGTATAGGTTGCAGAAATAAAGAAATACACCTAAGCATCATGTTCACCACAATGATGTGTTTGCAGCTGCGCAAAAGAAGACCTGGACCTCGTAATGAATGTTAGGGAAAGGAAACAATAGGATTGCATACCTGTAACAACCTTGTCGATCAGGGTTCGCTGTGGGCGTCGACTCGAGGGTCTTACGGGGGAAGAGGAAGGGGAAGAGGAAGGGGGACAGTAGCAGATGTCTTCAACAGTCTTGAGAATTTCGAAGTCTACGATAACGAAATTGACCTGAACGGCTTCGAAACAAGTATTAAGGCTGCAAAGTCAACGCAAATTTGATCAATCAATTATATAGACTATACATCGTATGCCCGACTAGCATGCAGGCTCTTAAGGTCTCGTTCTATTAGAGAAATTCGAGGCGAGCCAAAGCTTTTAATCGTTCGATATCGCAAAGACGGTGCTAAGATGGTGCTAGATGCGTGTAGTAGACCATGCCAGCCTTCTCAAGATCTGTATTCATACCGGTAATATGCTCGTCGCTCGACGTTCTGAAACCTAGCAGAAGACACAAGAAACGAAGGCCATGTGTAGTGCATCAGAGCTCTATAGTCTCCTTAGCCTTGAACTTCCTCCCAGCGCGCTCGGCAGAGCGGAATCTGAATTGATTGCCATACAACTCGAATTCCATCTGCGGCAAAGATTCGATGTCGATGAGTTGCTTTGGTACATCCAATTCTGGAGCAGGTGCGGAGACCGCGAGGCTGCGAACATCATAAAGAGGTATTCGAAATGAGAATATAGTTCCCTGTTTCGGCACGACTTTTTTTTTTTTTTACAAGTATGAGTCCAGCAAGTTACAAATAGGACAATACGCCACGCACGTTTCAAAAGGTTTTTTTGCGTGATCAGTCTAAAGGCATTCTCGGTCTCGTGAATGATTATGCCAGATAGTCCGACTAGGCATGGGTTCTTGGCCTGTTTCACTGTGTAGTCGGGAAATCAGACGCAGCACGATGGATAAATGGAATGTGATTGATTGCCTTTCAGAATCGCTCCATGAAAGTCAGCCTTCACGAGCTTAGCATGCATGCCTGCGGAGTTTGGCATCGATGGATTGGCTGTTACAACTGTTGGTGGCGTACTAAGGCCGAGAAGCTCTGCCATATAGCCAAGCCATAGATGGTGGAGGGGTTCAAAGAGTTCATACCTATAATATCATCAGTCAAAGTTGACAAGCCTGATGAGCATGACAGACTTCTTTTGCTCTTCTTCAAGCTCCCAAAGACCCCTTAGCTTGGCCTCCTTCCTCCCTATTACTCCCAACTGCTTTTGTGCTTTCTCCTTTGCTCGACGAGCTTTCTTCTCGTCCCGCTCTTTCTTGACCCGGCTCTCTCGGACTGGATTCTCGAGTAACACAGAGCGACCCTTCACCCGGCTTTCGTAGAGAGCTTTCGGATCAAGGTTCGCGGATTTACTGAGATGCTTTTCCACGTAAAATGGCGTGAATGGATGGGCTGAGCTGAACGTGATTCGTTGGTTCTGCAAAAGTTGACTTCAGTCGCCAAGTTGCGCGTAAAGATAGAAGAAGATTTCCGCACCTTGACTACAGATGGAGGCAATGGTTGATATGGATTCAGCGTTGACCTCGAGGGTCCAGCCGTCGACATTACCGTAGAGATTGAGAATTGAATTTACATAAAGGAAAGTAGAAGGTGCTGTTTGCCGAACACGCGTAAGTTGAAGTGACGCAACTGCATACACTCGTTCAACTTAGGGGCTCACCGCGTTTACACCTCTCTCACTGTCTCCCAAGGTCGTTGACGACCTCCATCCAACCCTTGCATCTGTTCGCTTGCTTTCTATTTCTCTCACATAACTGAATACTGAATTAGCCGATACGCTGAATGACTGACGACAACGACGACAAAATGTCAACGTTCACGACTCCCCAGAAACCGTTTCCAATATTCGTGCCAGATGGACAGCGTGATGAAAGGAGCAATCCACCACCTTCGCCAGATTATCATCCTTATGCTATAACAACAACGTCGACGGGCCTTTTGACTCGCTCAAACTCGCGTGGTTTTAGTGCTCCTACTCGTCACAACTACGTGCCAACCTCACCAAGTCCCAGATCAAAGCACCGTTTCTCGAAGTCAGACTTGACGAGCGACCGCTCTGCTGACCATCTACTTCCGCTCCACTCTCCAAGGCCTCTTCCTATACCACCCACCCCGGGATCGCCAACAAAGACAGGCAGCGAGCTTCGCGGTAGCTATACGAGTTCTGAGGACCTAAGGAGTAACTCTTCCTGGAGGAAGCACCGATTCGAGGCGAGGGCTCTACCTACACCCCCTCCCTCCTCTCCCGTCAAGGTTGATGATCTGCCATCCAACCCCAAGATATGGACGACAACACAGCTCGCGTCTTATCTTATCACGGCCTTGCGTGTTCGTACCGCTGATTCGGGAACTCCTCCGATTCCTCTTGCAGTTGCAAAGGATATCGCAGCTTTTGTAAAGGATGCTAGGCTCAATGGAAGAACTTTCCTTCGTCTTAATGAGCAGGACCTTGAGAGGTAAGAAATCGGCAAACTACAACTGGTAGCATCTGCTTTATGTATCTGACACTCATTAATTATTGTAGTATGGGTGTAAATGGCTTGTGGAGTGAAGCTCTCCTCAATGCATCCCGTAGCCTCCGTCAAAACGTCGTGAAGGGGCGTATCTGGGGTATGGATATGGACGACCAGGAAGCCGACGTCTTTGCATCCCCATACAAGTTCAGGATGTACAACTCCTCGTCATCCTCCCTTGACGATATTCCGGGATCTCTTGACACAACACCAAGCAACAAAAACCGCGGCCAGGGCTCTCGTGTCCGTGGTCTCGTTGCGAACCTTGAGCGTACGTCTAGCTGTGGTTCGGGTGGTTCGGGCTCGGGCTTCAGCAATCACGGCAGTACTACCAGCGAGGGCGATCACTTCGCTCTCGCGTCTGGCTGGGCTGACGATGAAGGCGCGTCCGCTAGTGGGTCGGAAGCCAGCGAGGCTGAGGGCGGACTTATTGGTACCATCACCAGGAAGCCACTCGTTCAGGAGCCAGTCACGCCGCCTGTCGAGCTCATGCAAGAAATACCTACTGAGGTCCAAGTCGCCGGCACCGACTCTGAGCCGAGTGTCCAAGACCTACTTACTGCTGACCCTTCCTTGTCGTGTAGCTGGGGCGCTAGAGCATGGGAGGACATCGATCTGAAAGCGGGAGTGACAGTCAAGAGAATCGGCATCGAGAATGACTTGGAAGACGCGCCTATGCTGAAGCCAACACTGACTGGCACGACATTCGGTCGGGGGAGTGCCCGCGGCAGTCGCAGAACTGGAGTCGCAAGCAATGCTAAGATGGCCGTGAAGGACATATTCACTCGTCCGCTTCCTACTCCCCCTAAAGTTACGGAATCCCCTAGGTCTCAATCACCTGAGAGGCTTACTGAGGGACCATCTCGAAATTCACATACCACACTTGAGCAATGCATTCAGACCGAGAACGAGCAGGTTCTACCCGTGGCGACAAGACAGTTTGGTCAACAGACTGATGAACAGCCAAACCCAGAAGCGGAGAGATTAAAGGAGGCCTTGTCCCTCGTGGTAGTTCTCCGTGCTCGACTTCTGGAGGTCGAGGAGAATCTGAAAGACCTGGAGTCCCAGAAAGCGGGGCGATTAGCAATAGAACACTCCACTCAAGCCATTCAGACTGAATGCGAGGATTCTACAGAATCAGGTTCAGTGACAGAACCAAAAATTACGCATACAGAGAAGAATGGCGAGCAGGAAGCGATACTACCTTCTGTAACCGTCCGGTCGGCTGAAGAGTCTCTAGACACTACTTCTGGCCTTGACCTCGAATACGCGGGCTTGGCTGGGCGTCGCGAATGGGGCGAATTTCTTAAGCCAGGCGGCGACTGGGATCCCCTGGAGAACGGTGTCACATCGTACGTGCTGATGGTTGGTGTTGGCGTATGCGCTGTAGTCCTTTCCACACTGTTCAAGCGTCTGGCTGGGAGAAGATCCTGAACTTTGACGATCTGCGGCGATGTGTGTAACAGGCCGCGGGCTCATTGGTAGACAAGGCTAAACTCGAGACCGTTCCCCGTCCGGTGCTTCGCTCCTTGCCGATCCTGGATCTGTGGGGCCATCTCTGCGCTGCGCTTCTCTCCTCACGCACTTTCGTTCGAGAAACTCTTAACAATTTCTCAGCCTGTTCCTGTCACATTGTTGTACTCTGTTCTACATCTTTTTGTTCCTTCCCTCATCCAGCGCGCGCCTCTGAAGGACGAAACTTCGGCCTCCGACCCTCTGAGCTTTGGGAGTCGGGCTTCCTTCCTTTCCCTCCGTGGGTTCCATTTCTCCCCCGATCGTTTGTGATCGGATGCTTATGTGTATTTTTTCCCTCTCCCACCTTATGCCCGCCTTATCTGAGGCCTCGTTCTTGTTTACCCCGCCGGAGCTCGGGCGGCCTACTAATTCGTACGCGCAGAACGCCTCGTTCCATGGCTATTCCCCTTCACACTCTTGCCGATGTATTTCTTGCGGCGTCATGAATAATGTCACGACACGATTACGATGCGTAATGACCTTCACGATGTATCTGACCATGCTTTGCTGTCTGCTTTGGTAGATAATGAACTCAATAGCCCCTGTGTGATATCCTGGATCATTATGTTTGATTTAGCCCAGGTGCAAGCGTATCCGAAAACCCCGGTGCTGCACCGTAAGAGGTAGGTTCTTCATAGAAGTCTGAAGATGTAAATTGTCCGTACATTCATAGCCGGTGTGCCTTGGATATAATACATTCGTACACTAGGCACTTGCTTGTCCGAGAGAATATATGGCCCAGAGCATATGGACACGTTCTAACGCGCACTTCCAGCTAGAGCAAGAGCTTTGCGACTTTCCCGAATATTCAAATGTATTGAGAGCGAAAACACAAATGCAGTAAATCCACGTCTAATCATCCGACCGCTCAAGCCTACAGATCTATAATATTATCCGATCATTACATCCACTAACCGAAAGGGTATCTCAAAGACTGCACGAAAGTCCCCAAGTCAAGCCTTTGTTTATTACTTGATTGAAAAAAAAAATACTTACCCAATGGCGAGCATCAACAGATATCCAATTGTGGCAACAACCTGATAACGTTCATCACGTTAGTCATGAGAATCGAATGGTAATATCTGGACATCTCACCAATGCTGAGATGGCACTCGCTGGGACACCGTTCTTGAGAAAATCAATGTTCGACAAGTATAGCTGTCCCATATCATCTTCTTGCGTAGCTCTTTTGAAAGGTACGCGAATGTCAGGGAAGAAAAAAGGGGGTCAAAGTTTGATAGAACGTACGCGGTTTGATTGGGGAAGCCAGACACAGGCATTCCCATGCCAGTCGAGCACAGAAGACCGGTCAAGAAAATCAAGAGCCGCTCGTGTTTTCCGCCATCAAAGTTACTCGCTACTTCCTTTGCAATCGGAACAAGGAGGACGCTCGCTATTGTGTGGCTAATAAAGGTCGATACAACCTGTACGGAATATGTCAATTCAGATAAGTCTTATGGAGCAAGAAGTTCCATACCAAGACAATGAATGACAAGACCAAGACTACGGTGTATAATGACAACCCTTGGACAAGGTCTCGAATCTTCTCATCCATGATAGTCAGAAGGCCAGATGATGTGACACCTTTTCCGAGTGCAATGCCGCCCATAGCCAAGAAGACTATGGTCCATAAAAATTGTTCGAAGTCATCCTGAAATTATGATGTCAAGATGAGCATTAAAGTTTACGGATGCAAGATCGTACCTTTCGTAGGACACCTGTCGAGAAGAAGGCGACGATAGGGATAATTGCGATTATACCCATATCACCAACATAATCTTCGATTTCCTTCTCTACTAACCATAATGCAATGGTCACAATGCACACGAAAACAACCCAGTATTGCTTCAGTGTGAATTTCTCGCGGGTTGGGCGGATCTCTTTGATGACAAGTGGTTCGCCGTCTATGGTCCGCGTCGGGCGATAGCTGGCCAGAAGCAGCAGCCAGATAAGGAGAATAGAGATTCCGGAAACAGGGAGCGCAACTGCGAACCACTGTGCCCAATCAAGGGGATTTTCCATTGCTTGGAGCGCTATCAAGTTTTGCGGAGATGAAATTGGAGAACTTTGACCACCAATGTTCGCCGCTAGAGCGATCCCGAGCTATCAACGACAAAGACAGGTCGTAAGGCGTTGCGCTGTTTCCAGAAGAAGTTGGGAAACTTACAACCAGGCATGGAGCGAAGGAAGCCCTCGGAGGCAAAGTTCGTAATATCGGCTGAGCAAACGTTAATAAGGCCGTCGAGGAATAGTTTGAGACTATCTACCTTAATCAACGTGAAGCACAAAGTAGGCGCTGCAACGTTGCTGCCAGGAACGAGTTAAGATTAGTTGAGGGGCTAGTGCGATAAGGTCAAATATTAACCCACCTAATCCACATGCTGGCAAAGCATGAAACGCCCATGAAGGACAAAAGGACAACACTAGGCTTGGTCCCAGCCAAATTCAGGATTTTCGTGATCAGGATGCGATCGATGTTTGTTTTACTTAACGCCGACGAGATGGTAAATCCTCCGATTAGAAGCATTATGGTCGGGGAAAACATCTGCGAGAACACATATCTGATTCCACGTGAATATTGCAGTGGTGCTAAGAGAAATGCGGAAAGGAAGTCACATACTTCGTTGCATCTTGCGTTGATAGTCGAGACTTCTCTTCCGCCGAGATGAACACTCGGAAGACTACGAGGAGTAAGGGAACAAGGATTGATGTGACGAAAAGGGGTATAGCCTTCATGTAATTCATATAATCCCCGCTCAGCTTTAATTCATTAAAGGGGAGTAATCACTTACTTCGGTCGCCCACAAAATAGTGCTAAAGACGAGAATGGCCAAGCAATTCCTCGCCTCCACTGCAGAGACGCTGTCCACGTTTAACAGCACCGCGAAAACTACCACAGCCACAGCAAGCGAAATATACTTCGACTTTAGTCTGACCTTTCCAACAGGAGTCGAAACATGTAGCAGTGCCGTCTCTTCCGACTCAATATGGCCGCCTAACGTCTTCGTCTGGCCGTCACCGCCCCCGCGCCGTTCTTGATTGATCATCTGACGCCATACAGTGTCTCGCTCCCAGGCGATGTGCTCCCGTTGATGAACCTTCAACTGACGCACCGCAGCAGACACATCGTCACGCGTGATGCACTTAGCGTACAGTGAAACAAGACGATTGATACCATCCTGTAAGTGATCCTTGGCCTCTTGTCGGAAGGGATAAGCATCCTCAACAAAATCGTGCATGTAATGGTCTTGAAGCTAACATGAAAGACCAATTGAAAGATGGATTTGCGATAAGAGAGCGTGGTCTTACCTCGCTGTAGGTAATCTTGTCATACCTAAAGACATATATTAGCGAAACAGGAGTACTTTGAATCAATTACGCACTTCTTGAGTATTTTGCGAAAACCAGTGTAATTCAGTTCAACATACGCCTTAAGCGACGTCAACAAGTTATAGAGCGCAGTGATGCGCTTCTTGAACAGAATTCTAGTGTCGTATGCGTAGTTCGTTTTCGCTGTCCATATGGAATCCGGCACATGTAGGGACGATATACTCCCAGAGCCTGGCTTCACTTTATTGAAGATGTTGGAAAGAGCGACCTTCGCGCGTTTCGGTGAGGTACTCGAGCCGCGGAGATCCGGTACACTTGTTTGAAGCGCATCATTTTCTGGGATTTGACCTAAAGATACTAGACTGGCTTCGAGGTCAAGGTTGTCCTCGCTGGAAGATACACTGTATCGTCGAAGATGTCCTGATGATTCAGATGCCGCCGCCCGCATGCTCGCTGTACAAAAATTGAGATGAGAAGGTGTAGACGCTCATGAGATAGATTATCGTACGTGCGGGGCCAAAGACTCTCGATTCAGACTTGGTCCGTCGGCGTCGACTGGAAGAACCCCTCCCATGACTTTGATCACGAGTATTTCCTCTATGATCCTCATCTTCCTCATCGTCGTCCTCTTCTTCATCCTCGACATGCATGTAACGGCTGTCTGCACCAATGAAACTCTCTTCGTCTTTTAATTTCACAAGGGATTCTAGTTCGGTTACTTCTTGTAGAAGCTTCTGCTCCTGGGTTTTGTAGAATTCGGTGATTTTCTTCAGCTCCCTGTCTAACAGAGGTTTGAAGATGTCGTCTGTATGTGAAGACCCGTCTCGACCTATGAGTGACGTTCTCTCATTGGACTCCAGATCCAGCTCTCGGCTCTGAGTAAGGTCTGACTGCCGTTTCTCTAGTTGATATATTTGTTTCTTGAGAGCGGAGTAGCTTTAGACAGCCCGACAAAGGTTGGTCGACATTATCATGGCTCATTTGACTTTAGACAACTCACGAAATGTATTCGTCCCACCAGTCTGCAACCGCATTAAACTTCAAGGAGTTACTGCAGATAGAAATCAATTACACCCCGACCCCACGCGAAATACCACAAGCATCACGATTCTACCTGAACTTCATGACTCCTGGTATAGTCTCGACCTGGCTCCTACGTGCAGTTCTTGACTGGAGAGGTACCAACGAAATCGAATCGGTCGGCTCGTCTCCCTGATCTCTAACGTGAGCCGTGTGCCCGTCCGCACCGCGAAACCAGCGACTTTCTAGTATTGAACGTATCCTGGCGCCAGGTCAAGAAGCTTGCGCGAAGCAAAGATAGGTATTTGGCAACTGTATGAGGTAGGAGGACAGGTGGGAGAACCGTCAATAAGCTCATTGGCCGAGGACGGATTGTGGCTGTTCACTGGCACTGGTCATTTTCGGCTTTGTGCGATATGTTGCTGTAAGAAAATCAGGACATTTGATTTGCATTCTGCATTGCTCTTCATCATCGACACTCGGTTGAAACTCGAAAAAATAACCATATGCTCAGCTATATACATCTAAGCTAGGGCAACATGTCTCCTGAATTTCGCTTCCTCCGCATTTGATGTCGAGCCTCGGTGTTTATCTTCCGAGAATGTCAATACATCATTTGACGATATTGCTCATTGATCGAGGACTAATGAGTTCGCGTAACTTACTCCTGTCTGACGTCTCTGAAAGGCAAAGGATATCATCATCCTTACACCCTGAAACCACTTCCCTACGTTGCTTATTTTCTGCATACGCGCTCGACATCGTCTGTATGGATTTGGATGACTTTTCCGGTATGTGATTGTACCCACCAATGCGGATTCTCGACTGAATGCAATCTTCCAATCTGGTGCGAATGTCGATCAGAAGTTCTCTGCACGGATATCTCTAGAATTCATGCTGAAACATGCGAGGTATCGCCCTCTGCCCAAAATCTCGCTGGCCCAAAGAACGGAGTGCGCCAACGACTTCCATTCGACCAAGAAAATTCGGGCTGAAATCGACCCTTCAAGTTCAAGTTCAGGTTGGGAGATAACCCCGGTGTGTGATACTATTCCCGCTTGATTAGCCTATGCTTCAACCTAACCATCAGCACCCGCCATCCTACCTTCTACTTTCTGCTGTGAAGTGCACTGCCGGAACGCAAGCGTTGGCGGTTAGTGCATCGCCAGTGCGTCGTGCCAGCTCCCGGAACCTGCGTCGGCGGAACCGGCGGTGTCGGCAAGGGTGCGCTTGACTTTCTCCGCATTTCCGGCATCTGTGACAGCGTGACGAGTATTTTAAACTTTAAGCAATGACATAACCCTGTCCGTCGGCTTCCAAGACATTTACACAAGGTTATAATTTTATTTCCGGAAGCAAATTCCCTGTGGCAGGCACTACCCGGATCAAGAAGGTGCGACTTCCTTTCTCGGTGTTTTGTGTCTGCGCTCGGGTTACGACCCTGTTGCTTCTGCTTGCTCTATCCCACCGTCTGCATTACTTCCAGCTCGGAAGACAATAGCAGGAAATCCTCCTTCGACGGGTGTCGAGAGCGATGAGAAAATCAGCTTCCTCTTCCAGTGCATGCTGGCGCTGCTAAAGTCCGTTGATCGCAGCTGTCGTACCTGAGGATGATGCCTTCTTCCAAGTATTGCTCTTTTCCAGCTTCATTTTCTCAAGCACGTCGATCCTAATCTGTCTCTCCCCACTTCCCGACGGTTTAGTCTATCAATCAGCACACAGGTATCGGTGCTAATCACCCTCACACATGGCCCGAGAATTCAAAGAAGCGTCTATTCGCTGACAAGAGATTGGCGGTGAGGTACAATTCCCCAATACTATGACCTATGCCTTACCGGCTTAAACGTGGCACGAAGTAGGTCGACGGCTTAAAATGAGCGTGCGGAAGTATCGGCCAAGTAGGATGAATTATCAGACACTCGACAGCAAGAGCCAAGTAAAGACGCACATGAGTATTTTCACTGTGAGAGCAAGGGGGTCCAGATTACTTGTGTCAGAACTGTATGCACAGGAACGAGATAAATCTACAGAGTTCGATTAGTGGCCAGAAAGTCTCGCCAAAGTTGGAACACCAAGAAGTCGGGAACAAAAGAAGCGTGAGCAAGCGATGGAAGCAAGCATGCGTAGGAGCAGGTACGTACAAGTACTCGGGCGTCAAATGAGTAGTATATGTAAGCTTGAATTTAAGTCAATATGCAGGTGACCAATTAGTTAGACAGATGTGGAAGTGGGTAATACTAGTCAAAGATAGTGATGAAAGACTGTCCAATGCTACTAGAGATATACTACATAGCGCTTGAGGTAGGCGGATAGCGCGGGCCGAAGGAGAGACAAAGCTACATATACTATGAAATAACGTATAGACTTTTGCGACGAGGACGAACATGACGAGTGAAATGTGTGAGAGCTGGAAATGCGCATTACAGTTGAAGTACCGATGTAGAAAATCTAAGATCATCTTGTCCGATAGCAGGAAACGAGTGTAAGATTTGGGACCATGGAATAACCCGAGGACTTATGAATAAGCGGTTTGAACGAGGTCGGTGTTCTACGAATGGGGTGCACACAAAGACTTGCCCCTCTTGGCTTTGTGTGCTCGCCGAACAAGGATGGGTGCGGAGCCACTGCCGGAACAACATTTCGATGGGTGATAACGAGGCTTGCCAGTTTACGCGGAGGCTGCATAGTTCCTACGGGAGCTTGGAGCTCGAGGAACGGACCGAAGTACGTAGATGGGAAGGTGCCGAAGATAAGAGAAAAAGGAAAGGCTGAACTGAAGCATGAGACCAAAGGAGAGGCACCGGCTGTTCCACCCCACCCATTTTCGATTGTAGTCGTAGCCACCTGGGGAATCACCTGGACGGAGTCCCTCTATCTCGGCCAGAAGAATGGAAGTACGAGGTACGATCGACTTCCATGTCCATGGGTACATGGTCAGGCTCTTTCTGACGATTGAATGGGCTTGGGGACCGGCTGTACAGGGCTGTCTGACCTTCTCCGCCGAATCGATACGAGACCAGGTCAGCGCTCGTATGAAGCGATGATCCAGTAAGCGGCGGCACACGAGAGTTCGTTCTCGATGAACTGAGAGGTCTAGCGAGTGCACCAGAGGGAGTAGCAGTGCGAGGGCTCGATCCTGACCTGGGGGTATCGGATGGTAGATAGTTAGCGGGTTGGCGAGGTGTTAAGCCTCCGTTACCCTTCTCAGTACTGCTGCTACTCTTCGAGGTGCTCGTTTCGGCGTCACCACCTTGCATCTGTTTCGGGGAATACGAGAAAGCAAAGTTGGCTTCTTGAATGCCATCATTTGATGTGATGCGAGAAGGCGAGGGTTGGACAGCGTCTTGCCTTCCTCCGTCATTGGGGGAAAGAAGGTTTCGTCCCATCGATGTGAAGCCTCGTGGTCCATCGTAGTTGCGAGTCGACCGATCATCGGTAGGGGAATATTGGTGAAATCCGCGTCTACCACCTGCCAATGCTGATCCATCTGCTGCAACTCCCCCACCCTCGCCGTAAGACAACGGAGAGCGATTGTAAGTGGACGAACTTGAGCGTGGACGTGTATCTAGCTGCACGCCGCTTGAGGGGATGTTAAGCTTGATGTTAGGTGCTGCTGACCACGCCGTGCGAGGCTTTGGAAAAATATCCCTGTAAAAAAGAAAAAAAAAGCGAAGAGGATCAGAATATACAGTCAGAGCCGGCTGTCGAACGCCTTCAAAGATGAGGGATGTCCACGCACGGATTCAAAGGGGGTGCGGACAACGACCTACGCCTTGTCCACAGCTGCTCATGGGTCGGCGGAACATGTGCCTCCCTATCGTTGCCATGGGCAACCTCCTCTTCCAGAATATCTGTAAAATTCCTTTGCCGCGCGCGACCGAGTATCTCGTCGTCGAGCGTCAGCCTCTTAAGCACGACGGCAGAATTCAGTCGACCAGGCGAGGCGTCGCTCGATTGCGACGGGGGTGGTTCGTCGAGGGCCGAGATCGGTGGCAATGAGTATCCACTTCCGCTGCCTGTCGACCGCAGACTACCAGACCGTTCGCGAGATGCGCTCGGCGACACCGAAGCATTGTCATAGCCATGGATCGCTGGCAACACTATATCTTCGCCAAGCGATGTCGTTGATACGGACGTAGACGCGCCCCCCGAATTGGAAACACTCGTCAGCCCCGCGATGTCCGGTTCGGCCAGTCGCTGGCGAAAGAGAGCCGACCCAAAGCCAGATGCAGAGCGTGCACGCGAGGGCGGTATCGACAGAGGGGGGAGGTCCATTGGAGATGCCCCAGGCATGTGCAACGCTGCCGAAGACGATGATCGACGCCGTTCAGCTCCGGGAGAGCCATATGGCGAGAATCTCGGTCCAAGCCCCTGTCCGGACGATTGTCTACGGTGTTCACGGATGGGCCCAGGTACTGGGGTATTTGAGTGAGGGGCTTGGCCCGTAGAAGGGCCCGACCGGTTATATGAAGAAGGGGCGGGAGGCGGCGGCATTTGTGGCATAACTTGTCCATGTCCAAGCGCATAGACGCTGAGGCCTTGAGGTTCCACAAGTCCAGAGGGCCGCGTATCATAAGAAACAGGAGGGTAAGGATACCGTACGTTTCTCGATCCATCACGGACATTGCGATCGAAGTCATGTTGCTCTTCACCACGGGAAATTCCCGAAGGGCCTGCAATCTGAGAGGGAGAAGATGACTGAGAAGCCTGGTTCTCCTGTGCCGCTCCAGTAAATCTGGCAAGCGTAGCTGATCTATGTATCACTCTTTGCTGAGTCTGCTGACCTGCGCTTCCCAAAGCAGGGCTAGGCTCAAACTCCGAGGTCTGCGGCGGAGGTAGAGTTGCCGGCAATGGCAGAGCTACAGCGGTGCGCCGTCCACGCCGCCTCCCGTGCTGAGTGCCTAAGATCTGGCCATAACCTGGCTGCTCCGGAGTCAAACAAGTTGATGGAAAAGTCGGACTTTCGACAGTAATACAGTTCAGCTTTCAATGTGCACGGCCAAAAGTATAGGAAGTGACCTACTGACCCAAAGAGTGGAATGAGGTCTTCACGAATCGGCCACGCTACTCTAAATTAGCGGATACATGCTGTTCGATGAGATTATTCAGAGTGCCTTGAGGTGCAGTAAACTCACCGTCTGGCCAGTCGCAAAGCAACCTAGAAGTCAGAAAGTGAGTGTGTAGAACTCGTGAATGAACACGACTGGATAACGGACCTCATACGGCATCCACGTTCCCTGAATCTTGAGGTATCCCCCGCGCACGCGTCGCAGTTGCGGGGCTAGCTCTGGCTGTGACTCGAGCATCTTCACAATGTCGGCTAAATGACGAATATTTACTTAATGGAGACGCATATGGTTGCAGACAAGCGAATATTGCAACCTTTTGCATTACCGAGAGCTATGGAATCCGGAAGTCGTAAGCTGATTATTCACGAGGACGACAACGGATTCATATGATTTACCTTTCCATATACCAGTCCAGAGGATGTAACCATCGTCAATGTCCATCATAATCCACTGGCCATTGAGAGGATATTCGTAAACCGGACTAAAAATTAGACGTCAGACGCGCCGAATGATGCGCGCTCCGCCAGGAACGCAATCAGTCAGATAGGGACAGTAGACTGACATGTAACCTCTCGGGTCATTGCTGGTTATGTAGCGGCCTCGAGTAACTCTGTGTTTTGTGCTGGCATACGGACGGAACCTTCCTGCGGGTGGTGCGGAGTCCTGGAGCATTGCAGGCGGATAAGTGAGGATTGGAGAGAAGTGGGGCAAATGACTGGGCCAAACCTGCAGGAGGCCGGACGAGTCCATGAAGGGGGGGAGGAAGGAGAAGGAGGAGGCAGCGGCGAGCAGGGGGAAAGGGAGAAGATTAGCGCGTGTGGCTAGAAATAAATGTGTCGGGGAGTGCGAGTGATTAGAAGGAGTATAGATAAAAGATGTCAGAAAAAGGAGCGGAAAACAAACAATATAGAAATATATTGAACGGACTCATCGCCACAGAGGATGGGGGGATCTGGAGAATGAGATCGGTCTTCCACTGGCACGAGCCAAGGCACCGAAGTCTCGGCCCGCCCACCGGCGGAGGTCACTAGCAGATTAATGATTAAGGTTTGCACGTCACGCTGTCCGAATTGATCTGCGAGATCCATCTTCTCACCCACGTGGGAAGACCTCCAATATAGGCCGTGACGTGACCCTAGCCCCCTTTTTATATTCCGTTCATCCCGCCGACCGGACACGTTTCAGACATATGAATCCATATCTCATCCTCCTCATATACCGCGCCCGCCCGCTTCTGACTCCTCCACATATTCAGCCGCTCGTTGCATGAAACGTGTTCGACATTGTTTGCTCTCGCCAGCAAGGCACGCGTTCGAGTCCGCAGGGGTTAGAAGGATTTGGTCCCGACTGGTGCTCCAGTGCTCCGCCTCTGCACCAGCGTATTACTGGCACAGAGCCAAACCAGTGGTTAGCGATCGAAGCACAAGTACCGAGTGATTTTTTTCGCCTTTCTAAAGCCTCGTCAGCGCATCCATGGCCGGTCCTGCGCTTACGGGAATAATCCTCGGATTTCTCAAAGAATCTGATCTGGGGCACGGCATCACACTCTGCGTGATCACGAAAAAGCTGGAATGCAAAACCCGGGCGTCTGTTTTGCAAAGTAGGCCCCTTTCTGATCGACCATCGACCCACTCCGGAGGCACTCATCTCGGCCAACTTCATCCGCGGCAGTCGCCGAGCCCGGAAAGATAACACCTTGGTCTTCTCGTCCCTTGGTCTTCGACTTGGAGCGTCCCAATTCTTCCGCTGATCATGAATAGATCTTCCTGTAAGGCAATTGTTTCCCTCGAATAGTGTGATGCTTATCATTCCATGCAATTCATTTCGCAAGCTCGATGGCAAGAGCAAGAACTTACTTCCGACGGTGAATATCTTCAAATCATTTCTCCCATTGCGGACCTTGCATAGCTTACAGTTTGTTGATTGGAGGACAGAATCTCGAAAGTGCTTAAAGACTATCTCGACTATCTCATCCGCATCGAGCCCCTAGGCAGGGTAAAATTTGCACAATTAGTACCATCGATATCGCAATTATTAGATACACCCAAGCTCCAGATGCTTCCCTTTGCACATACATCTTACTCGTATGATTTGTATTTCAGGCTTTGAATAGTCGCTGAAAAACATTCACTAAGGGGATCTGGTTCGGATAATGGGAAAGACGACTCAACTTCCACAATGAACACTTGCCGATGGACCGGCCGGCCTCGGAGTTACTTTTCGTTACGTTTCGTATTTCAATCTGAGATTTCGATCTTTCTCGTTCTATTCCTTTGCTTGGGTGTGTGCGCGTGGACATTTAGACTCATGAAGCAACTCCGCAAAACTGGTAGGATCGGCGGTGCGATGCAGCCGACGCAATTATAAGCACTATGTTCACAAACGTATCTGGACTCCAAGGTCATAGGGTTTGCACGATGTTATCGGTCCAATTGTTCAATACCCAACGCATTCAATCACAAGTCCAGAGCCCGTTCACACTTCTTCCATCTCCAATCCCTCTCCGTCCTCGTGCGCGTGCTGCTCCTTCGAATAAGCCGTAAGAGCGCGTCTGACCCCGGCGGAACCCGCGCCTTCGCCGGAGGTGTAGATCACGTTACTGACTTCAAAGCCGTTGAACTGGCTAGCGGCGCAGATCGTGTACGCTCCCATGTTCTCGAATGCAAGCCAATCGCCCACTGAAAGGTTTCTTGGCAGCTGCGTAACTGGGCAGACACAGTCAATCGAATCGCAGGTCGGCCCCCAGACGCTGCTCGGGCTCTGAGCTTCGGTAGATGGAACGTGGAAAGAACCGCCCATACAAAGCACATACGGATGGACTACTTGGTGGTCGAACATGAGACAGTTGAAAGATCCGTACACTCCATCATTGATATAGTCTGGATTGTGAAGCCAAAACCAGTTAGTTCAGCTACTCAATTTATCGGGTAAAAAACGGCACCCACACATCACTGAAGGATTGTTACAATCCTCTGTCTTGTCTTCCTCAACATTTGTATTGTCGGGAAGCGGAGCACGGCGGGCAATGACGTTCGTCGCCAAATTGAATGCCTTCGATACATAAAAACGTCCCGGCTCAGCAATGATCCTGAGAGATCGGCGGTCGGGGAAGAAGCGCTCGATAGAAGACCAGAGTACCGACGCGTTTGTCTCGAAGGTCGCGTCCTCAAAGCCACCACCGACGTCGAGCAGAGTAAAATTATATCCGGCCTCTTTACCCATGTCGAAGGCCGAGCGAGCGCGCATGATAGCGTCCGCGAAAGCAGAGGAATCGAAGCATCCGCTTCCCACGTGGAAGCTCACACCGATAACGTCCAGCTTCAGCTCACGGGCCTTGGCCAGGAGCCCTGGGACCGTCACGAGCGGGGCGCCAAACTTGAGACCAAGCCGGCAGAGGCTCTTGGAATCATCCGTGAGGATGCGGACGACTAACTTGGCGCGTGGGTGAGTTCGCGCAATTTTGTACAATTCATCAGCATTGTCGAACGTCATCATATCAACACCGGCTTTGGCCGCGTTGCGGATGAACGACACAGCCTTGCAAGGATTAGCGAAGATTATCCGGGAAGACTCGACATCACCGATCTCGAGCACGCGAGAAATTTCATTGTTTGAAGCGCAATCGAAGCCTGTACCCAGTGCAGCAAGCAAACGCAGCACATACGGGTCAGGGTTACACTTCACGGCTAAGGATGAAAATTCGTCAGTCACAACACAATACCTTCCGTGTCTACCAAAAAGAAATCTTACCGTAGAATGGTTCAACCCCAGGAAGGCACCTCATCCAACGTTCGTGCTGCTTGTAGACATAACTGAGATCCGCAACAAAAAAGGCCTTTTCAGCATCTGGTTCGTGGGCTGCAGCAAGGCGTGCAGCCCTCATAACGCCATTGCGAAGATGAATATCAGGGTGTCCGCGAAGAAGCGGGGGTAAATGGGGAATGTGTATGTCATTCCCTTCATTGGCCTTATGGTGATGGAAGTCATAGATAGATCGCGTAGGCGGGGAAGTAGGGAAAAAATTGTTGATCAGAGAGTGTGAGACACCATCGTTGGAAGATCGGATGATCGTTTCAGCGTGGTTTCTGTCGCGAACAGAGACGCTAAGGTCAAAGTCGATGAGAGACTGAGCAGGAAGAACCTCCAAGCAAGACATTCGATTGTCGGAATAAGTGGAGGAATTGGACAAGAACGGAGCGTTAGAATCAAGAATAATATTAAAGTCTAAGTCTAGAAATTTCTCTTCTTCGGTCGATGGATGTGAAGTCGAGCGTGAGTGTGCCAGCGGTACAAATTCGTTTATAGATGGTTTTTGGAATCACTTAAGAGGAGTCGCGTAAATGCTTGTCAGTGCAGATACTTGAGCGCCGGATTACCGAACCTGAACCGCCGCGGTCGCGGTTGCGAAGCCGGGCGGAGAGGACGGTAATAAAGGTGCTACTTCAATCGAAGTGGGTTCCTCGCCTTAGTGAGCGAGGAAAGTTTGCCCGGGTTGAGGTTATGAAGTTGCGGATAATTTTGGAGGGAAGAAGAGCACGGTCCGAATTGCTCGATGGCAGAGTTTGAGGAAAAGCGGCGTGAAGACTGTCCTGTCAGGGGGGCTCGCCTAAGATAACAGGTCAGAATCATGAGCTATAAGGCAGAGAAAAGTGTAAACCAACCTCGTACGGATGACCACCTGGAAGAATAAACAAGAAAATCCAATTGAGCAAGTTGAAAATAATACACAAAGATAGAGTTCTGCTTACTCGCGGTTGAGCAGACGAAGATCTGTGTTTCTCGCCTGGTCAGAAATTGTGGCTGTTTTTATAAGAGGTATATGGTGAGTTTGTCCCCAGTCTAAGTTGATTTTGTTGATGAAGCCGAAGAAAGCCTTTGTCTGCGAACGTGGTGGTGGCAGTTGAGGAGAAAGAGCTGGGGGACGTCCTGTACAGCGATGCATGCTTGAAGGAAAATTTACGGAACGTGCCAGTATCGATGCCCGTCATGTGCCGATCCGGCTGACTAATGCAGTGCTATGACATCGATGACTCTACGAGTTAGTACCTTCCTCTTCAAGTTTTGACTCGAGGACTCCGGGACTGCCAGTGGCCCAAACACACTGGCAGCCAAACCGCCTGGCATAGTATACACTCAATTTCAATTTAAAGACTGGGATTTGGCGAAGGTGAGATGAAGAAGAATTTCCTTGAGAGATTACTCACATTTTGGGCGACGGTGTTCTCGATTAAACTGCCATTTTCGTCTCGGAGAAGAGCAGAGACGAAACAGAACGTAGGAGATGCAAAGAGTCTATTATAATCGCGGGCCCAAGCAGGATCTTAGATATCCACGTTGCATCATTAAAGTCTTCCTTTCGGCGTCTTCCTAACACCCCCCTGGATTCTTTAATACAACGAAGACTTCTCACCCACAATGGATATCAGCACGTAAAGAACAATAGGAGATATATTTCGCCATCGGTCGATTGTACTGCGATATTCGGATTTTTATTACCCTTTCGTATTGTACAAAGAATAGGTTAAAGGTCCATTCGTAGATTTGAGTTGAGAAGTCTGCTCATCCGAGTGCTTCCTCGCTCGAGCTCGATCGCGTGTTCGCCGCGCGACTATCATTGTCGGTAAACGCACTAAATCCGTCTATGAGGGCATTGGTTTGGACTCGTTGTGCTGAAGAATGCAGGGAAGGCGGCGGGACTGAAGACGCTTGTAGGCGGGTCGAGGGAAATGCGCGTGAAGGGGAAGCCACGCTAGCTACATCTGGCCTCGAGCTCGCCTTCGAGGTCGAGTATGGGACAGGCGGCGGAAGAAGCGTCCGATCTACCGCACGACCAGCAGTCGACATATGCGACCAACCTGGGATTGTGGTTCTAGTCGAGGTCGAGGGAAGAGACGACTCACCCAGGATACCGGTATTGGAAACCTGGGAAGCCCAAGGGGCTTTGGTACCAGAGCTGCTGACCGCTTTCGGAGTCGAGGTAGGTGCATCAGACGATGACACTCGATGAGTTTCGTTCCATTCCAGGAAACCACCAACAGGAATATGTTGCACAACCACTCTCTTACCGAGGACTTCGGCCTATTTCGAGAAATTAGACTGAGCCCTATCTAGTTCATGACAATACATAAACCATGCAGGTTGCTTACTTCGTACATCTTGAAAAGGCCGGAATTTACCTTCCCCCAATTTGGTACAGCTGTGGCGATAGCGTATAATTGAGAAGAATGTTCATGGAAAGGGCCGGACTTGACTTCATGAACACGAGAGATTGATAAGAAGTACAAATTCGTGGGAGGCAGTGGCGGCCGAAGCACTGAAGATACTGCGATATTATTTTGCCCTGAGCCTGTCTATCAGTTGACATAGATCAACGTCTCCAAACTGTTTACACGGACCACGAAGTTGTCCACTGCCAAAAAAATAGCCCAGGAAGCTGTAATCGTCGAGCCCCCATACGCCATGGCTGCCCGCGGGCTCCAATTTGTATACATCCTGAAGCCTCCAACACAGCCTGAGATATCGCGCGAAAACCACGAGGACAATATTTCGCTCTTCTTCAGGCTCAGGCTGGAAGAAACGGACGAGCGTCAGGCAGAGCAGGAAAATACCAAACGCCGCCTCGTGACCTGTGCCATAATCCATTCGGGTGAAGGATCCGAACGATATGATGAGATAGGGCTTAAGAAGACGAGCACTTCCATGAAGTCGATCAGGCAGCAAAGATTTTACGATTTCATCGGCGTTCTAAATGCAGGGGATGAGATGGCTCAAGACCCTGAGAGACCGCATTAGATAGCGCACATCTTCAAGTTTTTTACCCCAGGTACGAAAGGCTAGGTTTCCGAAACGCTGGGGAGTTGGTAGCGGGGGTATTTCATCAATCCAATTGTCCAGTTTATCCAAGAGGGTGAGCATCGATGTGGCCGCCTGAGGAACGAAAGAAGTAAACCATGATATTAATGGAGCGCCTGTCCGAGAATGCATACCACACTCAGATTACCCTGGTCCTGACCGGGGACAGGCAAGTCATGTCCGACGACCGACTCTGTCAGTCTTCGAAGAAAAACGAGATAGTTTTTGTAGCCAACTGTGGTCTTCCATGTCACGACGTCTTCGTCAGTACGAATCCTGAGAGAGGGGACGTCTAAACGAGTGAGATCAGACAGATGTATCTCGGGAAGTGCAGGGAGAGTAGGAGCGCTCATTTCCGCAAAGGTTGAGGCGTAATGAATGAGCAGGCTTGGCAGATGTGATAGATGTGCCCTCGACAGAGCAGTGGATGTAATAACAGATGTTGATAGTGAAGATCTCGAGAAGAATTGACAAGAGGGGAAAGGAAAGGCTCTTCGAGGTCGGACCCTGTATCCTAAAGCCTGAGTCGCAGTCGTGGGAACGACGCGTCACGTCGCCACAAACGCGACTCAGACACGGACACAGTCTGCGCAACCGACTTCAAGTTCGAGTCAATCCAGTGTAATTGCTTGCTGGTGAACGCAACACTCTGCTTCAAGTTACGACATATTCAACTTCTTCAACTTCGTCTCAGAGAAACTTTACTCTCAGATAACTCAGCATGGCGTACGAGGACTGGAACAAGGCAGAAGATGAAGAAGAGGATGAACTACAAGACACTTCCGTAAGTTAAAGATGATGACTCCTTTGCCAGCATTAGTGAAGGGGCTCCTTTCAGTACCTTGAGGGAAAGCGCGACATCATACTCTTCGCTATCGACTGCTCGGAATCCATGCAAGAACTGCATGATGATCCTAAGAATGAGGGACGGAAAATCTCAAATTTCCACATGGCTCTGGAAGCAGCTATGCAAATACAGAAACGCAAAGTCATTGTCGGCCCGAATGATGCTGTTGGAATCTTACTCTTCAACACTGTGAGGATCACAGATACTACTTTCATTACATTCTGCAGCTCACCCGCCTTTCTCCGACCCGAAGACAAGGAAGATGGAAAAGGTCGAACGGGGAGCAACTGAATATAAGACTGGAACCTATCTCTATCAACCGATCTCTCAGATCGATGCACCCAAAATTCAAGGTCTCATACAACTTGTTCATGGTTAGACTCTCAGACTTTGTTAACTTATAACTTCATCATAATGATTGTCCGAACTTTACGTTGACAGAAGCCGAAGAAAACAATAGCTGGCTTAATTACGAGTTCCCACCGGTGAAGGGAAAGCGAGTACCTATGGGGGACGTTTTCACGAGCTGCAATTGGGCATTGCGAGACGGGTGCGTGGCCTATGGCTCAGTGACTGGAGTAGAATTACTGAAAACGATGTTCCAGAGCACCCAAAACTGGTGCCAAACGAATCTTTTTAATTACAGATGAAGATGACCCTCACCCTGGAGCAAAGAATGCACAACTTGTGACATCGGCGAGAACAACCCTAGTCGTGAGTTCTTTACCCTCTTAGCCATATTTCCTTTCATCGGCGCTGACTTCTGTGTAGGATCTGACGCAAGCCGGGGTCTCTGTGGAACCCTTTTTCATTAGCACAGATGATAAACCCTTTGATCCGACGAAATTCTACGCAGTACGTCTTACCCTCATATCGCGCTCTAGCTCCTGTTTAATTACGCGCTGGGAAGGCGATTCTTGGACCCTCGATCGAGGAAGATGAAGAGGCCAGCCAGGGTCTCCTCCCTGACTCAATCTCCGTGGCACGAATAGATGATCTTCTAGCTCAGATGCGGTTCCGTGAAATGCCCAAACGTGCACTCTTCAGCATTCCCTTTGAACTCGCGGACGGCTTTGTAATCGGTGTTAAGGGGTACGGAGTGCATGATCAGGACTGTGCAATGCTGACATTTTCATGCGGTTTATATCTATTAATCTCGCTAGATACGGTCTAGTTACGGAGCAAAAGAAAGGGAACTACAAATACTTCATAGATACAGGCGATCATCTGGAGGCCGTAGAACCGAAGACCTTGTACGTCGACAAGGTACGTCTGATTGTCTATTTAGTTTCCCTCTTCTCAGCCTCTAAGTGTACTCGATGCTAAACGCCCCTGTTCGCTTCCCCAAATAGAATGAGGAGAAAGAAGTAAACAAAAATAAACTGCTTTATGGCATGCAACTGGGCGCTCCCGGTGATGCTGAGGCTGAGGAGGAAGTTGAGTTCGGTGTGAAGACGGTACCTGCTCGGAACAAGGCACGTCGAAGCTAGAAGCTGATTCAGGGGGAAGGAAAGCTTCCCTTGTTGACCTTGACTTTGTACTTTCGCAGGTCTTTTTCACAGCAGAAGAGATAAAATCTTTCAGAACGCTCGGACTCACGCCTGGGATCAAGCTTCTTGGGTTCAAGGACGCGTCGGAGCTAGCTATTGAAGACAATGTGCGGCACTCTACATTCATTTATCCAGACGAGCAGGTAAGCGAAACCGTTTGTTGGGAACGGCGACCGAGGAGATGAATTGACCCAGCTTTTTTTCTTCTCTTGCTAGGCCTATGCAGGAAGCAAACGGACTTTCACAGCTTTATTGAAAGTCTTAGTGAAGAAGAACAAAATTGGGCTAGTGCGTGCTCTCATGAGGTCGAACTCGTCACCTCTGTTCTGTGCACTCCTTCCACAGGTAAGTACGCGGGCTCCGTTCCATTTGTTCTAGCCGCCATTCGCCCCCCCCCCCTCCTCAGCTGCCTTCTCCAGCGCCTTCTCTGGAGTCTGCGAACCTACAGACCTTCGATAATCTCTTGTAAATATATTTGCAGAAATTTCTTTGTTATCTCCCGTCTACCACCTTACTTCACTTCCCGCTGTCTTCGAGGTGCATAGAAGACGGCTCACTCACCAGCATCTCGCCCTGACAGGTAGAACACGAAGACGAGAACGGGTTCACAGAGCCCGCGGGCTTCCATCTCATCCCATATCCATTCGCGGACGATTTGCGCGCGGCACCTATTGAGAAAGCGGTGCGAGGTGCGTTTTCCGACAGGAAACTTCCATGTCGGTGCTCCCGTTGATCTTCAAAGAAGCTGATGTTGTCAATTTTCATGATCGATTCGTTAATGCGCCTGGATGCTACCCATATCTCGCTACTGGATGTCTACTTGCTGCGGTGTCGGCTTGTCCGCCATCTATCGCTCGTCTCACCTGCGCCCCTTGGATTTCTGCACATGCATGCTATCACTGCGTATCCTTCATTGCGTGCTTGATCTTTCCTTGACACGCCAGCTGCACCGGACGTTATCGACGCTGCCAAGACATGGATATCAAAGCTTCAAATAAAAAATGGCGGATATCCCCCCGACGCAAACCCTAATCCAGGTGGGTGGCATGAGATTCGTCGCTTTGAGCTAATCAATAATGAGCGGGGTGCTCTACTTGATATTCACTACTATTACTCGGAAAATCCAACATCCCCACCTCAATCCAACTTGTAGCCCTGGCCTTCCATTACGCCCAGCTCGAGGCGAGTGCCTTTCGCGAGGAATTCAACCCGGAGACGTTTGAGGACCCAACGAAGCCGAATATCGATATGATCCACAAGGTCTGTCCCTTGCGTGTTATACAATTATCACAGAGATTGTCTTGGCATCGTGACGGCTAACTTCTCTTTTGCGGTCAATAGCGGGCGGGAGAACTTATCAAGAAGTGGAAATCAGCTGTCTCAAGCGAAGAACAGGCGGATACGACGTTCATCCAACCAACAGGAGCGGGTACGAAACGAAAGGCGGTAAGTGACGGCTCTCCATCATGCAATCGCAACCACCTCACTTATGTGTCATATGCTTTGCCCGGATGATCGTGCTATAACTTTATTTGCACTCGGCTTGCCCCTCGCCTACTTCCCGCTCTCGAACGCGTAGGACGTCTCCGTCGAGGAGGCCGAGATACGAAGCAAATATGATGGTGGTCAGTTGGCCAAGGTACGCGTATCATATGTCCTCGATCTTTCTTCACACACACAGCGCACTGAAACTTAATCACGTCTCTGCTATTTCTAAAGCTGCGTGTCGATCAGCTCAAGGTACGTGCATCACTTTCCATCCCCCCAAATCTTCTTTCGCTCCTGTTGTTCCTGTCTTCGTGTGCCTTTCCCGCACTTTCGTGCTGTACCCCTTTGCGCGTATGCGCCGCCGATCGTTGCTTTCCCCACATTCGTGTCTTCGCGTTGACAATCCTGGGGTCGATGACTTGTCCGCAAAACAAGTGCCATCCCCCCTCATATTCATCCCGCACCACCCCACATACAGTTTTGTTTGTCTGTCCATTATACTGTCCAATGGCAATCGAGCCTCACACTGTTCCTGCCTCGAGGATGCGCAGCATACGCTTTTCTCACCGTAATATCCTTTACTCTCCCCTTTCTGACGTGTTCGTCAATTGTATTCTGTTCCTTCCTTCTCTACAAGCACCTTGCATTCTATCTTATCTGATATCCACCTATCTGTGTTTATGACCGTGCGTGCTGATAAAATCTTGCAGGAATTCTTGAAGAGCAAAGGCCAGCCGTACTCTGGGAAGAAAGCAGACCTGATCGAACGTGTCGCTGAATGGTTGGACAAGCATTGAGCGGAGGTTCACTCGCATGAAGGTCGTATTATGATCTATACCCTTTCTTTCTTGTCTAGGAGATATGCTAATACCGGACGTTTAATGTACTGTATCATATGGGTGTCCCCTGTAAATTGTAGCAAAATATCCACGTTATTGTTGGTTCGATGTCGAATCTGCTGAGGGGTAAGAAATGCCGACGACGGTTAGATCCGATTGCGCCATTTCGCGCACACATCTTATCAATCTAGCCGCCGATTGGTAGCGCACTTTGTAGTCTACACCTCACACTCACCATCGGTCATCATCCCTTGTCCTGCCCATCACCTTTACTCAGCTACACCTGCTTGTCCTTGAAGACCCCACCACTATTGCGATTGCTGTGATTTGGTTCTTCTTATCGTCGACTCTCATCGACCTGGGCTGCGGTTTTTTTAACTTAGGCGAGACGCATATAAAAGCGAGACTCGCTCTACCTAGCCAGAACATACATCAGCTCGAAAATCTTGTCTACCAACGCCCTCCGAATCAACCAGCATGTCTACAACAACAACAACTGCAACTACGACCTTCCTACCACCGGGCCCCACGCCCGCGCCATCCAACGAGCACGCCATCACGTCGCCGCAGGCCCTGCAGGACCTGCTCTCCGCGGACCTCGCGCGGGTGTCGCTGCTCAACTTCTGGGCGGCGTGGGCGGAGCCGTGCGCGCAGATGAACGCGGTCGTGCGCGAGCTCGCGGCGCGCTACCCGCGCCTGCTCGTGCTCGACGTCGAGGCGGACGCGGAGGAGGTCGCGGACGTCGCGGAGAGCTTCGAGGTCGTCAGCGTGCCGACGTTCGTCGTTCTGCGGGTGAGCCTATTCTACCCCGCCTTTCTCTTTCGCACTCTGTGTGTGTGTGTGCATGGAAGATGAGGGAAGACACTGACGAGTTTTTCTTTTTTCTGTTTCGGTCCATGCTATCTTGACCTCAATCATGCTGGTTTCGGTCAATGGGTAGGGCCACACGCTCCTCTCGCGGATCGAAGGCGCAGACGCCGCCCGGCTCACGGCGGACATCGCGAAGCACGCACACGCCCCGCCCACCGCGCTATCCAAGACCGACCGCGCGCCCGCCGCGCCGTCGGAGAAGGCGTACGGCGATGCGCCGATGGCGGATGCAGGTGCGGAGGAGACGCCGGAGCAGCTGGAGGCGCGGCTGCGGGCGCTGATGGCGATGGACCGGGTGGTGCTGTTCATGAAGGGCGAGCCGGACGCGCCCCGCTGTGGGTTCTCGCGGAAGACGGTGCAGCTCCTTCGGGAGCAGGGAGTTGAGTTCTCGTATTTCGATATCCTGACGGATGAGAGTGTGCGGAGTGGTGAGTTCTAATCTCTTTGCCCCTCTATTTTGTGTTTTGTTTTTTTATTTGCTGGGCGGATTTTTTAAAGGGGTCGGAGTTTTTTATTACACTAAGCACCCTTCCTTGATATACTCTATCTTTTCTACAACGACTAAACTCTGACTTCTCGTTGGAATAGGTCTGAAAGTAGTGAACAACTGGCCGACATTCCCGCAGCTCGTCGTCGGCGGAGAGTTTGTCGGCGGACTAGATATCATCCAAGAAATGGTTTCAAATGGAGAGTTTGAGGAAGTCGTCAAGGGTGCGTCGTGATCTCGGCGGTGTTCGCAGGGACCCTCTCCCTTTTCGACCGACATGTATGCATGAAGCAAGGCTGCTATTAGTATTGGTGGTGTATGTTTAGCTCCTTGGCTGTGCTCAATCATTGGATCGATTAAATATACGCATTCTTCTGCTTCTTTGCAGTGCGCAGACATGATTGGATGATGGGTTCGTGCGATGTGAGCGGCGCTCCGGTGTATCCTGCGCTAAGCCCGTGTCGGCTTGGTGCGATACTGCGATGGCGCGGAAGCTCAGAAGCTGATGCAGCTGATGCAGCGGAACAGCGGGCGGTGAACATATGCGACCGTGGCCCTGTGTTCTTCCATTTTCTGCATTCAATTTCTGTGTTGTAGCGCATACAGACAGAACACTCAAGTCAATGGATAGAAGAACACACTCGGGAGAAGAAGACAACACGTGTCGATGACGTCGAATCACGCTGAGTGTCTGTCGACGTCATTGGGTATCCCATTGTCGGTCGACGGTCTGAGTTGCGGCGCATCGTTGGCCCCCTCCGATGCAGACACAGACACCGTGCTTATCGCCCACAGCGACTCCAGCCCGGCTTTCGTGCATCGACTTCGGAACGCGGACATCCCCCTAATAGTATGCGCAGCCCAGAGTCATAACCCTCGTAACCGCCCGTACGTGGAAATAGCATGCAGAGCCATCAGGCTCTCGTGCAACGTCGGCAGTTGGACGAAATTTCTGAGCTCCCTGCGGCCCTTGGTTGCTTGGATACCGAGGCCGGTCGTCTATGGATTCATTTCGATGGACACACTTTGCAATTATGGCATCTGATCCGAGATTGACTACCGTGCTGTCATGCTGATGCTTTACTGCGTGCATACGACATCCACCCCAGCATCCTTATGTTTTCTGCGTGAAGCTCGTTCACGGTGAGCGGACGGCGACTGGCCGTGCGGGTGCCTAGCGATACGTCAGGTACGCATATCATCAGTGCTGCGCAGGCGCACCGAAGGAGGTGCAACACGGATATGGTCGAGGTGGAGTGAGAGGACGACGGACAACAGACGAATGGGTTCGGTTCGGAGGCACTGCGCACGCACGTCGAGCGCGTTGCAACTGATCCGACCGCGATCTCCCACACACACCACGTACACGCATATACACGCATATACACGCCAACCTCACCGAAGTTTTAGAAGATAGATAGATAGATCTGAACCACGCCGGGACGCAATAAAGTGCGATTAATTACATATATTGGTATCGGGAGGGGAGCAATGCGCACGCGCCGAAGAGGAGCGACTGGGGAGAAGCACGAAGGGAAATGATGGAATGGCCATAGATGTCGATTTTAGATTTGTGCGGGCAGGTATAAAGATATCGAGTCTGTCCACGCTTCTTTTTGCTTTTTCAGCGCAACTGGCAGCCCTAGCCCAAAGTCTCTTTCGACGCGTCCGAGCCCGTCCCTCCCCATTCCCCGCACTTCTTTCTCCCTGCCTTCGCGCACTCCCGACGTCGAGCTCGCTGTCCGCTACGCACAACACCGGGATCCTTGCGCAGCCGCAACCGCAGTCGCCGTTCGCACCCCGCATCAACAGATCTCGCCATCTCGCATCTCGCCTCCATCGCCTCATCGTCCTCATCGCCCCCGCGTTCGAGAACCACGAACTCTGCACAAAGAGTCCAGATCGTGCGTTATCAAATAGAGCCATCGTCCATAAAAATTCAAAATCTAATCCCACCGCCACGCCAGCCAATAGACGCGTCTTGCGCCACACAGATCCGCTCAGGCTATCCCGACCGAACAGCAGCAGCAGCAGCGCAAACGGTCAGATAGAAAGAGAGGACTGTAATATATTTCGGAGTGTGCCACAGACCATATCGATCGGGCCGATAGCGTGCGTGTACCGTGTCCGAGGGCTAGCACCGGAGACGAACGAATCGGAGACGAGTTTGGGTCCACGGGCACGAGCTCGGGCACCGGAGTCGGAGGAATAGCAGGAGTGATAGGACGAATAGTATCTCAGGTGCTCAGCACAGCACTTGAGCTTCTCGCGCGTAATCTGCAATTTGCCCATCCGTCGAGACCTCATCTATATAACGAATTAACGATCAGCAGCCCAGCATCCCATAGTACCCGTCCTTATCCCTCTCACCTCCCTCCCCTTCGTTATCTCGCCATCGCGCAATCTCCCTTTCTTTTTACCCTAGCCTCCTTCCTATCCTACCATCTCTCTCTCTCCCCTCTCCCCCCACACACAGACGCAAAAAAAGATGACAGACACGACCGACTCGTCCTCCACCTCCTCCTCGTCCGCCTCCACGCCCCGCAAAGTCCTTCTCCTCATCGAGTGCCAAGTCTGCCGCCTCGCCCCACCGCCCGTCGGCGTGCCCAACGGCGCCCTCATCGCACGGAACATCGAGCGCGCCCTCCGCATGGCGCGCACGTCTCCGCTCCCGCCGCTCATCATCCACGTCCGAAACAGCGGCGACGCCGGAGACGCCGACCAGCCGGGCGCGCCGGGGTGGCAGCTCGCGCTCGCGCCGCACGCGGGCGAGCCCGTGATCGACAAGACGAAGAACAACGCGTTCGCGGGCACGCGCCTCGGCGAGCTCGTTGACAAGAAGGCCTCCATCATCGTCGTCGGCATGCAGAGCGACTTCTGCATCCGCGCCACCTGCTCCGCAGCGCTCGGCCGCGGGAACACCGTCTTCCTCGTCGAGGACGCGCATGCGACGTATGACCGCCCCGAGGCCTACTCCGTGGGAGGGCCCGTGATCGTGACGCCGGCGCACAAGGTCGTGAAGGAGATCGAGAGCGAGCTCGAGGAGGCCGGGGTGTTTGTCGTGAAGCTGGAGGATTTGCCGCATGTGTTTACGGACTCATGACGTTGACAGTGGGCGGCGCGAAATAGACGCGGATCGCCACCAATCCGTTCAAGATCAGAGCATTCACTTTCTATTGGGATAGAACGAGCGGGAGGAGCAGTCGTTGATCGAAGGCAAAGTTGAAGCAGTTGGAGATTATAATGAGACGAGAGCAGAGAAGGGGTATGGATTTGGGATATGGAAGACACACATTATGAGTTAGGCACGGACAGTCCAACCATCCTCACAAGCACTATCATCACCGTCATCGTATCAACCCCCACAATCCCTCCGTATAGGTTCCGCACACATCATTCACACCCTTACCCTTTCCGTTCCCTTCTTTTTCATCAATCTGGGTAGCTTGTTGCTGGTCTTCTTATAATACGGGTATCTCGGTTCGCTATCGTTCATCGTTCCATGATCCTGCTGTGAAGCAGAGGAATTGCGCCGGAGGTATGGAGCAGGGATGTGCTGACGCGGGCGTCACCACCTCAGGAATAGGGCTGAAGCAGCCACCACATGCAAAGCGAAGCTAGGCTACCACTGCGTCACTCAATCCATGCCGCTCAAGCGTGCCGGTATGTAGAACGTGAGCACACCGCCTGTGTCGTCCCCTTCTCCAATGTAGACGTACAGGATCAAGCAGTAGTTCTCGCATAAGCCTAGGCTATCGTTAGCAATATTTCTTCTCGGATTGTATCGCAATGTTTAGTGTTATACCCCCCACACTGAGAAATGAATAGAATTCATATAACGAATCATGGATAATGGAATTTTGGAACTGAACGGCATCTAAAAGGCAACAGGAGGAGACTCACAAGCGATAGTTGACGTTGAGACGACATGACTGGATAAGAATCTAAGGAAGGCACGAATGGAGAGTCGTACACCGAATAATCGCTCTGGGTCGGATGCTTCTCGTTCTTCTTGACTTTCTTGTCCTTGCGATTCTGTAAACAGCGATGACATATTAGTGACCTAGTTCAATAGTGCGAAAAGATGATATAAGTGAGATATACTTACGCATGATCGGGATCGTGCACTTTGTCCACTGGGTCTCTACGCGTGCCTGATCGGACTCAACGGACAACCGTACGACACCAGCACCGCTGGCGTGAATGCTTATCACGTCGGACATGGCCCGCATGTGCTCAGCGACGGTACGAAGTTTCTGGAGGGGCGGGAGGAGGACGTGCATCTACAAAAACGACAGTGAGTAGCTTGGAAAGCCACTCGTTATCAAAAGAATGAGATGAGACCACAACGTACATCGGGCTCTGGACACAGCGGCTCCCTCAACTTAGCCATATCCACTGGACGAAGGACATCAATAAGAACATCGTGTGCCAGCTGTGCGCGTCGGCCGTTCGCGAACACGTTGAGGCCCCCGCCGCCGAGCGCGAGGGTGATGTCGAATGCGAGGACGGCGTGTCCGTGTTTCTTCGCCAGGCGCATGACGACCTCGGAACCGGACTGCGCGGACTTGAGCGCCTGGAGCAGCGCTTCGGGTGAGAGCAGGATGTTGATCTCGTTATTGGCGTTGGACTGGATGCGATAGTCGGAGAAGAGGGAGTCCTGACAGCTCTGGGCGTTAGCTGCGTATGTAGCAAGAGACAAAGAAGATATACAATTTTGATTTGCCTGAAATTTGGTGTGAGGGGTTGTAAACATACGTAGGGATAAAGAATGCCACATACGACCAGACTTGCACACCGTCTTCCGTTTCCTCGTTACAGATGATACGCATCTCCGCTTCGGTGAACTTGATGATGCATCGTTTCTGAAGCTTCTCGATTGATTGGATTATGCCTATGAGCCGCGAAAGATCAATTTCAACGCGTCAGAATGCGCGCGTCCGGTACATACGTTGGAACGTCACGACATGCTCGATATTGGTACGAAAGCGCATGTTGGGCGAGATTGGACTCAACAGTTATTGATACAGGAGTTTGATTATAAGAATACAGAGCAGCAGCGAGAATGTGGTGGATAAAGGGTAAGCGGTCACTTGTAGGACATGGTTACAGACAAGGTCGCGTCGAGAAAAAAATGGGCTGAAAATTGGACGCGTATATTACACGTGTGGCAGCCTGAGGGGTGTATTACGTAATAAAGCAGATGACGACTCGGAAGTTGAACTGAATTAGATCGCGTTACCTACTTTGACAAGATTCAAGTTGAGCTGCTTATACCAACGACTCGTTGTAGACGCCCGGATGTCGTTCACACAGACCACATCTTACACGACGCCGGCCGCGCTCGACATGGACATTTCCATGTCCTCAGATTCGACGTCGTCGGGCAGCACGAACGTGCCCTTGGGCGGCCTCGGAGACACCAGCATGGCGAGCGCGATGGACCTCGATGTCGGCGACATTGCTGCCGGCTCGGACGACGAGGGTAACGCTGGCACGCCGGGGTCGGCGAGCGGACGGTGCGCGCATGTTGACGTGGCGTTTGCGGCAGAGGCGGCGCGCCAGGCGATGCTGAAGAAGTACAAGGCGGCTGTGGCCTGGGGCTCGTCGATGAGCGGGAATCATGCAAGGCCCGCTAAGCGGAGAAAGGTGCGCCGTTCAGCTCTTGACGTGAGCAGCATAATGCTGATGCTACTCGCTTGTCTTGGGGTATACCTATGAAGCTGCAGACACCATCGTGCGGAACGTGTGGTCTAACACTCCATAGACCGTTCATATGCTTGCAATGCCCATACGGCGGGTGCTGGAAGGATGATCATGTTCTCGGGCACCTAAGAGATTCGGGCCACCAGTTCTGTGAGTACTCTTCACTGCTTTTAGTCGCTCTAGAAGGCTTTGCTTCGTCAGAATCTTTGTTCTCACTATTGACATACCGGCAGGTGCGGACGTCAAGTCGGGTTCTGTATATTGCACAGAATGCGATGACTTCATCTTAAACTCCACATTCGACGACTTGTACCACTCAACGACGCTGCATGTTGAAGAAAAGGAAACACAGTTTATATGTACGTGACTCGAACCTTCACTAGCACCCGGAGGTCTGATGATATACATAAGCTGCAAAAAAGGAACGGCGTGAGCCTTACAAACAATGGCATCCCGACGCGAAGGAGTCCAACTTTGCACCAGTATCATGTAGTGGTTCGTGCTACAGTTGCCAGTCTCTTGCGTTCCCCCTCACTGACGTGCTTCTCGTAGGCCGAATAGGTCTGCTAAACCTTGGCCAAACATGTTTCCTCAACGTCGTTCTACAGTCTCTGTTGCATAACCCGTTATTACGAAACTATTTCCTAAGTGACAAACACAACTACAAAATGTGCAAAAACACAGATTGCATGTGCTGCGAGATGGACAAGCTGTTTACTGAGGTAGGGCCCTGGCCAGTCGTTTTTGTTACTGCTGATGGGCCCAATTACCACAATTGCAGGTTTACTCGGGTAAATCATCTACCTACGGTCCATCGAGCCTTCTTGCGACGACATGGCGGGCGTCTTCGGAACTCGCGGGTTATGCTCAACAAGACGCTCACGAGTTCTTTATGTCTGCACTCAACCAGCTACATAAAGGCTCGCCGGGCAACACGAGCGTCTCATGTAATTGTCCGGTACATGAGATCTTTGGAGGCGCGTTACAGAGCGAGACGACTTGCGACAAGTGCGGGACAGTTTCGCGGAAGTCGGAGCCTATTTTGGACATTAGTTTGCAGCTCAAGGGTAAAGGACCGCCCGGCGCTGACGATAATACGCTGATTGGCTGTCTCCGAAGGTGCGTAGATCGTCCCAAAGGCCTCAGACAGCACTGAACATTTGTTACGTAGATACACTCATCCTGAGAGTCTGAAGTGCAGCTGCAGTGATTGTGGTAACACTATGCAGGTATTGTGCTAAGAAACTTGCCTCAAGTGTGTATCTCACATCACCCTAATATACTAAAGAGTACGACGAAGCGTCTATCGATACGAAAGTTACCTCCAGTCCTATGTTTCCAATTTAAGGTGAGCTTTGGCGCAGTGTAGTGTAACCTATACTTGACAAATGTGTGCTTTCTTCAGCGATTCGAACATGATGGCCAAAATGGAAAGGCGACACCCAAGAAGATCGACGCTCACATACGTTTTCCTGCTTCTCTAAATATGTTGCCGTTCACAACCCTGGTCCTCAACAGCCGGGGTAGCTCCGATAAAGAGCCTTAGTGAGAATGATCGTATACACAACAGATGCGGGCTAACATCCGCATCGACAGCTTAGGACCGGATTCACTGTATGACTACGACTTATTCGCCGTTATTGTTCACGACGGACAGATAGACAATGGGCACTACACCAACTTTGCTCGCTCGCAGGACGAGGTAAGCGTGTTGCAAGGCAGATCTTTAAGTATTCATTAATGCGATACCCTTTGAATATACGCCTTTAGTGGTATAGATATGACGATGACAAGTGAGTCATATATGCTCAATCCATTGACCTTCTTACAAATCGACATCTGTAGAGTGACTCGCTCCTCGTTAGAAGTAGCTCTAAAATCATCCGCGTACATGTGTTTCTACGTGAAGCGCCATCTCGACTACCGACCATTCACGCAGCCCTCATATAAATTGGCTCGTGAGACTGAGGCCGTGAAAGAAAAGGAGAAGGAGCGCGAAAAGGAGGCGGCTCGAATGAAAGAAGTGGAGGATATCTTATTGGCGACCATTTGATTTTGATTTGTCTTCTTTTTTGTCTTGTTGTGGATCTATTGCATATTTTTATAGTATATTGTAGCTTTATGTTTAATGTTGTAAGAACACGTTCCAATCATCGCGGAGATTGAATGAGCTCAGCAACTTGAAAGGCAGGCAACCACCACCATTACTCGCAAACAACCCTTCATCACTTCTCTTCTGGGCTCCTGAAAAAAAATTAGAATGGAATCCAGCGTCAAATTTTGTCACCGGACTAATTCTCTGGCAATCTGAATGTTCTCGCTGAAGATTCCTTAGATCGTGGTTGTGATATCGATATTTATCCACAATGTTGAGTAATGTCCGCAAAATGTGGTGCGGCATCCTCGAGGAAACACGGGACATGGGACCACAGTGTGGTCGTAGCAGCAGTGGCTCTGGCAGTAACCAACGTGGTTGAAGACCTATAAAGCCGCTGCTCGAGTGTGGGCTGTTTCGTCACCCAACTAATCCTCCTACACCCATTCGATAACTTGCCTTAATTCAATTCATCCATATCGCATCTATTCTTTCCGTCGAAAGAAATTTGCATTTATGAATGCAGACAAGCAGAAGGACTTCTGGGTCGCTCCCAAAACCGTGGACGTGTTGTTGCGGCATGCTCATCGCTTGAAGCGATGTAGAGACGGCAATCTCCTCGCCCACCTAGAGTGAGCGCTATACCTTCACCCTCCTTCTCCTGTGACATTTTCTAATATTCATTTGGACGAATAGTACGATCCCTGACTCGGAGTCACGCGCAAAGCTGGGTCCAGGACGCCCGATCAGGGCGAAACTGGCAAAGCTTGCTGAGCTTCAGCAAGCGTTAGAAGAACTGAGCTCGTTGACCAAAAGAGCAATGAAAGAGCTTGAGGAAGCATCAACCGAGCGTCACGTAGTACCCCCTCGTAGCGAGCCCGAAGCTGCCTCTCTGCATCCACAAGCACCAACAGCACAAACACAGACAGGGGCGCCTGAAAACCGTAATCAGCGGTTCCGGGAGGTTGCGTCAAAGTTCACCTCAGCTGCCAACCGCAAACGTTTCCTCGAAGTCATGCCGCACATTTCTGCACCTCTCCCCGGTGACGACGATGACGAAGTGATCAGATTCCGTGGCCCGCCGCGTGCGCCTCCCGTGCCTCAGAAGTCTCTCCCTGCAGTGCCCGCGTCTTCAGCAAACCCGTACGGAAGAAGGCCATAGTAGACACAGGAAGCAATTTACATACCAGATCATTTATATTATTCGTTGTAATCTATCATGAATGAGAACGTAACCTGAATTAGAATGATACTTAAGTCTGTACGCTCGTGCACCTCGTCGAAGATATCGCCTTTCGGTCCCAAACCAATGTAGCACGTTCCAAAGTTTTCGTTCGTAGGCCACGGCTTGTTTATATATTTATTAGACAGATATAGAGCCTGGGTTTGCACCTCCTAGACGCCATCCGTGACGCCCTGGCACTTGATGACTTCGGAGGCGGATTACAAGATTTGTCTCTTGGACAGGAAAAATGAAGCTTTATCGGGGTGCTATCCTGTTGACATTCACCATCACCCTTCCGCTCGCATGAGTACCTTGAGAAACCTTCTATCAGTGGAACGTCCGTCTGATGGTGCGATAATCTTCATTGCGTGCGACTTGAGAGCAGAGTGGCGCACGGTAGATGGCATTCAAAGACTGATCGTGAGTGTTAAGCCCGCAAAATCAGGGAGCGGTCGGGTTGTCTTGAGAATCTGTGCCCGGAGTGTCCTACATCCCCAATTTGTTGAAAAGCTCTTCCGCTTTTGAGTGTCCTGCAACAGAATCCAGAGTGCCCGGAGTGTCCTTCAACAACAAGTCGTTGAGAAGCTCTGCCGCTTTTCTCTTCGATTCTTCTGCGTCCTTCCGAACATCCTTCAATGCTCTATCACGCTGCTGTACTATTTGCGATTCGTCAGAGAGCAAAAGGAGGAGCTTCATCGAATGCGTGATAGAAAGAAGCGAATGAGCTGCGCGGACCATCGAGTCGGCACGGCATTGCGTTTCGAATGCCTCTTGAGCGACTTTGAATTTGTCCTTGTCACCTATCTATTACTGATTTCTGAGAAAATATGCGACCCTCAAATGACTAGTGACACTTACCGACGCTAGATTGACAATTTCTACCATTCCTTCAACGAGAGTCTCTACTTCAACGTCAACCTTCTTATTCCATTCCTCTTCGACGAAGTCTAGATACTCCGCAGAGCTCTGATCCGCTATCGATTGTGGTTGAGAGGCAGTGGGCCGCAAACGTGCACTTGGAAGAGCGGAAGGCCTCGATACATCTGTTTGCGTGAGCTCAGACATATGGTCTCAGGGAATGAAGTTGATGATTCAGGGTCCTCAGGCTCTGGAGGTGGCACGTATTTAGCCAATGTGTACATTCAGGGTCTAAGTACGGTGCCCGGGCCTTTTATTCACATTATCTTCTGCTTTTGCCCATCATATCCATATTATCATATTATCATATATAAGACATAGTATAGTTTAAAAAGTCATAATTTAGATAAAGAACGTCTTTATCCAACACTGGATTAAATAAAGTCAGGTTTGGAGTAACGAGAGTTCTGAACCGGACGAAAGGCTATAAGCAATACAATCGCTATATCCTGAGTAACTCGAGTCATCCTCCAAATCAGACTCATCGTTTAACTGAGTTTTGCTGGATTTCCCGTACCACACAGCTTTATTGCGGAAAGTGCTGCGCTCGAGGAACTCTTTGCTCAACCCGGTAGACTGCACAACTTCCAACGACTCGAAAGGCCCCCCGCCGTCCTTTCCACCAAGCATCTCAATGAGGTCTGTTACAAACGTGGGACTGATCTTCGTGCAGTCCTGAAGTCGAAGAGATTTAAGAAGAGGAAGGCATCCCGTCCATGATTCCTTCGGTTCATATGTGCCTAACTGCGAGTCTGGGGCCTCGATTGAAAGCCTGTGAAGGCCTTTGTAAATACTGAAGATGTTGTCGAACAGATCAAATTGGAATGGCGAGTACGTGCGAAGTTTTATCTCAAGGTCCTTAATTTTTGGAGATCGGCACAGTTGAAAAACATTCGCCAAGCTGGTTCTTGAAAATCCGTTCGTCGGGTCGTATTGGATGTCGAGAGATAGCGATTCGACATGCGGGGTGACCAACAGCCCTTTTACAGCCAGAATGGACCTGGGATCGGTCGAAACTAACTGTAAGACCTTGACTTGAGGTAGAAACATACACGAGGCGTTGGGAATAAATCCAATGCATCCTCCCCGCGGGAGACCCGGATCACCAATTCGTATCGATAATTCGCATAACTCGGGGAGGCGTTGGGACAGGAAGGATGTGAGTCTCACGCCGTCCTCATTTGTCCCAGACACCCAGATCGACGCAGACTTTAAGTTAGCCCACAACTGCGCACTATACGAATGCATAGGTAGGTTGAATGCGAATTCAACCCTCAAGAGTTTCGGCATTTCCCAAGTTTCGTAGAAGTCTAAAGAGCCCTCATCGTCCTCGTCCTCGTCCTCTTCGTCCAGATCCAGGAGAGTGCGCCCAATCTTATCACTGATTTGAAGATTCTCAAGTTCAGGTAGAGACAGGTCTGACATGTGCCTACGCATTTCATCGGCGAAGACACGCAACAATCTTCCATCGCCACCATCGAAATCGCGTACTTTGTAGGAGAAGGACCGCCATCGGCCTTCATGTTCGCGAAGGATCTGTGAGAAGTCCTTCATGCTCACCCGAGCATGGCCAAAAGTCAACGCACGTATCTGAACATCAAGACCACACCACTTCGATTGCTCAATCCGATGAGCGAGCTCGTCTTCATGCAGGAGGTTGGAAAGACGGGTCCACAATTGAGGCGTATTGTGTGCGACTTCTCGAAGAAAGCGGCAAACTTGAGACACAGACACCGCAAAAGTCTTCTTTCCCTGTACAATGACTTCTTCATCTGCCTCCACAAGTATTTTCTGCAGAATCTCGTTTGGTAGACGCAATAGCCCGGCTTTATTGACGGACCCAGAGAGTCGTTCCCGTAGTCCTCCTAGCCTGTCCTGGCAGGATATACGCAATACTTCCAGGGCTTGATGCATCTTTGACAACTGTCCAAGACACGTTCGAGATTCTGTGAACTGTTCTTCGGGGTCGGTCGCCTCCAATGCTCGGGTGCTGTAAATAAAAATGATATCAAACGGTATTCAGCGTAGAGCAAATAAGAAGACATACAGAACCACTGGATCTGTCCAAAACTCCCCTGTACGAAGGCCTGCTTCGCACTGCTTGAGGCGCATCAGAGCGCTTATAAGCGAATCGATTGCCGAGTCAGAAACGCGACCACTACTGACGTCCATGATGACTTTTCCGCGAAAAGATTCAATGTAAATCAATGTAAAAGATGAGGTTCTGTAAAAGATGAGGTTTCTAGAGTGGGAGGTAATGGCGCAGGAGTTCGAATTGATGTAGGTATTTATAAGACCGTGCTATCTGATCAACTGCGGTCGTGGTTCATTGCGCTAGGAAAACCACACAGACAGTGCGGAGCCACACATTGTGGTTGCGTTTCCATTCTACATTGTGGTCAGCAAGATATGTTAGCCCTGAGTCAAAATCAGATTGAAGTTCGATCTGTGGTCGCATTATGATATGACCCGCCCTTAGCCGCCATTCATAGACCGAAGCTTTCTGTTGTTGAGGACACCAGAAATCAACGAAGTATGTCGTATTTTTCCATGTTTCGGTTTCCATTAGATGTGACATTCGGGCATCATTGCGGGGAGGAGTGCATGCTGATCATTTTTGCAATTGAAGGCTGTGTGGTGAGCCTATCAAGTAGGAGCTTACCTGAGAGCGACGCAGTCATTATGGTACCCCGGAGTTTCCTCTAAAGTAAGTCAAATTTGACCTCTGCTGCTCTTCCCTTCCGCTTTTTGTTTATCGCACTGTGTTCGTGCGTTTAATTGTCCTTCAGAGATATTATAATGTGCGTAGTTCATCGGGCACAAAACCTAGCATCAAAGTCCTGGATAGAAGGGCTATTGGAAGCAGTGATCGAAATGCCGCGTAGACCATGAGCATCTCATTATTAGCGCCGCTTTGACGTGGATCTATCGATAAATGGTCGTTATTAAAAATTTGGAAAGAGATTGTGTACGTGTATGCATTACTATGGTACTCACCATATTATTGTCACTGTTTCGATAGCGGAAACGTGGTCTTTCACCGTCTCGGGGAACTGTATCTTTTTCACATCCGATTCCGATATATATAAGACGAGACAGGCACCTCAGCTCATAAGTTGTATCGTAATCTGTCATTACAGTGTATCCGATTCATTTCCTTATTTGGACTTGTATCCGATTCACACATACGATGCATTTCCATATAAAGAGATTTATTATGTCAGGTTATGTCATAGTTTAGTATTTACAGAACGAATTGGATTGCGTTATACATCAGTAGTCGTGAGAATTATAAGACAAAAGAGACAGAGTCGTGTCGTAAGGTAGATCATAAAAGTAAAAGGTAAAAAGGATTACTATTAGCTTTAGTTAACAACAATGTCATTAGAGGCACGAACGTTATATATCCAAATAGAGAGTTATTGCATAAAGATAACTATAAGTCGTACTTGATTCAGTAATAGTACAGTAAGATACAGACCAGGGACTCACGAAAATATGAGACAGAGGACAGGCTCGACTTGCAGCGGGTATCTAACTTGTATCGGACACTTGTAAGGAAACAAGCATATGGACTTGGAAAAGAATAAGACTAGATACTTACAAGTGATGTCGAAGCTCATCATTGACCATGAGATGAGTTCGATACCAAGTGCATCGTATACCAAGTGAATCGGATACCAGGTGAATCGTATACCAAGTGCATCGTATACCAAGTGAATCCAGGTGCATCGTATACCACGTGAATCGGATACCAGGTGCAACAGATACCAAGTGAATCGGATACCAGGTGCAACGGATACCAACGGAATCGTATGCTAGATGCAACGGATACCAACGGAATCGTATGCTAGATGCATCGGATACCAGGTGCATCGGACACTCAAGCCGCGGTAGATGTATCTGCAGCAGCTTGAGTGTTCGATGCAAGTATACGATACATATTCTGCAAAGAAGCGGATTAAATATTGAAGTTTAGACACGAAAAAAAAACTTACCTGCGGTTCTTTAACCTCTGGTGTCTCATTGGCGTTCCACGTCAGTCCAAGACCTTCATGGATGGCCCACGCATCATAGCATGCAATCCTGTACGAGATTTCCTTGCTGGCCGCAAAAGATGCTCTGCCGGGATTCCCGTCCAGGGCTGCCGTTTCTGACAACGAATTCCAAGCCCTGGCGAAGGCACAGAACCCTCGCACAAGTCTCTTAAGTTCCTCTTCTAACAGGTCAACCTCCTCTCTCCATCGATCGCGTGCAGCCCATTGTCGATACCATTGCACACGATCGTCTACAGGGGTTATTAGAAAGGCTTGTAATCTATACAACTAATAAAACCTTCTCACCTTCTTTCTCCCATTGAAGAATCGAGGAATTCGAAGAAGTCCCCCCGCTTCCAGACACGGTCCAAATCCACCCAATTTCCTTCGCACAAAATTCTGCAGGCTCCAAATTATCTGGTCGATACATATCTTCCTCGGTGAGTTGTCGAAACGTGTCAGCCGAAGACTGCAGACCCAGACATAGCAAGGCACTATAGACTGTGTCGTACTCGCTCTTCCAGAACAGCTTCATTTTCCGCGCCTCCGAGTAAGCCTTCCCAGTACGAGTCTTCGTAGATCGAATGCCACCATGCTTCTTCGCCTTATGGTTATGCTGCGCCATAAGCCTAAGGGCCGTGCGCAAGTTCCCTATGACATCGAAGGCCTCGCCCTGTCTGAGCTTCAGTTCTGTCGCGGCGTGATGTTCAAGCGCGTACTTGAGGCGGTCCTCTGTCTTGAAGTCCGAAGGCAGGCGTAATCGGATGTCTTCGACAGCATCTGCTACTTCCTCTTCGTCGAGATAAGATTGAAGACCAGGACAGATATCATATAAGTGCGCTCGCCATTTCAAGATGTCGTGGCGTAATGAAGAGGCTGATACCGGAATGTCGTCAGACAAAAAGGTCACATTTCCTTTCATAATGCGTCTACGCAATCAAGATTGAGTATGAAGCACAAATGAGAATACAAGAAACTTACTGTCTTTGTTGTAGCTTTATGCCTGCCGCAATTATAAGTGGCATACGACTGGCCTCTTCATCAAAACCATCCGGACTTTGATCTACCAAAGAGATCGTCATTGCGTTTAACTGGTCTTCGAGAGAAAGGGCTTCATGTTTATTAGTTAATGGCCATATAATAGTCAGTAGTACGCGTACCTGCGTTCTGCGATTTGAAGGGGCTGTCTACTTCACCAGACGCAGTCCGATTCCATTCGGTACCCCGTTTCACCCATTCATCGACCACCTTATCCGTGTAACGAGTCCTAAGTGTTGCATCCGTTGCATCGAACTTCAATCCAAGGTTTTCTGCTCGCTTTCGAGTGCGAGGGTACTTCTTCTCTACCATCATAGCTTTGTGTAGAACAGTTAGTAAAGTGTACTTGAAATAGTAACCGATAACATACCGTGTTGTAGAAGCTTCGTCTTATTCCAGTCATTAATGACATCGTCCAACGTGTCGCATCGATGCCCCGGATTCATTTGCTTTGTGCTCCCCGCAACTTGATTGGCCTCCGCCCAAAATCTCTCCGCCTCTTCGCCATCCGTTCTTCCGACCCCGCGAGTGTAATATAAACTGTGGCAATACTGGCACGTGTCGACATGGGTCTGTCCATGCATTTTGCGAATGACGTCCATCAAGGAAAGTAGAGGTCGCTCCGGGAATTGGATAGCCCACCTCTGACGGAGATTCACGATGTACATGCACATAATGTCATATGCAAGACATCTTTCCTCAATGTCATCCGTATTTTGAAGAGCGCCGCATAAGCTATAGTCACCGCACACAAATCTTCGAAGCAATTAGTCTACAATGAACGTGACGGGTATTGGACCACTCACTTTTCCCCTCGAACGAGGTTCGTTGCGCTATCAGGACGCACGAGTCCGTGTCGACAAAATACCATCATGACCCCCGTCACTACCTGGCCCTTATATTTCAGAGAATTCCAATTCTCGATGGCAGCAAACTTTCGACATTTCCCTTTCTGTGTACGAAAAGACATCAGTATATGTAGAGTTAGAATTAGTGGACGACGCACTTCAATTTTAATATTGTAATGCTTCTTCATATGTTCTTCCATGGGTTGACGCGCTCTAAAATACCCTCGACCGTTCCACAGTGAAGGGTCGTTCAAGTTGTTCTTTTTCTCCAAATTGATTAGCTTGAAGTTTCCGTCCATTGCGAGGAAAATTGTTCTCAGATGTCTGTCGCATAAGTTAGTACATAGTATATATCAGAATCTAATTACTTACTTTTGAGAATCCGGACCTCGCAGCCTCGCATAAAGGCGATCTGACACATTGGATATTGGCCATTTCGACGACTGCGCGTCAGCCATGTTCACGTTAGGCACTGGACATGCTAAACAAACGTCTGCGAACGAGCCGCGGGGTCGGCAAGTCATCAGATCGTCCAGGCCCATAAACTGCCCGCTTTCCCTTTCCGCCGCCAGGAATCGCCATAGGCGCATAAGCCGAATGAAATGCTGCGAAAGGTGCTACATGCAGTGAAGTCAGAATCAACTTGCGCACAAATACAAATACAAATGAAATTCTCACCGAATACTTGATTCTCGTGTCCTCCGATGTCATGCGCAATACCGCCTTCATGAAGTCGTGAGCGGACTTGCGCGATGCGTTCGTATGGACATGAAAATCCTTCAAGCACCGGAAAGTGACCACGGTCTCGGGATTCACAGTCGTGTACGGGAACAACCGACCTCGGATGAGCTGCAGGACATGAGAGTTGACTCCCATATTGTCCGAGCATTCGCAAAACATGACCACAATTTCATGCACCCCATTCGTATCTATCGCAGTCAACTTCTTGCCCGCAGCATTGCCCGCAGCGACCGGACAAGGAAGACCGCCATGCCCGAGGAAAATACGCTTCCCTATGGTACTCAGGTCCACCTTGCGGAAGCATTGACCTGTCCACACCTCGCCCCAGTGAAGCGGCTCATAAGGATGAGTCTCCAATAGGCAGGGCGCACATACAGGCGGGTGCTGAGGACAGTCATGGCATCGGAATAGCCGACGCCCGCCTCTATTGCACGAACACGCGATACCAATGTCAGGAGGACGTTCATAATGCAGGATAGCATCTTGAATGTCCCGCTGCATGGCCAGAAACTGCAGCAGATGATATTGTGCTGTCTAAGAATTGTCAGTTTTGTAGATTGCAGTACGTTCGCAGAGTGGCTTACCTGGTCACGTCGCTCCTCCTCTGCCTCAGCAGTGTCCACATTGTCCAACTCCTCATCTTCCTCCTCCTCCTCTTCACTATCGAGTCGTTGTCTCTTGGCTGCATCGGTTTGTAAGAACTCGTGGGTCGTCGTCGTCGTCGTCGTGTCCGCGTTCGCGTCGATTACTGTGGATGTATTTTGTTGTCGCAGTAGAGTTGGGACGATATGTTGCTGTTGCGACACGAAAAATGGGCTGCCTGGAGTTTTGGCGTCCTGAAGGATTCGCAGACGCGTTCTGGAAGGCCTGTCGTTGCTGCCGTTGCTCGCAGAGTCTCGAAACCGGTCTCTGAGGCTCGACCTCTTTTTTTTGTCGTCCATCACTGTTTCCCAATACCAAACTGCTCTTCTTGTCGTCTCGGTCACTGAGATTTCCGACTCTTTTTCCTTTTGTTTCAGAACAAATTGCACAGAATACTCTACGAAATTTCAAGTCTGCCAAAGAACGGAACAAGTTTATTAGACTGGCAATTATTGTACATTAATTTCTATCTAATTCTAAGTCACTTCAAACCCAGACAAAAGGAACAACGCCGTCAAGGCGATCAAGCCATAGGAGTCGGGGAGGGGAGGGGAGTCGTAGGGCTCGTAGAGGAACGAGAGCAAGAAGGAAATTCGGCCCTTTGGCTTCCGCCAGTCTTGAAGTGTTACTTTTTTGGGGGTATTTCGGGTAGGCTTTTTGGCGTCGAGGCTCGGTAACTCGGTAAGGACGTTGTGCTACCGATCTACCGAGGGCGTATTCCGCCCTCGACGCCAATAAGCCTACCCGAAATACCCCCAAAAAAGTAACACTTCAAGACCCTTTGCAGCGTATTGTGGGAAATTTTCTTTCTACCCGTCCCATTATCTTCCCTTTGCGTACGACGTCGTCTCGGTCGTCCCCACTTTCATTATTTAGATTCTGTCCCCACTTTCATTAATTAGATAGCAAAGTGATCTTGGACTTAATTGTAAATTATAACTAATTATTTGAAAGAAAAAAAAGCGAGTGACGTTCGCATTCTTTTAACGATTAAAAGTTATTAAAGTGAGACGAAATGAGAAGAGAGTAATGATGAAGAAGTAACTAATAATGGTCATGAAAAACAGATGAGGTCGCGCGATGTAAGGGACGCGGCTCGTGTCTTCATTGACGACGCAGCCATCGAGATGGGAGGGACGACGAGGAAGACGAAGAGGATGGTGAAGATGGTGAGTAAAGGCAACAGAAATGTTAGAACATACACTCATTGTATGCGCATAGATTTCCTAGTGGACGAGCCGGAGCAGCGTACCTCTGCCTCCTCTTTCGACATAGCGCAGTTCCTGCGCGACCAGGCCGCCGATCTGGAGCAGGACGAGGCTGCGGACGCTATCGCACGCCGTTTCCGGGAGCGGGCTCGAGGTGATTCCTTGGCGTCTGTCCAAGCGAACGAGAGGGCTGGACGCCAAGTGCCCGGTGTTCAGTCCGTCTCCTACGAATTTCTGGGCAATACGAGGGTCGTCGACGAGCGCATGAGGGAAGAATACGATGGGTTAAAGCCCATGTGGATATTACCGACCTTCGTAAGTGAGTCTACTTTATCGGAGTGAAATAAACTAATACATTGACAGTATCATCAAGAGAAGGCATATGTAGAGAGGGTCAACACCTGCCTTCCATCTGGCGCGCGTGCCTTCTCTATTCCCGGTCTGAGCGGACGCATATATGCGTACGCACATACACGCATCGACGTCGAGAAGGGCATGCGCTAGTGCTGGCATCGTAGGGATTATGACCGGCAAAATGAAGTTGGTACCGGAAGAAGATAGGCGAGCGGTCTGGGACCTAATGCGTCGTAGACAGGCCATTCCTGTCGTGGAGCGCGACTCCTTCGTGCGCATGCGATCAGGCCAGTATAAGGGTGACATCGCATACGTGCCCTTGGCTGCCAACTCTACACTCCCTCCGATGACACATGAGGATCTCCGCCCGTTGGCGGACCACGACATCGTGAAGGACGACTTACTCGTGTTGTGGCTGGTGCCTCGTCTGGACTTGGACTTCACTACGAAGCCGAAGCCCTTGCTCTCCGATTACCAAGTTCGTGCAGCTAAGCGGCGGCGCATTGAAGGGAAAGGGAAGGCGGATGTAGTGAAACGGCCAGAGGCCACGCCATTCGACCCTAAAAACGTACAGGATTGTCTTCGCCGTCAGCAGTTAGTCGACGATCCGGAATACGCGCTGGTGGAGGAAAGCGAGGGGAAGTGGACGTTTTTGGGCAGAACATTTGAACACGGGTTCGAGAGACTGCACGTATTCGGCATACATGCAGTGAAGCCTATTCTTCGACCTTCGCCGGAGGAGGTGGCTCCATATATCGGCGTCAGCCAAACCGCGATCCGTGTCACGAATGGCGCATATACTCGAGTAGGAGATCGTGTCCGTACCAAAAAAAATAGTACCGGCACAATCATATCGTCGTCTACGTCGACGTTCACCGTTCGGCTCGATTGGGATACCGATGGCAAGGCTCTTGAGGAGGTGGAGGCCGGTGACTTCGAACGGTTGTTCGAGATGGGTGAGTGGGTGAAAATCAGGCTGGGTCCGGAGGCTGGGCGATCAGGGGCAGTTGGGGCTATCGACGGGCCGTACTTGACGGTGGCGAACCGTGATGTCAGGCAAATGGTACGTATTGTATATCCAATGCAATAGATTACAGTTCTAATATTCAATGTAGATCTATGACATCCATCACGGACTCGTCGAGAGATCGGCAGCACCCATTCAGTACCCGTCGAGTCGTCGACTCCGCACCGAGGCCGAGTTAACGGCAGAAAGTCGAAAGTACGCGCGCACGTGGGGACTGGCGGATGACGACGAATTGATGAGATCCTTCGTCAACAAAGACGTGTATGTTCTGGAGGGCTCGGGAAAGGGTCGCATTGGACGTGCGATTGGCGTTGGCTCGAAGTCGGCGACTGTGGTATTCGACGGGAGTCAGGTGAAGCATAAGGTGCAGTTAAGGGATGCCGTGAATCTGTGAGTTTCAATAGAGCGTCTCATATATGCGCTATGATTTGTGCTGACGACGTTTGTGTAGGGAGTCCATGCTGTACCTCGACGCCTCCGAGCCCAGTCCGGCCTGTCTGCAAGCGACTGAGGTTGCCAGTGTCTTCCTGGCAAATCGCGATACGGAGACGGAAGCACCGGTCACTTTGAAGGAGGCGTTTGAGAACGTTGTCGTCCCTGCACCACCTAGACAAGAAGTCCCAGGTGAGTTCCTGCTATGTAAGACGTACGAAATGAAGTACTAACAAAAGATTATTAGACCCAGATACGTCGGCGGTATGGCTTTGGGCGCACACCTTGCTGCCCATTCTACGGCAATACAAGGTCTTTGCCACTGTCGTATCCCCCAAGAACGGTGCAGTTGCGGGTCAAGCATGTTGGACGCTTCCCGAGCTAGCGCCGCATATGAGGTCAACCGCCGAAGGACCGGACCACGTCGCGTTTAGCGCGCCTATGAAGTTCAATTGCAAGAACGGCAGGAAGGATGCGGACTTCGACGCCAGTCCGACTTCGATTGACGTCCATCGACCGGGCATCAAAAGCATGGCGTATGTAGTGCGTGGTGAGCACAGGAAGCAGCTAGTCAAGATCACGGAGATCGTCCGCAATAAGGGCGTCATCACTGGATTCAAGGCAAAGCGGGATCCTTTCGTAGGGAGAGCACCGACAATCTTCGTCAAGGTTAACGAAGTGACGAAGGTCGAGGAGGTACCCGAGGAGCAGCACGCGGAGAGATCTATCGCGAGACTCCCCGAGAACGAGCTCGACCCTGATCCCAAGCTCCTGAGGTTCATCGACTATTACCCGAACTACTGACTTCATGCCGGATTTCGATCGACGCAGCTCGACGTCCGTTCCTATTCGTTTTGGATGCACGTTTCGACACTTCAAACAAGGACGAGGACCTTGATCCACTCGCATTCCTCGGCGTCTCAAGCCGCACACGCGGTTCGGTCTATATGCGCCGCCGTAGTCACTCGTTTACCCGTGACGTCTCAGTCCCACCCTCGTTACACTTTGCCCTCTTCCTTCCTTCATTCCATTCATTTGTACTATTCGAACATTGTGGATCACATAGTATCTTGGACTTCATGCATGTAAATTATTGTAATATTTAGTAGAATTTCTTGTATGTGTTGTAGATACGCTCAATGCACTCTTGTTATCTGGAATTTCATTTGTGACCTGAAGACATTGAACTCATCAACTTAATGACAGAGCGCCAACTCTACTTACAAATTAGTAAGTCAATCTACCTTTTGTGTGGATCGACTCAAAGACTGATGCATACCTTTCACAAACTAGGTGTATTCCGCCTGTTACATTTGCGGCAAAGTAAGAAATGCAAACTCTCTCAGTGATGTCCGAGTTGTTGTAAGACATAGGCAGATGCTCGTAAAGTGGATGGATTCATGTGCGAGTTCACGAGTCGACATAAGGTACAAGAAAGAGATGTATGAGAGTATATGCACTGGAAAGGAGAGTGATCTTGACTATGCGATCTGTTGCAATTCATATTGACGAACCATTCCATTCAGCAAACCCTTCCTGCGGCTGAGGCCACCCGGACGCAGTCTAAGGACAGTGTCCATCCCCTTCCTGCGGCTGAGGCCACCCGGACGCAGTCTGAGGACAGCGTCCATCCCCTTCCTGCGGCTGAGGCCACCCGGACGCAGTCTGAGGACACGTCTGATCCCCTCCTTGACCCTCTGGTTTCGACTTTGCGTAACAGTGCAGTGTAATGCGGTGGAGGTCTGAACGCCGAGGCTGTTTAGGACAACGTAAGTTACGAAATTAGAGGCCGTTCAATACATTCACTGACATTTGAATAGGTGACTGTCTTGGTAAACAAGGGTCCACCATAAGCGAGATACGACGCGGGACTCATAAATGTGTATAGGGCGCGACCTTTCTCCGTAAGCCTTTAGTCTCTACACTTCCTCACCTCACCATTAACATGGAATCCATTACAGTAACGCGCAGTGTCTTGCAAGTTATGCCTGCCATTCGGATCCTACCCGGCGCGAATGATTACATTGCATACGCGTGTTTCGACGCGCTCATGGACGAGATCACGTTTTATCGATTTCGAAGGGCGTTCTACACGCAATCGGCCCATTGTCCGTGCAACGGACGCCATATCGTTATCATGTCGAGCGGAGAAGTCACTTTCCGTCAAATGGGATTACTTTACATGATAGTAAGTACATTATAGGAGTATATTGTATGCGACATTAACGCGTGATATACAGTGCATGGTCGACTCGCCATTGACATCAAACGAAACACTCTTTTCTCGCCAGCTTGCGCAGGTCAGACGCCAGCGTCTTGTGGCCGGTCTTGTTCGATTGTACCAATTGAACCCCACAGCGATACCCGGGGAATTACCGAACGCAGAAATGTTAGGGCGTCTCAACCATTTGCTTGCGTCGTTGGGGGGTCCTCCTGAACCTCGACGGTACGCGCCCGAGTTGATGCCGCCGAATCCCCCTAACATTCTTATGGCGGAGAATACCGGAAGGGTCGGAGCTGAGACAAGTGCTTACGACGGCGACGTGAGCGACAATGAAAGTTGGACCTCACTTGACTATAATGAAGCCGAATCAGAATTCGATGATGATATGGCACAGTAGATGTTCGTAGACTAGCTTACTATTTTTTCACTTCAATTCTAATTGAATTTACTCGGATTTCTACTCTAGCTTGATACTTAATGTCCCGGGAAATTTTTCGCGATGGGTACGTTGCTACGGATCTCTACTCAATTATTTTCTGAAATTCCCAAATCAACTCTTTAGTCACCTAGCAAGTGCCCGACCCTGGACAAGGCAAATGAATAGAGGTAAGCCATAATACAAATGGCACGACAGATCGCTTTGCTCACCCTCCCCTCTATCCTTTTTTTTTTGCTGCCGTCTCGTCTGAATCTCTGGACTATGCGTGTGGGTGCTATACGACTTCAGCGCCGCGGGCTACAGCTTTTGCCTGAGGTGAGCTTCACGGGCGAAGGACGCAGTATAGAGATCGCAATGGCTGCGTTCGACGCGGTCGAGCCCATACTTGACCTACTCCGTCGTTCATTCGAACGTGAGGTCGCCGAATGTACTTGTGACAACGGTTCACACAGCCTCATTGTGTCAGTCGGCGCCATCCGCTTCGCCAACTTGGGTATCATATACTTTGTAGTAAGTTCTGATTGACTATGTGACGGAAGCGAAAGATCTGACTTCGTCGACGTATAGTGTGATTCCAAGCCTGCGACAGAGGCAAAACCCTTTCAATTCCAGCTTCTCCAACAAGAGCGTCGCGAACTTATTTCGAAGCTCGTATTGATTTACGCAGGCAATCCGAAACAGGTGGACGGGGAGGTGTCCAGCGCCGAAATGCTGCGAAGTCTCAATGACTTGATGGATTCGTTGCCTAGCGCAGCGGCGACATCACCACTGCCTTTCCTGTTACGACCGTCGGGAATTGTAGCGGGAAACAGTGCGGGAAACTGGAATTCGCGACAAGAACCCGCGTTCGGGAATCTGGATTCGCGACTGGGAACGAGCGTGGGAATTCAGGCGGGAAACGCGCGGGATTCTATCCAGGCGCGTCGCGGGATTCTCAAGGCCAGCTAGGACTCTTCACTGCTTTGAACGTCAAGTAAGCGGATCCCTAAGGAGCACTCCACAAGTAAGTATTGCGCAACTAACTACACAGGAGAAAAGAGAGAGATCGCACCTAAGGAAGCACTCCACAAGAGGTCAAAAGTGGGGTGCTCCTTACGATGCCTACAGCTATTTATCTACTTCGTAAAGACTGTATAGTTAATCTACGCTAAGTGTCCTTGCGCAATGCGCACCTATCTACTACAAACGATACATGCTACGACCGCACTGCTAGGCATGTCTATCCCGTCTCTCCAGATGGCTACGGCCTGTCCGTGGACGTCAGCGTCCGGTCCGGGGCCGCGACTAGCCAGACTAGGTATGCCAGACTGTTGCAGGTCGTCACCTTGAGGTACTAACGGATTAATGAGCGTATGTTGATAAGTGAATGTACGTGTGCCGTGGCGGGTCGTCGTAAATGAGTGTGTGTATACGTGCATGGTTGCCGGGACGGTGGTGCGGGATAAGTCACGTGAGCATGGGATCGTGCGATTCGGGAATGAGGTTTCGCGCGGGGAATCCAATGGCGGGATTCTCCCCGCGGGTTTGTCTGCTCATGTCGGGATCCTTGGCGGGAAAGTGCGGGAAATGAGAAAAGGAGCCCGGGATCTCGACATTACCCCCCTCCAAAGGCGCAACTCCGGGGCGCCAAGCTTGAATCTTGCTCAGGTCACAGAGCTCGATAGCGTTGACTTCTCGAGGGGCGTCCGGGTGTTTTCGATAGAAACTGCGAATTTTAGCCTTTGCATTACCCATATCCTTTGCGGGAATCCATGTATCTTCCGCGCTCGAATACCCCTTCCATCGTACCAAATATTCAAATCTCCGTCTAAATCGTCTAGCATCCAGAACCTCTTCCACCTCGTACCCCAGATCTCCTTCTACTTCGACTGGGGGCGGCGGGGGTTGCGTTCGACCGGGAATGTCGTCTTCGTGGTATGGCGAGAGCAGCGATACGTGAAATACGGGATGAATCTTCAGCGACGCGGGGAGTTCGAGTTCGTAGGTGAGGTCACTTAGCTTTGCCTTCACTTTATACGGCCCTAGTCGTTTCGGTAATAATTTGCGCGCTCCTGGTCGCCGCACGTTCGTCGCCTCAAGCCATACTTTATCCCCGACTGCGTACTGCGGGGCCTCGTTCCTGGCCTGATCGTAGTGCTGCTTCATGCGCTCTGCCGCAACCTCCAAAGCCGCTCTTGCCTCTTCCTGTGCCTGCTGAAGCTCCTGTAGTCGTGCGTCCGCGGCGGGGACCGTGGACAGGCCGTCGCTCGGGGCAATCGTGAATTCGGGATTGTAACCGTAGACAAGCGCGAACGGGGATTGTCGTGTTGCCGCGTGCGCTTTCGTGTTGTGCGCGAACTCTGCCATTGGGAGTAATCCGGCCCAGTTTTCTTGTCGTGTATCTATGAAAGCCCGTAAATACTGTTCCAGCTCTTGGTTTACCCTTTCGGTTTGCCCATCCGTCTGCGGGTGATACGCAGTCGACGTGGTACCCTTGATACCGAGTCGGGAAAAGAGGGCCTTCATGAACTGCGCGACAAACTGTGGTCCGCGGTCGGATATGATCTGGCGGGGGGTTCCGTGCAGCTTCCAGACGTGCTGCAGGAATAGTTCCGCAGTTTCCGGTGCATCGATGTCAGACGTGGTCGGGATAAAATGCGCTTGCTTGGTGAGACGGTCGACCACCACGAAAATTGCGTCGTAATCCTCAGATCGGGGGAGCTGGGTGATGAAATCGCACGAAATCGCCTGCCAGGGGCCCTGCGGGATTTCGTTCGGTTGCAGGAGTCCTACCGGGCGTTGGGATCGGTTCTTCGTGCGTGCGCAGGTATCGCATCCCGAAACGTATCGTTCTACGAAGTTAGACATCCCGGGCCACCAGTAGTTGCGGCTTACCATCTCAAACGTTTTCCAACGTCCAGGATGTCCGGCAGGGAGACTGTCGTGGTAAGTCTTCACCACATCCCGGCGAATGGTCTCGTCTTTCGGGACGTAAACCTTACCCTGGTACAGGATGAGGCCTTCCTCGGTGCTCCAGTCCTCAAGTTCCTTGGTCAGGACTCGAGGCGCCTTGGACTTGACCAACTCGATTGCGTCCCCCAGTTCGTCTTCATACTGATCTGACTTACGAATGCGTCGTAGGAGGGCCTGATCCCCGTGTACCTGTGTCATTCCCCGACGAATTGTTTTTAGTCGAAACATTTCGGGGGTCAAGAGGGTCCGTCCCGTGTTGTCTTCGCCTTCGGGTTGAAGATCGACGCGTCGTGACATGGCGTCGGGTTTGCCCCCGAGTCGCCCTGGGCGATGGCGAATCGTAAAGTCGAAGCGAGTGAGGAACAGACTCCACCGGGCTTGGCGTCGCGTCAGCGTTAGGGATTCAGAGAAATATAGCAGATTCTTGTGGTCAGACACGATATCGAGTTTATGACTCGCACCTTCGAGATAATGTCGCCACTCGTCAAGAGCTCTAATAATCGCGAGTAGCTCCTTGTCGTAAATCTCGTAGTTGCGTTCCGCATCGTTGAGGGATTTCGAGAAAAAGGCGACCGGATGTATCAGCCCGTCGTCGCCTTCCTGGGACAAGACAGCGCCGGTCGCGAAATCAGAGGCGTCGCATTCCACGATGAATTGTCGCGACATGTCTGGCATCATCAGGACGGGGGCGGTCGTGAACATGCGCTTGAGATAGTCGAAGGCGAACTGCTGGTTTTCTGTCCAGGCCCAGCGAACGTCCTTCTTCAACAGCGTCGTGAGCGGTTTGACGATGTGCGAGAAATCCCGAATGAAGCGTCGATAGAAATTCGCGAACCCGAGGAAGGCTTGAATGTCTTTCACCTTTTTCGGGGTAGGCCAGTCGAGGACCGCCTGTACCTTGGCGGGATCCATCGCCACCTTTCCCTGCGAAATAATCATCCCGAGATACTCGACGGAAGTCTGTTTGAATTTGCACTTTTCGGGTTTGCAGAACAAGTCGTTTTCGCGTAGCCGTTTAAGGACTTCCCGTACGTGTTCATCGTGCTGCGATTCATCTTCGGAAAAGATTAGCAAGTCGTCAAGATAGATGATCACGTATACTCCAATGAGGTCTTTGAAGATATCGTTCATCATGTGCTGGAAGGTCGCTGGGGCATTCGTGAGCCCGAAGGTCATCACCGTTGGTTCGAAATGTCCTGCCTGAGTCCGAAATGCAGCTTTCCACTCGTCGCCTTGCTTCAGTCGCACATTGTGGTAGCCCCATCGTAAATCTAGAGTCGTGAAAACCTTCGCCTTTTGCAGCGCGTCTACGAGTTCCATCGTGAGGGGAAGCGGGTATCGATTCTTGACCGTGATGTCGTTCAGTCGTCGGTAATCGACTACCATGCGCAAGGTTCCATCCTTTTTCTTGATAAAGAAGACGGGAGCCGCTGCAGGGGATTTCGAAGGTCGTATGTACCCCTTGCGCAGGTTTTCGTCAACGAATTCGCGAAGGGCATCGCGTTCAGCTGGGGCCAAGGGATAGATTTTGCTGTACGGGGGAACCTTTCCTGGTTCTAAATCTATGGCGTGGTCATACGGCTTGCGCAGTGGAAGCCTTTCGGATTCAACTTTCGAGAAAACGTCGGCAAACTCACGGAATTCGGGGGGAACTAGTTCTTCGAAGGTTTTCTCGCCTTCCTTCACCGCAGACTTCTCAGCGATGGCCTGGGAGTGGGTGTACGAGGCGGCAATTTTGTACGCGAAATGGTCGTCCGTCGTGACGAAGTAGGATTCGGCGTCGTGGTACTGGTCCCAATATTTTTCTGAGTACCGAAATCCCGGTGGGACAGCTTCCCATTCGGCCTGGGTCCTGTCGGGCCCCCAGGGGGTCTCGGACTTCTTCTGCTATGGCGAGGCGGGGAAGCGGGACCAGGCGTTGCTGGTTGTCACACTGGGGCGGGCAGCGGTTGAGATCGACCACATCGTTGGTCCAGTCAATGGTTGGGTTATGGTGCCGCAACCAGTCGATCCCCATGATAATATCGTCGTCGCCAATATCCGCGACGGCCATGGTCAACTGTTCTAAGTGTCCCTTCATCTCGACGTTGAGGACTACTTCCTTGGTGATGCGTCCAATCGCGTTCGGGGAATTGTCTGCGTTTCGCAAAAGTATCGGGATTACCAAGTCCCGGGTCTGGAGTCCGTGTCGCGAAACGTAGCGGGAATTTATGAAAGTTCCCGACGCACCGCTGTCTAACATTACTGTGGCTAAGGCATCCGTCTTTCCGTCGCTAACCTGTACCGGGAACTTCAAATGTCGTCTAAGACGACGGTCTATTGTAGAGATGGTTAAATACAAGGGACCATTATTAAGAGAGTTCTTCGGCCACAAGGGCGGTTGGGTCGTATAGGGCGCGACTGAGCAATACGACCCTACTGAAAATCCGCTGGGGGCGGGGCTTCGGGATTGTGAACGTTCTTGGCGGCGGGCGTCATGGCGGCGAATGCGTTCTGTAGCACGGACTGCTGCACATTCTGGACGTACTGTTCCGCCATACGTTTGAGCGTTTCTTCGAATGACTGGAGCGCGGGGGGCGATGGGCTCGACGGGGACGTGGATTTCGTCGCCTTTAGGTTTCGGGTTGGCGGTCGCGTTGGGCAATCGCTCACCAGATGGTCTTTCTCTCCGCAGTAGTAGCATAGTCCCTTACTCCTGCGCTCCCGGCGCACCCTGTCAATCTCCATCGCGTTGGGATCCTTCGTCGAGCTTGCGCCCGCAGTCGGGATCGTACGCGGAGCTGAACTAGTGGTGCCGGGATTGCTTCGGGGCGTAGCCGCTGGCTTCGATACTGGTCCATAGGCGTGTGCGAGCCTTAGCTTCTCGTCCGTCTCGGAAACCCAGTTGACGTAGGCATCGAATTTCATATCCTTCGCCTCTGTGCTGGCGATGTGCTGGCGAACCTGGTCTTTGAGTCCCTTCCGGAACATGTCGAGGTAGATGACATCCGTCGTCGCGTCCTTGGGCCACCCGGTGAGGGCTTGGAGGGCACGGAATTGCGACGCAAACTCTGCGACCGTTCCTGTCTGGCGTAGGCGCATCAGCTTGTCGGCTGCGGCTTTGTCTGCATCGATTTCTCCGTAAGAGGCGCGAAGGGCGGCGAACAGGGCCTCCAGGCTGGCGGCTTCTGTCGGTGTCGGGATGTCCTGGAGTCGATCTAGAATGGGTCGTGCCCAGTCTTGCGCCGGTCCCCGCAGTAGCATCAGGGCGAATGCGACCTTGCGGGTTTCGTCCAGCCCCGGATGTTGTCCGAACAGGTAGAGCTTAATCTGGTGAATCCAGTTTTCCAGCTTGGCTCGTTCGCCTTCGAAGGTGTCGGGAAGCTTCATCTTGAGCCCTGCTCCACCCCCAGACGGGGAGGCGGGCTGGCTCGCGATTTGGGCTTCTAACGCCTGGTTGGCGTGCTTGAGCTGGGCGACGGTGTTCTGAACCTGATTGTGTTCGTTGACTAACTTGGAGTAGCGTTTTTCGAGGGTGTCGAGGCGATCAAGGATGGGCTGGAGTTTGTCTTCCTCCATCGAGGAGCTCGGGGACGGGAAAGCGAAGGTATCTGCGAGTCCTCCCCATTCCTGGTGGGATGACATCGCTGGTCGGCGGTACGGGTGCGGGGGTAGAAGTAAAGAGCGTGAGGGTGTCGAGTCCGAGCGGCGGTGAGCCAGGACTTTTGACCTAATGTTACGACCGTCGGGAATTGTAGCGGGAAACAGTGCGGGAAACTGGAATTCGCGACAAGAACCCGCGTTCGGGAATCTGGATTCGCGACTGGGAACGAGCGTGGGAATTCAGGCGGGAAACGCGCGGGATTCTATCCAGGCGCGTCGCGGGATTCTCAAGGCCAGCTAGGACTCTTCACTGCTTTGAACGTCAAGTAAGCGGATCCCTAAGGAAGCACTCCACAAGTAAGTATTGCGCAACTAACTACACAGGAGAAAAGAGAGAGATCGCACCTAAGGAAGCACTCCACAAGAGGTCAAAAGTGGGGTGCTCCTTACGATGCCTACAGCTATTTATCTACTTCGTAAAGACTGTATAGTTAATCTACGCTAAGTGTCCTTGCGCAATGCGCACCTATCTACTACAAACGATACATGCTACGACCGCACTGCTAGGCATGTCTATCCCGTCTCTCCAGATGGCTACGGCCTGTCCGTGGACGTCAGCGTCCGGTCCGGGGCCGCGACTAGCCAGACTAGGTATGCCAGACTGTTGCAGGTCGTCACCTTGAGGTACTAACGGATTAATGAGCGTATGTTGATAAGTGAATGTACGTGTGCCGTGGCGGGTCGTCGTAAATGAGTGTGTGTATACGTGCATGGTTGCCGGGACGGTGGTGCGGGATAAGTCACGTGAGCATGGGATCGTGCGATTCGGGAATGAGGTTTCGCGCGGGGAATCCAATGGCGGGATTCTCCCCGCGGGTTTGTCTGCTCATGTCGGGATCCTTGGCGGGAAAGTGCGGGAAATGAGAAAAGGAGCCCGGGATCTCGACATTTCCCTCCTTGCCGCCAGCCTCCGACTTTGACCCCATTGTCTTCTCCGCCCCATTCTGATGATGAAGATAGCTCAGACGATGGCTTTGATGATGGTGTCTCCGACTTCATTGTCAGCGACGTCAGCATCACGACAAGCGACGACGACTACTATCCGGCACTCGATGTGTACGAGTCAGGCAGCGAAAGTCTATCCACCAGCGATACAGACGACGATGGCGAGTCTGATTCAGATATGGAGGGTGACTCGATGTCAGAGATCAACGAAGCGGCTATGTCAGCTGAAGAGATGGACAAGGTGGAGGGAGCTCTAGGGACGAAGAAGGCAGAGACATCATCCTTTGCTGTCTCCGTTGACGATGGTACGAAGGTCGAGTCGGATGAGGACAGTATGATATCTTTGACGGACTCGGACATCGAAGCTAATCCGTATGTCGGGCTTGGTGATTGCGCTGAGCACCCAATAACCCTTGATTGACATTCATGTCATGCAATGCACTTCAGTTTCTCTCGATGAATTACACTCTTCCGTTACTGTACTTCCCTCGTGTAATACGCCGTCTTCGATCCTTTCCCAAAAATTTCTTCCACTTTTCTCGATTTTCGGCACCATTTCCTGTAATTAGTAACTACCCTTAATGCAGTGCTGTCAAATCTTTCAATTAGTTGTGATGAATGATCGCCAAAGAGTAATTCGAAACTTGCAATAGAGTTAAAAAATCCGGGGCAAGAAGTCACCGGGATCTATCCAGTACCTTATTGAGTAAAGTCGTCTACGTCTATCTCTTTGACCGCACACTAAAAATATTTATCCTGTCAGGTACACGATGTACATGAATGTATTCTGAAACCATTGGGTGAGTGAATTTGAATTTCGGGTACTTTTGTGACACTAATTCGCTCCGTAAAAAAGAATAAATGATTCTTTCTTCACTATCAAACAATGGGACCTAAGTCTTGCCACCTTGCCACATGTCTTCGTCTATGTCAGACGAAGTAGAAGGCGAAAATGTAAGCTGTTCATGACAATGGTCTAACATTGCGCAACTAACTCCAATTCTATTCTTTATGCTTCCGATGCAATGCTGTGCACGCCAAGTTAGTTCCTGAATGCTAAAGCAATCGCATGCAAGCTAAATTAGTGGAAAAAAGAGAATCCGATGAGCTAGGGAAGCTAGTCGAGAGACGACTGGCAGCGCTTACTGGCAGATTAGGTGACGAAGGCAAGGTGTCCGATGAGCTTGATACTATAGGGTAATTCATTCGTATTTTTTCCCTCTCAACCACGATTTATCTAGAATATAGTGATAGCGCTTACTGGCATGTTGTGTGACGAAGGCGAGGGGTCCGATGAGCTTGAATCCTTGGCTAAGTCATTTGGTTTTTTTCTTCTTAACTACAATTCAATATTTGGGTAATTACAGATGACTGGCGCGTCTGAAGCCATCGCGGGCGCGTATGCCTGTGTACGAGGTTCTACCGGGACTGGGGCCGATAGACGGAAGGTCGGGGGATTCGAGATATTTAAAAGTCGTAAGTAGAGCAGCCTGTCCTCCATCTCCGCCCCCCACCCCACCCCCTTTTTTGTTTCTTCTTGTCTTCGCGCGATTCACCTGTCCACCATGCTTTTGCGCGCTAGATCCCCTCTGCATGGCTCGCCGAAGGCGCGTCCGGCCCCTCTCCGACCTCTCCAGACTGGGCGCCCAGTGATGTGCTTTACTGGCCCGCAGGTTGATTTCCTGCAGTCGATGGTGCCTACGTTCCTAGCGCTCCCAACGCGCAGGAAAAATACCCTTCGCCGCACGTTCTTTGCCACGGCGCTGACCGAATTTGTGATTCGATTTGCAGACGATTTGGGCCCATCGTACAACGTGAGCGAGCTGACGCAGGTGAGTTGTCTTCGTCAATTCATCTCCTTTAACTGACATGACTTTTTTGCCAGCGTCTCAACCGCTACTTCTGGAACCAGGCAATGTCGGATGCGCGACGGAAGACGAAGCTTGCGCGCCGCGGCATATTCACGACATCGACCGACTCCCTGGGCATCGATGTGAACAGCGCGGACGCAGCAGTCCTGGCCGAGCTATTCGGTAGAGCACCGAAACCCACGAAGGCGACACCGTTCGCCGTTTTCTGTGTCGATTATCAAGACGAAATTGCCGAGGTACTCGCAGTCCGCATGGAGGACATCGGCGACCCCTCGAAGACTGCTAGCGAGCGCCAACGTATTCGATCTGATATGTTTAATAGATTGTCCGACGAAAAGCGCAAGGAGTACGAAGTGGAGGCTGCAGCGATGAATGCTGAGAACAAGGCATTTTTCGACGACCATGTTCCTGATCAAGTGATCTTCGAGTACGTACTCTCATATTCGTTGATACTGTATGCTAACAATACTTAATAGAAACCAGACTCACCTGACGGATGTCTTGCAAAAGATTGCCGTCGCCTTGTTGGGCCGAGGTAGATCAAAAGTCGGTGAGGGGATGATTCACTTGCAATATGCACTGAAGGGCCCTACTGGACCTATTGTCCACAGGTAAGCTGTCTGTTTCGTTGTCGCTTCAGCTACTGACACAAGCATATAGTTTGGCAGTCAGTACTGTTGAGGCCGAGTATACCACCTCAAGTGTATTCAAGCTGCACAACATAGGTGATACTTGGGCAAACTACGCAACTGCAAAACTATACCAAGGTTCGTAACATATTCATTTGTTCGCAACACCTCTAATATGTGTTAGTAGATGAGCTTGCAGCAGCAGTTGCAGTCCCTGTTGCCGACGCAGCTGCATCTGACGCAGTCCCTATTGCCGACGCTTCCGCAGTCCCTGCATCTGACGCAGTCGCAGTCCCCGTCGCAGTCACAGCCCCTGCTTCCGACGCAGCTCCCGTTCCCATAGAACTCGACAAGGCACCTGTTTCCGCAACCGAAGACCATGATGTCCGTGTGCTGTCTACGGGCGCAAGTGCGGCCCCGCCAGCCCCAAGTGTAGCCAACAATGCTGTCGTCGAGTCGCACACAAGCATTGGTGGGATTCAAGTCATCACGGGGGTTGCTTCTGCTTCTGCAATGGATGTGGATCACAATGTGGATCAGATGAACATTGATTCTTCGGATTTCATTGAGGGTATGTTATTAATTACTCTATCTTGTATCACTTGCTTACATTCTCTTATACAGGCACGACGACATCGCAAGCCACGCCTGGGCTTTCGTCTCGAGTGGCCACACTTGACCTTGGCCCTCCCATGACTCAACCCGACTTTACATCGACAACGAACGACGTATCATCGAAGAAAAAGAGGTATGATTTAATTTATTGCATTCTATTTGAATTTAATACATTTAGTAATAGAGGCCGCCCTGCAAAGAATGCAGCTACGAAAGTCAAGCCGCCCGCGGCGACGAAGACGAAGACGAAGACCAAACCGCCTGCAAAGTCCCTGAAAAAGACCGTGCCTAAACCGACACCGCCCGCTACTAGACGAAGCACGCGGGTTGTGACGGAATCAACTTGGCGTGAAGCCGCAAACAACATCGGTGAGTTTATTACGGGCAACTCTAATGTCATGCTAATATATGATTATTGCGTAGGCTAAACTGTCGTCGCAGTGCGTCGGCGCTTAATCCCTGTGGCGGCACTTATTAATCACATGTCTCCATTCATTTGTTGTCTCGCTCATTGTCTTTGTCTGTCTACCTCTAATCTACAGTTAATTCATTAATTTAATTTAAATATTGTGCATGATCTTCTGAGCTGAATTTTACTGAGTCTAAACATTATATGAGAGAGATTTCCAATAAAACATCAAATTTATTTGAGTGTGCATGCGTGCGGCGCATGCTTGCAACGGACGCGCAAATCGATTCAGTGCTGATGGCACGTGACTTTACTCTCCGTGTCGCGCGCAAAGTGCACGTGCTTAATAGTACGTGTGAACAACGGAAGTGTGCACGTTAAGGCAACACGTGATGAGAGCGTGTGAGCTAAGCGCCATGCATAAGGACATGTCACACATTCTTAAAGGAGGTTGTAACGGATACAACTGCCATATAGGGAAACGAAATTATTCTCGCCACAACTGCCAAATACGGGAAGAATCGGATACAAGGAATTGGCTTCAAGTTCAAATATAGAAATGAATCGGATACAGGAAGAAACGGATACACGGAAACGGATACAAGTCCAAATAAGGAAATGAATCGGATACACTGTAATGACAGATTACGATACAACTTATGAGCTGTGGAGATCGGACGAGAAGCTGCAGGTGGCCTAACGAATACTTGCAATAGTAACTTCGATTCATCCTTTCAATGAGTCGTGACATCCAAGAATCAGTGTAGATTGAGGTGAAGGTGGGAATTTGCGATCATCAAATGTTGATGAGCGGAGCTCAGGCTTCAACTTCAGTTTTTACTAGAGTTTATGCAATGAGCAAACTTTCTCACCTTCCCCGTCATGGTCACAGAATACAGCGAGACTTCCACGTCTCATTGGGCTGAAGTTGCTCAACAGTGCACAATCCATCTGTGAATTGTTGCCAATTTCCAAACAACCCCACGCAGAATATGCTTTCGCAGGGACACATCTCGAAGCCCGTTGTGGCTGCGAGACCAGGATAAAGGTTACCGAAGACTCTTGCCGACTTTGTGCATCGTCCGGGTCCCTATCTCTAGTCCGAGATATTGTTTCGGGTCGATGATAAAACCTGACTGCGAACACGGATCTGTCGACTTGAAAGCACCATGATTGAGCTCAGGCAGATCACCGTGCCCCAATGGTTAGTTCTTGTCAACAGATATCATACTTCCATTGCGCACTCTGAGAATAAGAGGTCAGATGGAGATTGCATATACTGTTATTTGGCCGACTACCCGAGTCAGATTGCACCCTCTTATAAACGAAATAGGCACAAATCAATACCCAGAAAATATATTATCTAATAAACAGTGAACTCCGCGCAGAATGTCAACACAGATCATCAGTAAGTCCACAAAGCGCATCCGGGATGGGTCCGTTCGGGTCCCCGAATCGACCATCAGATTCACGGTCATTCTCTTTCAGGTCAGCATGAACGAGTCTTCTGCTAGTGGTAATACGAGGCTTGGCTAGTTGGTCCCGGATGGCTGAATCTGAACTACGAGGAGTTTCGCCTGTTGTAACGCTATGTTTAACATTTTGCCCTAGTGTTTGTTCAAATAAAGTATTGGTCGTACCGCGCAGTCTGGGCTTCAGGGTAGCGGGGAAAGCGTGAGGAAACAGTCCTGCAAGGATATTCCAAGACAATTCGTACCTTCATGTTGTTGTTGGGCATGGGACGAGCTAGGACGACACTCGACAGCAATGAAATGAAGATGAGAGAGATCGATCTCATAGTGGAGTCGAATTGTCGAAGAGAATGTGTGTTCCTAGATGGCGTATGGATAGCGGTCATTCTGGTGAATGCAACGACAAAATGTTTGTCACTAAATGCATTACCTTTGAAATAAACTGAGTCGCCTGCGACTAACAAAAGATAGGCTTGGACTTGAAAGGAAGGATTTGAGATAGCCACTTATCGAGGAAAGCAGATGGGCTTTTATATGCCATTCGTTCAGTCTCGCCCGTGGTGGTCATTTCCTCCAAAGAATTCGTATTTGTATCCATATCCAAGAGTTTGGAACCGATTCATCGTCAAAGAGTACCCATACCGGTGCAGACCCGATATAATTACTCCATTAGATACAGCCAAATATCAGCAAAGAGATCGATCAAGCATCGCAGTGGTCATAGCAAAAGACAAGAGATGTATCAATCAGCAAGGCTATGGAGTGGGTGGAAGAAAGTTTTTCTGACCATGAGCAGCTTTCGGCTCAGAACCAAGGATCATACAGACAAGATTCTGATGAATACAGTCCGGATCGCGGAGAAGTAAAGGGGCTGCGAATGCCGACTATCCTATATCCTGTTGTCAGGATGAGCCTGAGAGTCGATTTCGTCGCTTGGACGAACAAAAAGCACTGCTGATCATTTGGTACACAAGAAACGAGATTCTGACGAAAACAGTCCACAACCCCTCAGGCGTTTCTGTAGACATCGAAAATTGATTTGAATGAACATGTTTCTTTGGTAATTTGACCGTCTCGCAGATGACTGTTGCGACATTGTAGAAAACAGCTGAGCCAGAAGTGAAACTATTCGAGGTTGAAGCGTCAGCTGTTACAGATATTGTTTCAAGGCAAGCTTTTCGACCACCAGAAATAGCCGAGATCGCTTTCTCCAGTGAGAGAACATCTCATCGCAGATCTTGTAAATAAATGCATTAGCCTCGGGGTATCAAGAGAAGGTCCTCCTACGCACTTTTGGGGTACATTAATTGAGAACGGAAGATCCTCATATTCCTGAGGATGCGCCCTTAGTTTCTCAGCAGACGAAAAGCAGCACAAGTTAGACGGTGATGCCTTGACATTGTAAGCACACAATTATGTCGACTGGGTAAAGTCCCTGAAAGTAATCTTCAGCTCTCTGCACGTCAATATATGAGAAAAGAAGGGTCACTGACCAAGGACTGCAACTGGAGAAAAAGCCACTAACGCAAAGAAAACGCTGAGAAGTGATTTGTTTACTTTGTCGATGCGCCGTGCAAGGTAGTGGGCCCGCTTGCACCTCAAAATACATCAAAACGAAGAAGTGCATTGGACATTGCATTCAAAGAAAATAAGATGATACAACTATCAACAAAAGTTTGAGTTAGGGTAGTAGTTTACGTGGAAAGGTTATGGTGATAAATAAAAAAGGTCAAGACGGAACGCATCGATATGGTAGCCTCTTATTTCATCCGCTTTGCTCCATTCTGAACCGCTTCCGAGGACCATCTGGACCGAATTGGCCTCCACCCTGATTACCCATGAAGGCTGGGTTGAAGTGACCTCCACCGCCCATGTTCCCGTTGAAACCGCCACGGCCGCCCATGGGACCACCAGACATCATGCCCATGCCTAGACAGAATGGTTGTTCAGTAAAGCATGATGGGGACTGAAATGAATGAACCTACCACCCATGCCATTCATCATCCCTCCTCGCCCACCATTGAAACCACCCATCATCCCGCCTCGAGGACCTTGAGGAACAATCCCACCTCCCCGTGCAAACGGCATTCCCCCAAACTGATTTGCCATACCCGCCATCATGCCCATCATATTCATGCCACCCATCCCTAAGCCAGCACCGGGTATTCCACCACTCATCGCACCACCGCGACCCATGCCTCCACCTCCCATGCCACCCCGCATTGTGTTTACGGGGGTCGATGATGGCATAGAATTGCTTCCACGGAAGTTGTTCTGGGTCCCCATCCGTTGCTGACTGTTTACCCGTTGTTCTCGAGGGGGTGGATCTTCATGAAAAGAGGTCTTAATAACATGGACTGACACGTTGTTTCGATAATAAATTACCTTTTGGAAGTGTACGGAATGGATTCCCATGGGAGGCGCTGGTGAATGTCGCATTTGCCCGACGATTTTGGAATTCACTAGACCAGAGTCCATTCATTAGCATCTTTCGCACTTAACAAGGGCGAATAACCTACTTATTATCGAACCAATTCTTCAGAGTTGTAGCGTTTTCATGGCTGTGGCACTCGACATAAGCGACACTGGGATTGCTCTTCAGTATTTGAAATAACTGATTGAAGTAAGGAGTATACCCTTTGCTCTTCCCGTTAACTTTGTGCTCTGAGAATGTGACATCTTTGAGTTCAATGTTGACACCTATGTTATGCGCAACTTGACGAATATCCTCATCCGTAGTCCACTTTGCACAACAGATGAACATAGCAGTTTAGAGCGAAAGTACAAGAGTAATAGTAAAGTGGACAAACCCATTGCAAATCTCCAATATACAAAGCATCGAGGTTATTCGACATGCCTGGCAGCCCTGCATTCATCGTACTATTCATAAGCGGACCATTACTCTGTGACGTGGTCGTATGTGTCGCGATACTCGACTGTGTCGACTGCTCAGTACCGTTTGTTGCGCTAGGAGGTTCTTGAGATGTTTCGGAGTGCTTGACATTCTCAATTTGGACATCATCGTTGTCCTCCTCTCGTGGTCGTTTGTCGCCTACAGCTGGCTCAGGTTCTGACTCTTCATAGTTCTGTAGATTGTATTCGGTCGCATCCTATTTGTTGTTAGTGAGATCTCCAGAAGACTATGTAAGGTCCATACCTCAGGGCCCATTGCATTATAGCCATCGTCTTCACCGTAAATGTCAAAATCGTCCTCAGGCATATCTTGAGGGACTTAACAACAGCACAATATGGGAGAAAAGAGTAACTTTGTTGAAGCAGCTATACGAAGACAGAGCAACAATCGTCTTCGACTGGAATCTGAGTACAGCAGTCAAACACAAGCAGCGAAATGGATACAGTCAGAAAACGTTCAACATCCGGACGCGTAACAAGAACATAGGCAATCAACATCGCTAATGAAGACGCACATGATATTTCTCGACAGGCCGAGATACTACACGTCAATATTCCGACAAGATCCTACGTACAAGCACCTTCCACAGAATACAGACAGCGCTTTTGGGATGATGGTGGAAAAGATGATGGTGGTTGGAGGTCAAGAAAAGAGAGCGATACAAGGGCCCGGGGTGAGTCGTTCCGGGTAATCAATGATATATTCCCACGCCCTTCACCTACTACCGTACTTTTCTCTCCAGTCGAGTCAACTTGAACCTTCGACTCCGTCACTCTGCGACAATTTACAAACCGTCTTTATCCTTATGGTCTCAGTGACAACGTTCGTGAATTACAAAACAACCCGTCTTGCCTATCACTGGTCATTAAAACACAGAAACGAGGCAATTGTATCAGAGACTATCTAAGTGGACCGGACTGCTCAATATCTGGCCAAACGAACTTGAAATGGCTGGCGCAAATTATATGGGCGGTAAAAGGTAGGAGGAGCGAGCATACTCCTACAGTAGACTACGATGATTTGAACGCCGTCCTAGGAACAATGCGAAGGCACATTTCAAAGATGCCAACGGCAAGGTCCAGAAGGGCCACTTCATGAAGCAACGACATCAGCTTTTGACACAAGCGCTTCGTGATAGAGGTTCCCTTGACAATGACAGCATAAAAGCCCATCAAGCTCAGAAACGAAAGGAAATCACATTTGCGCATGCACAAAGAGATATACATCATGTTCCTCATTCAATACAGAAATCCTCAGCCATACAGGTTCTGTCTACAACTCCAACCTGTGCACGAGAGGAGAGAAAGCACCTTAGCCATTCTAAGCTACTTGAAAAGCTGGATATAGAAGATCGTAAGTGATAGTGCAAGCTTTGTCATTCTCACTAATGTGGATATAGCTTCTGGCTTGAGGGCAACAATAAACAGACTTCTTGACCTCCCTGACTTAGCAGGATTGTCGGGAATGTCGTTTCACTCTTCTGGGAGGAAATATGACGATAATTCTCTTGAAGATGGTCCTATCCCTAGGAAGAGACAGGTGCGCTCATTCAACCCTTCCTTAAGAATCACTCTTGATGGGTTTTAGAGGACCGCAAGTATTAGCTCCAGTGTACTTATCGACTCTCCCCGATGTTCACCCGATCGCCCTCCGCCTCAGTCGCAAGAATACTACTGTAACTCTTTGGATCTTCTAGAAGGAAGTGGCACACCTGGGTATGCAAATACCATTGCTGAAGACCTATTCATCTCCTCACCAATCCCGAGTTCCAACCGCGGACACTGGCAAGATACAAACCGCCTTTCATCTGATCAGTTTTCTACTATGCTTGAGTGTGGAACTCCGAATGACTCTGGCTTTTCCGAACTCAGTTTTTCAGATTCCTTTGACACTCCGGCCGTGATCCAAACGTCTGCTCCGAAGGTTAACTCTGAGCTTAGTTCTGGTGCTTCCAATGCGTCTCCTTTCTCAGCTTCCTCTTCGGACAAGAAAACAAAGTTTCAATTCGTTCCTCGGGACTCTATCGTGACTCTTCCTCCGCCAATTCCTGTCGGGCTTCTTTGTTGTCGATGGCTGTACCCAGGCGTCCGACCTTTACTCCAAATCCTGTACTGGCTCGATCCGCTTTTCCTACGTACCCCAGTTCACCTCCTTTGTCGAATGAACCTCATTTCCGACCGTGCTCTACCACACAACTCTCCAATACGGACACGGACATCGGAAACCTCACTTCGAATTTCGTTTCGCTTCTAGACGTCCCAGACCCTTGGCGCTATCTTGATGATGTACTTGGCCTCCAACCTCAGGCATCTCGAGCCGATTCAGAAAGAAGACAAGCAACGACAAACTTGGTTTTTAATGACAGGGCTGGGTTAGGTCATACATTTACACATCCAGCAGTTCAAAACAGCCCTTCTCACGTTCCCGATCTCGATGAAAATATTATAGAGTCTGACGTTAATACTGGAGAAATGGTCGCTACCACAATGGATAAGACTACAATTCTGGACTCCGGTGAACTCGATACTGGAGTAGATAATATGGTTCTGGTTTCTCCACAAGAGTTGCGTCGCTCATCTTCTCTTTTAGAAGTCTCGGCGCGAGACATCCTACCTATGAAACGGCACATACTTTCATCTGCATCGCAAGTGAGGCGCTCACGGGAACCTTTTGTCGTTGCTGGATCTGTTACCGGCGTCTTTGCGCCTACAATCCCTCGTACAAGATCTCCAACGCAAGCGTTTCCAGCTCTCACCAACAACTTGCCCAGCAGCTCAAACGGCCGAAAGAATTGCTCGCCGTCCATGCCAGGGTCAGATGAGCATCATTGCTCCACGAACGAACCGGAGCTTTCTGTTTCTGCCACAGTTCGCCAGATGCTGTTCCCTCACGAGTCGCCCATTTCCCACCTGAATATCAGAACTATGAAGACTCAATCATCTCCTCAGTTTCAATTTTCCGCACCTAGCAAGCTTTCGTCGTCACCTATGCAGGCTGCTACTATCCCTCGCCGAGTCACTTTCGGAGGTCCTGATTTGTTTGGTGGTATGGAAGATGACGAAGAATGACTAACAGAACTCTGCGTATAGACGTATAGAAGTACAAAACGGTTACCGGCGCGAAAGCATGAAGTGTATTATGTTACAATGCAAATGATCCGATTTTAAATGTAAATTAGGAAGCTTGAGGCTAAATTATTAAGAGTAACCATCATACTTGCTCTGGGTGTTTCTTCGAGAACGCCTCCCTGCATTGGTAGTGTGTGACTTCGCCTCTCGGAGAGTGTACAGCTATAACGCTCGTACCAATCCTCTTGTGGCATTGCGGACATCTAAGGGGTAAGTAAGTAAGAAACGAAATTCGAAGGTTATAGAAGCAAAACACGAACATCCGACTATCCGTCACCTTTACTCTCCTACCCTCCAGAACCATCAATTTCCTCCCTACCTGGTCATTCCGCGCTCTCCGAATTTCCCTTACGACCTTCGTGTCAAAGATGGGCTTTCGTGTAGATTCGAAAAGGAAGGCCTTCACGTCCTGGGCTGTCACAAGAGGAGGAAGGAGCCTCAGTGTTTCTACAGTGTCTATACGAGGACTCTGTCGGCTGATTAATTCCAATGCTGGTTGGAGCAAGCTCCTTGGCTGTTTCTGAGTTGGCTCTAGATATATCTTGAGAAGGGATAAGAAGATGCCTTGAGTCGGAGAGTCGGGTACGTAAATGCTCTTGCAATACCTGATACGCACACCATCAAAAAAGTGACGAAGATATGATGATTTTACTTACTCTTCAGCCTTTATGAAATCATGGAGGCGGTAGACATAGACTTCCAATGCCCCTTCGTGCTTTCCTAGGCGGCCAAGAAGGACCGCCTTTGCTTCAAACAGATCTAAAATGAATCATGAAGTAAATCAAATGGTACGTTCCATATGTGATGACATACCATCGGGTGGAAGCAGGCCGAATAGACGATCGACTCTGTATATGCCTGAAGTCTGGAGGAAATTCATAAACTTCTCGTAGGCTTCATCAAAAGCATCTTACGACCACGCTGTTTAGTATCATGATGGAGGTTATATAGCCCAGCAGATTATCTTACCTTTCTCATGTCCTTTCTTGGCGTTGATAGCCATTTCAAGATAGAGCTCGGCAAGACGATCGTGGAATAAAGTCGAAGTCTCTTCTCGTTCTTGGATTAAGTACTCAAGGTAGCGAGCACAAAGGTGGGGATCCAATTCTTCTAAGAAATCTGCCACCTTCGAGCGCGGCAATTCAACAAGTTCGGCCGTAAAGATCTTGAATGGATTGAGACAAACATCAATATAAACATTATGTTCGGATCGTACCTCAAATGTGGCATTAACATCAAGTTGATGCACCCAACGCGAGGCTTCAAAGATTTGATCAATGTAATCCTCCCCGAGTTTCTGCACATAAGAAACGGTTGGTCGGATCTTCACGTCGACATCTTCCGTCCCTTCACTCAACCTTAAAATTACGTGAGCCTGGAGCTTTGAAGCAACCCATCGAAAGTAGAATACCGTCTAAGAAGACTAAGAGCCTTGCTATGCATCTTCCTTCCGTTATACAGGAAGATAAGCTCTGAGAATTTCTTTGAAGGCGAAGGAAGGGCGAATTGAGAAATTAGTCTGTACAGAAGCAACGAGCTAAGCATACCTCTCGCTCCTGGAGTACCTCTTCCACTTCTGAGACTTCGCACCAGTTGTCTAATCGACATAACGGCCCAAGTAAGCCGGGTCGGATGATTAAGTACGACTTGAAAAGCGCAGTGTCTACAACCTGTGCAAATCGCACGAGCTGATCTGGTGTGAGAGACGTTAAAGGCACGTTCGGAAGGTTGAATAAGTCTTCCACGGATGCTTCCGAAAGAAAAGGATATTTGTGTGATTGAGAGGGCGTGATGTTTACCGCTGCCAAAGCACCACCAACCTTGGGTCTCCTGTCAGAAAGGTATCGTAGAAGCGTCTCAATAGACTCCGAGACTGGATCTGAGGATAATTCCGATTTAGGCCAAGTTCCAAGCTGTGCAAAATGATGATGAGTATACCTTTCGCTCTCCCTCTCGCTTGACGTAGAGAGCTCGCGGGTGAAGGTGTCCTCCCTGCGATACGCGACGATGCTCTCTTCGGCATCTCAACCGAAGTGACTGATTTCACATCCTCTGTATCGCGTTGACGGCCTCCAAATAGTGGTATCCAGCCTTCGGGTGGTACATGCAATCTCCCCGATACGCTCTCAGGAAAGAGAGCTACGACCTTGGCCGGACTGATATCGAGTTCAATAAATGCATCTATTGCAGAGTTGTAGTCCCCTTGTCTAAAACGTGCTACTGCGTTGAGACCTCGAATCTTCGCTCTTCGAGCTTCCTTTGATAAGCTAGTATCAGACTGAATACACAGCAAAGGAACCAACTCCGATTTAATCACCTTGTCAACAAGCGTTGCTGTATCCAACGTCTCCAGCAATGCTAGAGCATCCGCATATTTCTCTTTATCGACAAGCTCGTCGATTTGATCACCCCAAGAGCGCATCTGTAACATCCAGATGGAACTACCTTCCGAAGCTGCTGCATTTCGTTCGGTCGGGGTCGACACTGCAAACACCGGTGCCTTTGCAGCGGGTGAAGCTGTTAACAATCTGATCGTATGATTCATATTCGGGCCTGTAGATGTTCCAGAAGCCAATGCAGGTAATGTGAAGGATTGAACCGTTTGCAACGATAGCGAGGAATGTAGTTCAACAACAGGACACTGAACCAGTCCGGCCGGGCTTGCCGCTGCTGAGGATGACTCGGTTAAGGATGTCACTGGGTATGTTCCGGAGGGGCATATGGAAAGGATATATGGCTTGGCATAAGCTGGGGGTTGTAGTCAGGAATGCGTTTATTGGTTATCTAGGATCACACAAACCTATGTCTTCAGGCGGAGCATTCCAAATCAAGCTCACCTCTTTGCTTTTACCATCAGCACCAAACAACAGTCCTGCGTCTGTAAATGAACAAAGATAAATAACTGAATATACCAATGGAAACATAGGTACACACTGTCTTTCGGAATCAACACGTCTTCGTCAATGGTAACAGCTAAAGGTTTCGCCTTAGCCGCAAGTCCGAGTGTCATATATCCTCCTAACCCAGACAATGCGTTTATTCCATATGCTCCGGCGCTCGTAGAAGCCGTAATGTTCACTGGCATAGTAAGCTCAGCGGTTGACATTGTCTCCAGGTAAAAGAGGACGTGTTCTGTAGCCGAGTAGACGAGACACAAGACAGTAGGCTTGAGAAAGGTGATGACCCGTGCAGAATGAGGCAGAGTTGCTTCCTGAAAGCGAGTTAGAGTAAGGCTGCGATACCGGATGACGCAAGGAAAACATACCTTGACTTCCTGTGCTTCTCCATCACGCCATGAATATACCACAATCTTCCGCTGACATCCCACGACAAGGTAGGTCACCACAGTCGGAACTCCTCTGTTCGAAGCTGCGTCAGCAAAAGAATGGACTATGCCGTCCGCTGATACGCTCTCCACAGTCGAGTTAGACGCGAAAGAGAATGCTTTCCGCACTTGCGCAAGTGGCGTCGGTGGGACCAGGTCGGGCATAGGATACAGAGTCACATTAGATTCTATAAGACTGAGGTTAGTATCATGTATAACCGTGTATATAGATCTCCATACCACTGAGGGCTACGACTGAGTTTATGTCTTTAATATACCCGACTTGCTCTATGGCTCTCCGACTAAGGCTCTTGCTGGTTATGAGTTTAACTTCCTGTTTGCCATGCTCATCCACATCGGCCTGATATATATGAAGGTTCCCAGTTCCAGTTCCGACATACAGTCTGTCCCCTTGTGTGGATTCAAAGTCTTAGCAACTGGCACATTCTGGGCTAAAGTAACAGCGTACCATGGGCGGCTAAGGTTTCTATCTTCTCCTTTAATCCTTGCACTATCGGCTGAGGCTCATTGAATGGTGCCATATTATTGCATTTGGTGTCACTGGCTTGGACGTGTAGGTCACTATCAAACACGCCGTTGAAATGCGTGCAGTGAGTGGCGATCGAACAGCCGCTGCGCTCGTCGTTGGCTTTTGAAGTAAACAGAGCCAAGCAACGCGTCTGGTACCGTGGAACGCAACGGGTCGGGAGTCCATGCTTCCTTTGCGTTTTCTTTCGAATTGCTTCTGTTTTTACATTTCAAATATCTCGGACATGCTGGTCGCCACATCTTGCTGTTTCTGAGGAACCATCATTACTTCACATTGTCTTTGGCCCCACTAATACGCTGTACTAACTTGAAACCGTTAGCCATCTATGAGTGACGATTTGGAACTGCAAATGCCGACCGATCTACGAAGGAACCACGATGCTGTCCCTCTAGTACAAAGGGACGAAGTGTCGCAAGGACCATATCTAGAGACAAACCCAAAACAAACAGGGATACTTCGTTTGACTGTTGATACTCCACCAACAAGCTCTCCTAAAACCGTAACTGCTCGACCGCCTCCTCGATGGAGAACACCGGAATTCCTTTTCTATGGAGTTTGCTTTGTATTGGTCGTGCCGATAATGGTTTGGAAGCCAATTCAGATGAGCAGAGGTGTGTACTAAAAAAATGTGGTCTTTTGTTATCTAACGCTGACTTTGACACTGGAAAGAATCGGATTCAAACTACCCTATCTACTCCGGACGCCTCTCAAACGGTTGGCTATTTGGTAGAAAGATTGTATGACTGAAACTTATTTCATGCTTTCTGTGCTAACTAACTCTCCCTTTATGTAGGATAACAGTGATGCACAATACCGCTCGTTCCGTAACAACCTCCCTCTCTTGGCGTTAATAGCTAGTGCACTGTTATCGGCTAATTTTTTATACAAACGCCTTTTCCGTCCTTCCAGCAACGGGACGCATCTATTCCGAATACCATTCATCATATTCTCCTCGCTCATCTTCATCTTCGGATTACACGGGTACAATATCTTCAAGATCTTATTTATTATTTGCATAAATTATGGGATAGCAAAGTCTCTTCGTGCATCCAAGCTTCTACCTCTTGTGACATGGGTGTTTAATATGGCTGTACTGTTCGCTATTGAGCGTAATTCTGGCTATCGTTATGCTGGTCTATCTCCTTCCCTGGCTTACTTGGTAAGCCGACATGTTTCGTTTTCTTGTTGATGCTCAGACCCGTGTTGTCAGGATAGCTTCCAAGGCGCGTATCCCCGATGGTACATACCATTCAACTTTTCAATGCTTCGGCTTGTGTCCTTCAGCATGGATTATCACTGGGCGTGCAGGAGGATTGGTGTCTCGCCCGTACGATTTATTCTTTTTCTCTGTTAAGAAGGAATTCATATAATATCCTTGTTTTAGACGGAATCACAGTTGCAAATGGACCACAGACAAAGGACCACAACATGTCATGATCTGGAAATCTATAACTTCAAGAACTACATCGCTTACCTGTTGTATCCGCCTCTTTTCATTGCCGGACCTATCATGACTTTTAATGATTTCATGTGGCAGGTATGTGTTTCCTCTTACTAGTGATAAGGACAAATCATGTAAATTGAGCATCCTAGCATTTGAAACCTTCGGGAGGACCATCTAGGAGGATGGTCGTTTCATACCTTGTCAGATTCGTATTCTGTGTCCTCACCATGGAGTTCGTCCTACACTATATATATGTTGTAGCCATCAAAGATACTTCAGCGTGGAAGGGGGATTCACCCTTTGAACTGAGCATGATTGGATTTTGGAATCTTGCCATTGTGTGGCTAAAGGTATAAAATGCTATGCATAGTTTTATCGTGTCCTTTCTGACGGCTCGAGTTTTCACAGTTGCTCATCCCGTGGCGCTTCTTCCGCCTCTGGGCACTTGCTGATGGTATCGACCCACCCGAAAATATGATTAGATGTATGGTGAATAACTATTCCACACTTGGCTTCTGGCGAGCCTGGCATAGAAGTTACAATCTTTGGATTGTTCGGTACGAAAATGCCTATCAGTTTCGCCCTTCGATGTTCTCACTTCATGAAATAGCTATATCTATATTCCGCTCGGTGGCACAAATAATCTCCTGGTTTCGACAGTGCTCATATTCTCTTTCGTTGCGCTATGGCATGATTTAACGTTTCGTCTCCTTGCGTGGGGCTGGCTTGTTAGTCTGTTCATTGTTCCGGAAGTTACTGCTCGGTATTTCTTCCCTCCAGGAAAGGTACGTACCAACTACTTGCTTTATTTACCTGTTCTTACTTTCCTGCACTTAGTATGGCAACCGTCCTTGGTATCGCCATGTGTGCGCGATCGGCGGTGTCTTCAACATCATGATGATGATGATTGCAAATCTCGTTGGATTCGTTGTTGGCGTGGATGGTATCCAGTTCTTCTTGCAACAGCTATTTGGTACCTCTGAAGGTAAGCTTGCGAAAAGTATGAGCTGCAGAGGAAAGCTGAGCACAATCGTTTCAGGACTACGGTTTCTTTTTCTCGCATGCGTGGTCCTATTCATTGACAACCAGGTCTTGTTTGAGTACAGGTACGTTCCAGTCTCTCTTAATGAATCTTGATATCTTACATGAAATCCAGGGAGGAAGAAATGCGAAATGGAATATACCGAAAATGCTAGCTCCGAGGCAGCATCGCTCTCATCGGCGATATCGATGATAGACAGTTCCGAAGGAATTCCTTTTATTTACATTTATAATTCACATGTACCTTATGATTTCTGCATACATTCCCCATAAACTTCCGGCCGACCCCAGCGTGTGTAGTTAGATCGGAATCGGAGCCCAAACATTCGACCTCGACGCGCCTCACAGTTCCTTTGGCAGAAGGAATCCATCATGACCTTGAGCGAGAAGCTGGAGGCTGCATTGGTCTCGCGGGAGCGCCGAAAAATTCGACGGCGCTTGCCGTCCCCAACGCGGTTGACTTCAGCCCGACCAACGTCCGACGTGCCAGAGACGGCTCTTGTGGACTTTGTCTCTAACGACTACCTCTCGCTCACCTCCTACACACCATTGCGCGAGCTTTTTCTCAGGAAGCTACGCGATGCGCCTGATGTACTGGGTTCGGGAGGGTCAAGACTGCTCGTCAATGGCACCGCACACCAGGCACTCGAAGAACGACTTGCGAAGTTCTTTTCGTCTCCGGCTGCGCTATTGTTCAACTCGGGTTTCGATGCAAATGTCGGAATTTTTACATGCATCCCGCAGGAAGGCGACGTAGTCGTGTACGACGAGAATATTCACGCGTCGGTGCACGATGGCATCCGGTCTTCAAGAGCGCGGTCATCGAGCTTTCCGTTTAAGCATAACTCCGCACGAGCGTTGCGCCAGCTATTCCTCGAACTCCTGCAAGAGAGACCGAGTCTGAAGAGTGGACTCAGCAACGTATTCGTTGCAGTTGAAACGTTGTACAGCATGGACGGTACATTCGCACCTCTCCGGGAGATCGTTGAACTACTGGATACTCTATTCCCGTGTGGCAACGGATACCTCATCGTTGACGAGGCACATGCGACCGGCCTGTACGGTCCCAAAGGACGAGGGTTGGTTTCTCAGTGGGGTATTGAGGACAAAGTCCTTGTTAGGTTACATACTTTCGGTAAAGCGCTGGCGAGTAGCGGAGGTGCGTGTATGCGTGCTGCTTTGAAGAAACATCAAATAACCTCTTCCTCTTGTTCAGCTGTTGTCTTAACGAACCAACTCATTAAAGATTATTTGTTAAATTATGCAAGATCTCTGATATATACGACGTCGTTGAGTTGTGCAAGCGTCATCTCAGCCGACTGTTCCTTCGACATGCTGGAGGATGGGACTGCAACAAAGGTGATTCAGAGTATTATCGATTCTGGCCAGAATAGTGACAGAGCTTGAGCCTAGCTTGCGAATGATCTCGAAAATTTGATACTGTATACCCTCGATCTACTTCAAAAACGACTTGCACCTTTCCCTCCTGATGTAGTGTCCCTTCCCAATCACCTCAAAGGACCTCACGACTCCAAGCTTGTTCCTCCCATTATACCCGTGATGACCTCGACTCCGAGACCGTTATCAGCGAACCTCCGGGAGCTGGGTCTCAATGCTCGTCCTATATCCTGGCCGACAGTTCCGAAAGGCAGAGATCGCGTTAGAGTGTGTTTGCATGCAGGCAATTCGGAAGACGATGTCGAAAGGCTTGTAGATGGCATAGTTCGCTGGGCTGATGACGAAATGATTCGCAGGGGTCTCAGCCGAAGGGAGGAGAGGAAGGTGTTCAATGTGCTAGTTGAAGCGAAGTTATAGCGCCTTCCGCAGTCGGTGTTTGGATGTTTTTGTCAATCTTGAAGGGCTTCAATTTCCTTCGTGCTTTCCGCCAAGTAGTCGTCGTATTTACTTGAATACATAGCTTAAATCGGTTTGTCAAATATTTGGCTTGAAAGAAAGATTGTAGTGTTTTACCGTGTAGCTTTGACTGGGCTCGCATGCGAGCGATAGCTGCACGGTTGTGCTCAATTGCTGCCAATTGAGCATGCTTGATCGTTCCTAATTAACAGATGTCAGATAAATCTTAGCATGCGAGCAGCGACACTCCTTCTAAAGAAACTCACCGGACAGGTGTATAACGTTTGGAAGGTAGGTCTTGCCTTGCAGTTTCTTCACCAGTGTAACAGCTCCCCAAGCTATACGGTGGTGATCTCGACCCACTCTGATAATACATAGATTTGTCGTAGGGGAGAAGTACTTCACTGTATCCTGGTAACTGAGTGTTTGCAAGTCAGTTGAGGCCCAGTATAACTCACCTGTCAAAGACATTCCTACAGCACCCCATCCCGTATCTCCGAAGTTCGAGATTACGCTCTCCTTCAATGCGTTCCAGATATGCTTGCTGGTGATGCCCTCAGAAGGGAGAAAGGTAGCACCAGTGTCATTAAATGGAATGAATTCGACCAAAAGCCATCGGTTCTTAATTCCACATAAGCATATGCTAGAGCTGTATAGGAACGCATTCCCTTGCATACCTTGAAGCGGACCATGTAGTCCCTATGATGACTTTGCGGATAGTGAAATGAAGTACGTTGACCGTTGAGAGAGAACGGTGGCGGTGAGCTTTGCCGAATCTACCGTATTACATGAAGGTCGCAAAACGCGGTGACATTTTCGAACACTACTTATATCACAAAGAAATATACTTTCATGATATACAATTGAGAATCAGCGACAGTCGCGAAAATGAGAGCATGTTTGGCTTCGGGTTTGACACTTTTCTCTGAAAATGACTCGAACCTCTGTCGGGTTGGTAGATAAACCGAGACTGAAAGGAAACAATAAAACATTATTACTACTATGTACTAGACGTGTACTACTGACTGAATATCGAAACGCTTCTCTAATAAGCCACTATATGTCCGACATCTAAAGGCTCTGCTCCTCCTGCTCCTCAAGCCGAGCGACTTGCCTGCAAAGCAGATGTTTACTTACAATTCATACTCAATAGTCAGAACAGTACGTACCTATCCCTAACAGCCTCCTGCCAGCGCTGCAGCTTCGCAATCTCGTGCACCTGAAAGCCAAAGATCTTTGGCCGATATCGCTCCGCCTTGAGAGCTGCGCTCGCAGTGCTAACACCCTCGCCAACGCCCTCAGCCAGCGATTCCGGATCGTCCCTCGCCCTCCTACTCCTCCTTGAGCTATCTCCTGCGTCGCTTCCGCGCACACTACCCGATAGCAACAGCGTCATATCCGGAGGTCCGCTCTTAGGCGGGATCATCGCAGGGTATACAAGGAAAAGCATGTGCGGGAAGGACGTCCCGAAGTAAGCACCGTCGATGGATCCATGTCGTGACGATTTTGGGGAGTATATGTCTTCACAACGACCGCAGTAGAGTTTTACGGACTTCTCGTATGGTATGTCACTGAGACCGACTGGAAGGAGGGGCTGTGCTTGGCATAAGACGCGTGGGCATCGTCCGAAATCTGCCTTCTTATACTTTTCTAACTGTAAGAGATGAAGGAAGTGACATAGCGAAATTAATGAAAGCGAGGCGGGACTATACCATCTTAGCCAGTCCTCTGGATGTGACAATCCATCGTGCATGAATGAGTCCATAAAGAAGCCTGGCCTGGACATCTAATGATCCCCGGAACTCGTCTTGAATATCGTCGTCTGCGCATATCAGTTCTCCAATCTATCTTGCACGATGTCGAAGAGAAGCATACCAAGGTTATCCGTGATAAGATCAAGTGCCTGCGCGTAATTCTGCACCTCCGTGTTCAAACCCGTAAGGTTGAACCGGTCCAGAATATAGTCCTCCTCCACCTCGCAGAAGTATTCATTGCCCTTCGATGATAAGAACCAAGAGATCCACTGTTTATTATAGCCCAAAATCAGACGGAAGAATTGCATATGCGTAGAGTGGAATATTTTACGGAGCTGTTGAAACACTAAATCAGTGGACAATGTGAGACACGATATCAATGTTACCGCATACTTTGAGTAGTCAGAATCCGATCCTGTCGAAATTTCTTCCACTTCATTGTCTACGGTTAACCTCCTGCACGGGTAGTGTTACATCGTCGCTCACTTTCTGCGAAACCACGGATTTAGATGAGAAAGAGCGAAGGAAGATGAGTGCAAGATGTCAGCTCGATGTTGACGGTAACAACGCCTGTATGACAGGCCGTTACATTCAAGTTCGCGGCGCGCCTCGAGCCAGCCACATGGTTTCCGTGTTCAAGCGTCTTCAATAAATAACAATGCCTCCACTGTTCCCCCACAGGCCTTGCCCCATTCACGACCTCTTCTCTTGACTCTTGACGACATGGATGACCGTGTTGATACATCCATAGACCTTGGGCTGGTCAACACCAACGACGACTCTGAGATCTTTCTCAAAACGCCAGAGCAAAGGAGGCGTCCGCTACCACTCACAAGTCTACACGCTCGGAAACTGTCTTCCACTTATTCAACCCCTTCATCCCCAGACCTCACTGAAAGACAGTCTAGAAGCAAGTCCGTGCACCTAGCATCTCCATTGGCTCGCGCGAGGACTCTTCCTCGGTCATACCTAAAGAGTCCAACCCGCGAATCTCCCCTGTTTCGATTTGATGCACCAACATTAGAGGCAGATGTAGTCAGCAAGCTAAGGAGATGGATCGTCTGTACAGTCATTGGTGTGCATAGTACATATTAGACATATTCTTAAGTGCTGACAATCGTTCAGTAAACTTTGACTTGGATTTGGGACCAGCGGTAGATGGCATTTATCCCCCTTGTCAATTATCCACTCAAGAGAAAGAAACTATGTGCGTTTACTCTGTTGTCTATGAATATACACTAAAGACATCCATCAGTTGCTTTTCATCCTTTCCTGACTCGCCTGCTTATGAAGAGGGAACGGAAGCCTTCACTTTCAGGATTCGAGAGGCCCTCCCTCCTCAGGGTGAAATCTACGAGCTCGGAGAAGACAAGCGGTCGCGCCTCTCCCAAGATGGCTTCATATATGGCTTCTCCTTCTTCTCGAGAAGGAAGGATGAGACGTCCTTGCGGGGTTATGATCAAGTGCGTAGACACGGAGGTGAATTCAGTATTTGGCGGTGATAATGGATGCTTTAGAGATCTGTAGTGATCTTGACAATTCACCCTTGGCCAGCAATATTCTCAGAAATGGTAAACAGACTAGGACCTATGTTCTTTGCACACGGCGGTCCGATGCTGGAATCAGCTTGCCATAACATCGCTAGCTGGTACGTGGACTAACTTCGTTGTTTGGAAATGCTCATCTTATTGCTTCGAAAAGAAGGCCAGCGCCAGATCCTGGAACAACAATTGAATTAGGTTTTCTTGGTTCAGTTTTACATGTTGAACTTCCTGGGAGTATCGATCAGCAGCAAACCACAGACACTGCTTCCTTCCACGAAAAATTTGACCCTTCTCTTCATGTAAGCTTGAATTAATGAATTTATTATTACTACGTGATCCGACAACCCTTTAATTCCAGATCCTCGCATCTATATCACCCATAAATCCCTCCCCCCTTCGCTTGTTTGCTGCATCTCTAACACACATATGGTCGATATGGGAATGCATAGTGCTGAACGAGCCTGTATTGATTTTCGGCACATCTCCGACGAGGACGAGCCAAGCTATTTGGTGGCTTTTGGATGTTCTGAGGCCGGTGTGTGCCACTGGATATGCCAAATTTGACGTATGCTGACTCTAGTCAACTCAAAGATACCTTTTGCCGGGGACTTTCGCCCATATTTTACTATACACGACAGCGATTTTCACTCCCTGGTGAACAAGAAGCAACCCAAGGCGGGGCTACTCCTTGGCGTCACGAATCCTATATTCGCAAGTTCGTGCAAGCACTGGCCGCACAAACTTAGTCTTGGCATGGACGATAATGGGAAATTGTGAGTATCCAGCAAAGTGTAATTTGGCAAGACATGCTAAAAATACGTAGAAAGCATGTTAGCACTATGAACATGGTCAATATCATAGGTCCGCCCCCAGGTTGGGAAACTAAAACTCACAATCGATACATCTCCAAGGACAGGGAGTTGCTTAAAGTGTTGGAGAGGGAATTAAGGAAAGGCCCCTCAATGGGTATGTCTTGGGCTCTGAGCTTTATCCATCTTTCATTTATCAATGGTGCTTGATATAGATGCCGACGGGAAATTAGCACTCCTCCTCCGCCGCCATTTTACGACGCGAGCCGTGCAGTTACTTGTTCCATTAAACCGGTACATCAATACTCTCATACCCACTCCAGCATCTGGCTTGGCTGGCTCCAACTCAACCAGAGATCCGTATCTAAAACCTTTCAACCGGGATCATTTTTTCGCATCCTTGAAAGCGCACGGTACACCCCTCCCATTCCGCAGCTCTGCAAAGCAAAAAGAGTTCTACGAGCGGTGGTTGCGAAGTCCTGCCTTCGGCCTTTGGATGGCAAGACAGGAAGAGACTATCAATACTATTCTACGGAAAGCATCATAGGACTTCAGACCTAGGATGGATTGGATTGACTATTTTGGAGCTCATCTTGTATTTTTGGTTTTGTGATTGCTATCGAATGGACGGGGACTTCTTTGGTTAGTGAATGACTATCTCGATTTGTATATTTCCACGCACTACTGCTATCTTCCAATTCACTTAATCGTTACTTTCGGCCTTCGGGTACATCTGATCGGCGCAGCCATGCGTTTATAGTGCAGTTAATGAAGCTGTGTGTTGGCATCCGAGGCTTAAACGGTAATCGACTCCATGTAATCTTCACATTTACTGCAATCCTGGACTCTTCTCACTCTATTTCTCATAGGACTCTACTGTCGTCCAATCTCATTAAAGCACGGTGACTCTTTCTCGTACTTGTCCCGGCCCGAGCTGCGCACTGCTGTTTAGTTCTTCACACACTGAAAGCATGCCTTCCGAGAGGGATTCTACTTCTGGTCTTCTACAGAGACAGTGGGCAGGCATCGAAGTCGGATAGTATTTCGGCCAGGCCTCGTGATGTATTCCTATTCGCTGCGCACCGGTGATGGATTCGGTCTCCCAAGCTTGTGTGCCGTCTGCTTGTCACCTTCAGCTGCAGTGGGTATTTAAGTCTCGGACACACTGGCTCGGTCGAACGTCGCCCCACGGACTTGGTTCTTGAAGGCCACCGTCTGCCATGGCCTTACTCTCTTTGCTCTATCTTGCGGTTCAGGCGTGCTTGACTTTGGCGGCTCTGCTTCCGCGCCAATCTGGAACCTTGGTAGTGAATACGAAGGTCGGTGCGTTCCAAGGCGTAAGCGTAGCAAATGGAACGGAGCGCTGGCTCGGAGTGCCGTTCGCACAACCTCCAGTCGGAAATTTGAGGTTCAAGGCTCCACAAGCTATCACGACGCCAACGCCAGGGATTACGGACACATCGAATTTCGGTAACGCGTGCCCACAACCTCCGAGCGCATCATTGGGAGCTCCAGTCGGTGAAGATTGCTTAGTCCTGAATGTACGTTGTTAGATACTTTGCCCTCTAAAGTGAAAAATCAACGCCTGGCGCTAGGTCTGGAGACCAACTGGTACGAAGGCCAGTGCCAAACTTCCTGCTCTTGTCTGGTTTTATGTATGTTTGATAATGTTTTGATATGCTTCAATTACTTACATATCATAGGGTGGTGCATATAATGATGGGTTCGTTGTCATCCTGCAGGAATGTATACTGCTAACGATAACGCCTTTTTAGCGCAGCATCGGACCACTCGTTTGATCCTACGAGTAAGTCTTGCAGTGCAATTGCCTTCCACAGACCTAAATATCTTGAACAGGAATCATCAATCGAAGTGTGGCTATCGGAAAGCCGATAATGTTCGTCTCAGTGTAAGTAACTCTCAGCAAACGACCATCCACTATTATTAACGGCTCACTGCTCAGGAATTATCGGGTCAATACTTTCGGATTTGCAAGTATTCCTATTCCTCTCCAAGGTGTTCAACAACTTAGATGTGATAAAATCAATGTAGCTCGCCAGCTCTCATGTCAGCCCGGAGGATCTGAATGCGGGCCTTCAAGATCAGAGAGCGGCTCTTCAGTTCTTGCAACAGAACATTGCAGCATTTGGTGGAGATCCAACTAAGGTACCGCCTGCCTACATACTCCTCTATATCAGCAATGTCTGAAATACATTCAGGTAACGATATGGGGTCAGGTAAAGTGTTTCTTAACTGAAGTCAGGTGGAGGCTTTAGCTGATCATCGCTTACCGAAAGTCTGCTGGAGCAGGTAGTGCAGAGTCACACGTTCTCTTCCCATTTCCTGAGCCACTATTCCGGGCTGTGATATCCGATTCATCCACCGGACCATTGTAAGTCGAATAATGAACCTACTTAAGGCGGATCTGATGGAGAGTCACAGCAAGAGTGCTCCCTCCGCCTTTCAGTATGACGAAGCCGGAAAGCCATTTGCGCGGCTCGTCGAGGCTGTTGGTTGTCCTCTGAGCTCTGTGTCTGTCTCTTGCCTACAAGAAGTACCGTTTGAGGTATGTAACAATTGCATATGTTATTTAGGACTTTCAATGATCCCATTCCTCAGACCCTCCTCAACATTAGTAATTCTATGATTGGCTCGACTTTGAACAGTCAACTATGGGAGCCTACTGTGGGTCCACCAGGAAGCCTCATTCCGGAGCGACCGTCAGCAAGAATTGCTTCAGGTAATTTCTTGCACAATGTCGCTTATCTCGCTGGGACAAATGTAGGTTTTCCGTAAAAGCGCTGTATTGAGGTGAAGCTAATGTGTACATATGACAGAACAACGAAGGAACAGTCTTCAGCCAATCCGTGCGAAATCTGTCGCATCCAGGAATGACTGAAGACCAAGCGTTCGACAACTTCATTGGTCATCTAATCCTTGATAATCGAACACTGACCGCAGATGTTTTGGATGAAATCCATGCTCTTTATCCTGCCAATGACTCCGCTAACGGTGCTCCATTCAGCACAGGCGACTCGCTGTTCGACAGGGCGGAAGCTTGGTACACAGTGAACATGTACCTTGCGCCTAGGAGATTGTTCTTTGACAAAGCAGCTGGACTAAGCTCCCAACCATTCTTCGCATACTTCTTTGATGAACTCATTCCTGGTAATGATCCCACCCTAGGAGGTGAGCTGCGTTTTACCGCTGGACTGCATGATCGATCATTCAATATGGTCCAGTATTCCATGGGTCTGAGCTGGCGCTTCTATTCGGCCCAGTACCGAACTCCATCGAGGATGACTTCGCCAATACGTTGACGGATTTCTATGTTAACTTTGTTAATGATCTCAACCCTGGATGTAAGTAGTTCGATTCGTCTCCCTGTTGACTTAACTTATGTTTCTCCCTTCTCTAGCGCCATGGCCTGAATTCACTCCGCACAACAAAGTTGTGTTGCAGCTACAGAGAGACAATATAACAACGATACCGGATGGTGAGCTTGACTCAAAGGTTCTGTTGCGGTCTGAATACGATTTGCTCAACTGGAGCACAGATTTCCACCTCGAAAACTCGCAGTTCTTGAACTCGGCGCGTGTCCTCAACGAGATGGAGAAATGATTGAGAGGCAGACTATCGGTGAAGTACTGTAGGTAGTATTGTTCATCATCTTGTCAATGGAAGAACAGTGTTGCCGTGATGCCGGAGGTCAGTGCCGATCTTCGGTGTTTAAACCTTAATCGAGAGAAGACCTCACACCCGCTTCAAACACCATCGCAATTTACGTCCCTCTCGCTTAACTTTTATCTAGAAATCCGTCTCCTCTCCGTTTTCTGCTCACGTTCCAAATAACTAGATTGAAATGCCATGCGGTGAACTATACATCCGCGGAGCCGCGAGCAACTGGACTTACACTAATCGTGTCAGATGACAGAGTATTCACTGACTGTCCTCGGCTTTGAACATGCGAAGGTCTGATAATATTTCCAAGAAGCAAAGAAGGTATGTTGGAGCATGTGGAACGAGGGCACCCCAAGGATTCTAATATACATATAAAGTCCACTCTTGAGCATCCGACCGGACCTCTCAGTGGTAAGATGCGTGCACAACTGCCTCTTCTCTGCAGAGTTCTGGCGATCTTTAGCGCTATACCTGTGCTAGTTGTCTTCGCAAAGAATAGTGACCCCGATTCTCTGATTATCAAGCTTAACACAGGAACATTTCGAGGCGCACGAGCCGATAATGGAACCGAGCGATGGTTAGGCATCCCGTACGCTGTACCTCCGCTTGGGAAGTTGCGATTCAAGGCACCAGTCCCACTTCCTTCTGCTGCGGGGACAGTTACTATTAAGAATGCTTCACAGTTTGGGAACGCATGTCCACAGCCACCGTTCTTTACGGCTATAGACGCACCTATAAGTGAGGACTGCCTGGTGCTTAATGTGAGTTTTTGAATGCTCTTGCTTCCAGAGACGATGTGCTTTTCAATAAATGGTGTAGGTTTGGAGACCTACGGGAACGCCCAGGACAGCAAAGCTACCTATCCTCCTTTGGATCTACGTAGGGCCAAATGTTAACTGATTGCGATTAGTCAAGTTAACGTTAACGTTATCGCTACATAGGGCGGCACTTTTAATTATGGGTGTGTAAAGATTCCCGGCTCGTTAGCCTATTATCCGACAAGCAATCTTGTAGCACAGCATCTGATCCGAATTATGAGCCCACTCGTGAGTGCATTTCACTGTTATCTCCGGACAATTATATTCAATCCGCACAAAAGGTATCGTTACGCGCAGCGTTGCAATTGGCAAGCCCGTCATATTTGTGTCCATGTATGAAATTAAATCCGCTGCTTCAAACAATGAAGACCACAAATTGATGGGAGTTCACTAGCAATTATCGCATCAATACCTTCGGATTTGTGCGCTGCCTCGCTTCTATGTATTTCCCGAGCGCGGACTGACGGGTATGTCTTTCTCGTAAACAGTTGGCCAGTGCGCACGTACCTCCTGAGGACCTAAATGCTGGTTTGCTGGATCAACGCCTCGCCCTCCAGTTCGTCCAAGATAATATTGGTGAATTCGGTGGCGATCCATCTAAAGTTACAATCTGGGGACAGGTATGGCAAACATCACAATAATGCAGAATTAATGCCTAACTTCCTTCAAAGTCGGCAGGCGGCGGAAGTGTGGAAGCTCATGTTCTATTTCCTGCGAAGAAGAAGCTCTTCCGTGCCGCGATCACGGACTCCTCAACCGGTCCGTTGTAAGTAATCCTGTGGATCTCACGCATAGTGATAGAAAGCTAAGGAAAATGACTTAGCAAGAGCTCTCCATTTGCTACCCAATATGACGAGCCGGACACAGCATTTACCCGTTTGTTGGACGCCTTTGGATGCTCCATCAATTCTAATCCGGTCGACTGCTTGCGCAATGTCCCATTTCTTGTGAGATACATCTATGTGCAACTAAATGCGAAAGCACTTACTGGCTACTCCAGGAACTCATGAATGTTACCAATATCATGGTGAATGGGACCTTGAACATGCAGTTTTGGGAACCGGTAGTAGGCCCTCCGGGAAGTATGATTGATATGAGGGCATCAGAGAAGATTGAATCAGGTGATTTCCTACATGTGCCTTACCTGGCTGGAACGAACGTATGAGAATATCTTTCATGAGCCACAGACGCCTACGTTGACGAAGAATATCTCCTTCCTAGCTGAACGAGGGAACACAATTTGCAGAGGTGCTTATGAATTTATCACATCCAAGGATCAACGAAGACGCCACATTTGATGCTTATATCGGAGAGCTGCTCGTGGACAATCGGACGCTGATGCAAGACGTTCTCGAACAGTTCCATGCCCTGTACCCGGCGAATAGCTCTGTAAATGGTGGACGTTTTAACACGGGAGATTCCCTCTTCGACAGGGCGGCCGCATGGTATACGGACGAAATGTTCCTCGCCCCCCGTAGGCTCTTCTTTGAGAAAGCGGCGTCTACGCAGCCTTTGTATGGATATCTTTTTACGGAACTCGTGCCACCGAATCCTCCTTTGTTGGGCGGTACGTGTTGGGGTAATCATGGGTTGAAGTGCTGTAGCTAATGCTACGGTCCGTCATGCTGTCGCGTGTCATTTTATTCATGTAGTCCAGCACAGCTCAGAGCTGGTTCTCCTCTTCGGGACGGTGCCAGCAATGGAGGAAGTCTTCGCAAACCAGATGCTGGATTTCTACCTGAATTTTGTCAATGATCTGAATCCTGGAGGTTAGCAACTAGAATTTTAAGAACATGCACTCCACTCACAAATTTACGTATGCAAATCAGGAGAATGGCCGAGATATACTCCGCAAAACAAGAGCATCCTCCAGCTCATGCGAGATAATGTCACCGTGCTTAGCGATGGTGAGGATCCTTCTTTAGTGTAAAGGTGATTCTTAGGCTCATAGTACCCGGTAGATTTTAATTCCAGACAGACTAAATTCTTGAACTCATTGGAAGTACTGGAGGAGATGGAAAAGTGACGTCGGGGAATTGAAAGTCCTGAATTCAGCTCATTGGTCCAGGGCTGCACAAGAGCACGGCCGCACAGTCCGTATTCAAAGTTACCCAGCGCAATGAGAAATTCAACTTTCGTAGAAACAATTGATAGCTAGCAGAACTTGAGAGAATTTAGATTGATGAATACGTTCAAGCGGATGAGGTGGAAGCATAAGAGGAAACAGTCGCGTGGCCACTGAGTTGAGCCACAACACTTTCGGCTCACGGCCTTAGCACTCTGCCACGGTCTCCATTGACCCTCACTCCTTATTCTCTTTCATCGCCAGCACTATCCTTAATTTTTTCCTAGATCTCAGTCTCTTACTGTCTGCCTTGTTCTTCATCATCTTTCTCTTGCTCGAATCACCAATACATCACTATGTCCGCACGTTTCGCTGAGCTCATGGCACTCAGCGCCTCGCAGACTCGTGAGTCTGATCTTGCCTCGAAAGCGATACTGGAGGGCAAGAAGCGGAAGGAAGAGGAGAGGAAGAAACTACTGGAAGAAAAGGAACGAAAGGAACAAGAGTTGCAGGCGAGGTTAATCAAGAAACGGATGGAGGATCAGCTTAGGGAGGAGGAGAGGAGAAAGAAGGCAGCGGAGGAGAAACAGAGGAAGGAGCATATCATGGCTCTTCGGGAAGAGGAACAACGTAGAGCGCTACGATACGGGCCTAAAAGCAAGTCTGGTGGGGGCTCTGGGTCAGGCGGAGGCCGAGGACGGAAACCTCAAGGAGGAAGTGATTCTGGCGACGAACTCGACACTGGCGCGATGGGTCTTACTCGCGAGGAGAAACGTAAAAGAAAGCTCATGCTTGATATGAATCGGAGTGGACCGTCTCGGAAAGCTGTCAGTTCTACTCGCAACAAGGCAGGCAGAATGCTTCAAGGCGGAGCAGTGGATGTCATTGCGCCTCAGAACGTTAGCTTCTCACCTTCAGGTGCTCTTGATGCATCCCTCGCTGGCTTGTCCGTCAAAGAACGTATTGCGATGACACCAAACTATCTACAACCATTGAACACGAAGAAACGTGACATGCGTACGATAGATGAAATCATGCGGGATCGACAGAAGGAGAAGGAGGCGAAGATACTTGCGGGCGACGAAGCCCGCGAGTTCCACGACTGGTTTGGCACGAACAAGAAGAAAGTAGAGCAACCTAGTCCGGTGAAGAAAGCTGCAAGTTCTCAAAGCTCTATCTCTCCTTCACCTTCGCGAGCCATCACTCCGAACACGACGATGCCCAAACCTGCAGCCTCCAAACCAAGGGCTTCCGCTTCTGTCCCTACTCCCCGCACTACAACCCCAGATGTTCCTCCCAAACCTGAGCGTAAAGAGCCACGTACAAAGGTCACCATGGTCAAACCTGAACCAAAGGGATCCATCCACTTCCAGAAAGTGACAAGCATTTCGAACAAGCCATCGGGCGCATTGCAACCTGTGAAAAGTAGCTTGTCGAAGTCCAGCACGATGACCACTTCACGGACGCAAACTTCTCTCACTCAGTCCGCCTCCAGTGTGTCCAGCAAGAAACGTGCACGTTCGTACGATGACGAGTCTGACCTGGATTCGGAAGACTTGGACTCGCCACCCCCTACGAAACGCCGACCAGTACCATCGTCAGGTGGTCGCAGTTCCATAAGCTCTGAGATCTGGAAAATCTTCGGAAAGGACCGCGACCGTTACGTCAAAGCGGACGTATACAGCGATGAAGACGACGATATGGAGGTGGACGCGGATGCGTTACGGAAAGAAGAGTTGCGCAGGTTTGTTCATATTTTTCTTGTCTCTCCGCTTTTTTCTTATATTTCGTGTCTCTGAAAGTGCACGCATCGCGAAGAAAGAGGACGAGATGGCATTGGAAGAAGAAAGGCGCCACGAGGAAGAGAAAAGGAGGAAGAGAAAGGAAAAAGGAGACAGGAGATATTGAGCATTTCACTCGCATTATTCATGAAGACTATCACGCTTTCCACCATGCAAGATTTATTTTCTGTACGAATTTTCCCAGCATTCACAAACATCATTGCATAGAGCACTCTTACCCACCATACATTTTGTGTTGTTTCAACTATGTTTTTGGAGCTATCTTTGAATATCTGCACAGGCTCTATCGTAACTTTTTTAGTAACAACATTGTTAGCTTCGAACAAGAAGAATTTATTCTTTTGTAATATCGCGCTTTTGTAGCATTGTATAATAATACATCATTGGATGAACAGAGCTCCTAGGAATGCGGTTCAGTCAAAATTTCCCGATATTCCCTCAGCATCGGACTCGTAGTGTAAAAGCTAGTAGCATATGTGTGGAGGTGTTTCTGCAAGGAGGTAAAGGCATAAGAATAAAAATGAAGATAAGATAAACCAAATAATGAGTCCGAGGATAAATCTATATACTTAACGTATTCGAATTCGGAGAGAACGGTAAATGAATGTGTACAGATGGGATTGTTCTAAATGTTGGCAGATCCCTGCAATGCGAACTAATCAAAAAGAAATATGAAGGGAAGAATACCCTAAAGGCCCGAAATAATACATCAGGAAAATCAGATGAAACTCGAGAGGAAAAGGAATGAGAGCATGATATAGTGAGTGGGATCGTAGGATCATAAGCATCATGACTTTTCGTTGAGTAGGGACGTTTAAATGAGTGAGAATAAAAGAGAATATAAGAAACATACATGTACGGATTGACCGTGGTTTATTTTAATTGGGATAACTCCATGAAGAATATGTTGAACTGTCATGCCAGGTCTGCGGCTCCTGCTCACGAGGCATAGGTTGAGGCACTTGCATTTGATGATACTGTTGAGGAAGGGGTTGTCCTGAGGGTTGACCGTGGTCGATAGAACCTCTCCCTTGATAGTGCGCCTCGGACCTCGAGGAATCTGAAAAAGATGAGTAAGTATTCACGAGAAACGCAGAGGGAAAACAGAGGACGTACGTCCTAACATATCCAACTCTGGCGGATGTTGCGCGGCCACAGAAAAGTCCATGGCATCCGCAGAAGTCGGGAAGGACTGATGGCTTCGCACTTGAGCGGCAGAAACAGCCACACTCGAAGATCCCTGGAATCCATCGTAATTCACATGCCCTTGCTGTGTTTGAGAGGGCACCGTCACCGGGAGCGGTACGCGATGATGGTCGGCATACGTCTGAGGATGCGAATACGAGGCCATGGCTGTTGAGTACATGCCGTCGCTCCGATAACCAGTAGCAGAAATGAAATCTGGAGAGCTTGCCGTATGAGGTTGCATTGCGAAACTATCCACGGACTGCCTCGCCACCGACGGCGTTTGAGGATAATATACGGAGGTGGCGGGACCAACCTGTTGACCATGGTGAATATGGGTCGGGACTATCTGCGGCGCTTGAGGGGCAGGCACTGGCTGAGCCGAAGGTACTGGTGGTGCTGGTGGTGCTGGTGCTGTAGGGGGCACAGGGGGTGCTGAAGGTGCAGCAATTGACGACGCCCTTTCGATACCACTCCCTCCTGTAGTGCTCCCTGCGCGTGCCCTCACAGCATCTGGCTTCTTCGCCACTCTTCTACGCACCGTCACCTGGCCGTTCTGAGTAGTCTTCTGCTTCACCGCCGGAGGACCATGTTCTACCGGCGCCGAAGGTCCATCCTTGCTGACAGGACTTTTCTTCGCCCGTGCCGTGCGACTCTGGGTGGAATCTTTCGTCTTGCGGCTTGAATTGCTTCCGTTACTGGTACTGTCCGGCGGATTTTGCGGGACCACGAAGGTAGCTCCCGATCCAGAGGGCGGAGCGGTACAAATCACTCCCGCGCCAACATACGGTAGCCTGAAGTTCGTCAAATGGATTGTAGAGGTATCAATATCCTCATGCTTCCGCTTCGAACCAGTAAAACCCGGACCGCGACGAGCATCATGGATCTTTTGAATAAGCGCCCCCACGATTCTGACTGCTTCGCTCGGATAATTATCCTTATTGGCAGCAGAAAGATGTCCGGTCAGAACAGAAGGATCTTTTAGGACCTCTATCGCACACTCCAGCGAAGGCATGGCGGAAGCAGAGATCATGGGCTGAATGATAGCGAGATGAGCTAGCGTTACGGAAGAGTCGAACAGGTTTCGCGTAAACGAATAGCACATAAACATAGATGGACGAATGTGCTTGAAAGACGAATGAAGATAAGCCCATGTCGCAATAATAGCCGTAGCTGGCTCCATGAGATGAAGGCAATGGAATTTGTCGATCTTGCCCGGTTTTCCATCGCCAGTACTCTTTACGAGTGGAAGCATTGCTTTTAACATACTGTAATTTGCCGAGATGACCAGGTCGCAGCGCATGGATATGACGAAGGGCGATTCTCTGTCGGAAAAACCCCCCGGATTTTCATTCGTCGTAGGAGACATTAGCGACGTGTCATCAGGCGACGATGGCGTCCGTGATGACTGAGACATGTCAGTCATGTTCATCGATGCGAAAGATTGGGTGATAGGAGATGGGTTGTCCTTCAGCTGGAGATAGTCTGGAAGATCTGCGAGCCAATCGTTGAACTCGTCCAGCATTGGCGAAAGATGAGTGAGCAAGTCCGAGGGGGATAAATCAGGGTTCAAATTCTTGATGGAATCCATACGCTTTTTAACGTCCTTGTTCAGCCGAAGAAGGCTGCGAAATAACATAGGAAAAACGGTTAAGGAATGATCAATGAAAGTCGCACTTATTGAATCTCACCGTAGCTTTCGAATGTAATACTCGATATTGCCATGCATTGATTCAATATTAGGAGGTGGTAGGTTTATAGAACTAGGCTCAAAGAGTTCTTCATCAACATCTGCTGGAAGCCGGGTTGAGCATTCCTGAAGGTGAATAAGAGGGTGCTGGCCAACGCAATCGGATACAAATCTAGGGCAGAACGTCAGTGTAAGCAAGGATGAAGGTCCACGAGGAATCATGAGGAGCACAGAAAGGGGGCTGGGGAAACAAACATACGAGTCAATGGATACAACCTCCCACCAAAGCCGCCGGCGTATTTCCTTTTCGTAAAGAGACAATTTATTGCCTCCAGAAATATCCGGATCAGTGCTGAGGCCCATTAGCCGTGCATTGGAGACCACCTCGCCGACGAGGCCGATAAGCTCCGGATCCAGTGCTAGGGTTGGCAGGCGGTCCGAATCCTTCGGACCCGCTTTAGCATTCCGCGAGGAGGATCCTGAGCCCGTGTCTTCGCTCATGGAGGAATCGATACCACTCGCGCTGCTACTTGTCGGGCCAGCGCTCCCTCTTCCTTTACCCTTCATACTCTTCCTTGGGCGCACTGCCTTCCTACTGGGGCTCGAAGTCAGGAGCGAGTAGTCATTATCAGTAGGGCCACTGTGAGCAAGTAGGAAAAGTCGGGCTAGAACGGTCTTTGCGTAGACATAATCCAAATCCAGAGATTGGTATCCCGCGCGTTCGATGTTGAGGAAAAGCGCCAGCTTCGCAATACGAAACAGTGTATAGGGTAGCGCGTCAGATATCATAACTGGCGGGACTGTCCCAATCCCTGCATCGCAGCGATTGTAACCTTCGGAAGCGGATATTGGGGGAGGCTTATTACTGCTCGCCATCCCAGAAGCAGGCGTGGGGGATGCATGACCATCTGTTCCAGAAGGTGCAGATCTTGCACTCCCTTCAGAACAATAGCCAAGATTACGCTCAAACAGCCAGCACTGAGCGCCCATTGCGAGGGCGGCTGCAGCTGCGGCGAAGAAACTGAGAGTCGGGGGCGATCGCATAGGTTCGATGTCGCTGTCATCCCCATGCAGTGTTGCTGCCCCACTGTCCCCCGCGCTTAAGCCAGACGCAATTTCAGCCCAGCGAAACATACTCTCCATACGTCTCCTAAACTGAATGTAGTTGACACAGGGCGCCATGATGTGCGCGGCTTCCAAGCGTGGGTAGATCTGAGCGCGAATATGGGCCGGAGGGAGCTTCAAGACTGCCCGCGGCGTAACCCCTATGCGTGCGCCATCGTCGTCAGGAAGGTTGAATTCATCATCAGCGCCTGTGCATGATGATGAGCTTGGCAAGCGGAAGTATTGGGTGAAGGTGGACAGGAAATCAAGCAAGCCAGCATCGGGGATGCTAGTCACAGGTTGCAGGCTTATGCCGGATGTCTCGGATGATCTTTCGCTATTGGAAGGAGCGTCCCCCGTGGACATGTCGAAGCCCAGGTCATCGATCCACAAGCCCGTAGGTCCATCCAGATTGATAGCAACAGATGCGCCGTGCGCGCCGAGAGCGAGCAGCGTAGATGTCCCGCCATTGTCACCTGAAAATGGATGGTGATGCTTTGCAGAGGCAGCAGCTCCCGGGTTGATTGGGTCTGTCGGTCTTCCATTAGGCACAGAAGGAGCCGGTATGGACGATGTTTTGTGCTCGAGGGAAAGGACTCGATTGTTGAGCGACTGGAGGTCTCTGCTCACGCGCGGCGTACGTTTGGGTTTTTGTTCGGGTCGTGACATAGTCAATGGGAGCGGAGAGTGTGAGGAAGGCGGGCATGCAGAGCGGGTGCGGGAGCAGGGACGAGAGACAAAATGAGATAGAGTTTGGGAGAAACAGGGAAAACGTACATCTTCTCGGAGGCTGCCTGGTGGTAGATGCATTTATCTACCGTATCGCGCTTCAGGCACTGGTTGCACGGCGTGCGCCGATCGCATCTCAACTTCAGCCGCTTACACTGGAACCCGCCATTTCGATTCGGGAAATAAAAGAGCCGAGAAAAATGGGAATTATGAGGAGTAAGCGACCGACCAAGCGTCGGTGTCATAGACCGCATAAGACTCACCTCTGCACAAACGAGAGTTATTCGTTGACGAACACCACTAATTCAAAAGATATATATGTCATGAGCACTGATTCTACGGGGCAGGTGGACGGGTGAACTCACGGAGCCTTAGTCTTGCTCGTCGTTGACTCCGGGTTTGTCACTACCGACGGTGGACCCGCCATAACATCGCCATTGTTCGAGCTGTACAGACTCGTACTCTCACTGTTACTGAATAGTGTTGTGCTACTCTCATAGACTGTTCCCAAAGCGGTGTCGTCGTCAAGCGCTGACATTTGCCCCTCCAGAGATCCTGCGGCGGATGCACCAACTGAGATATGTGCTTGAGGACAACACGCCGTTCCACGACGCTGAGGTGCTTCGTCGCCGTTTCCGCGCGCAGGTGTCGCCGCTGTTCGATGTCGTTGTTGATGAGGATAGTTCCGCTCAGTCGTAGTAGGAGAAAGGGGAGAGGAGGGGGCGCTCGTGAATTAGCTGGCCTATCGAGGTCGATGGCGGCGGTGAACGGGGACCTGGGGCCAGTACCTGTAAACCCAATACATCCTGGTTGCCTTATCTGGAATAGGCAGATTCTGCCCGCGATAATTTAATCTGGATTCCTCTCCATTCCTCCGAGTCGTAGAAGAATCTTAGACAGGGACCCAGGAAAAATCCGAGAAAAAGTTAGAATATAAATACTGTTTGAAAAGTGTCATCCCATTATAGTGCCAGATTTTTGGCATAAAAATATACATTTTATCGCCTTTTTCACTGCGCTCAAGTCAAATCACAGGTTACATATTTGCTGTGTTCTGATCCGAACTCAAGTCGGCAACGTAAAATAGCATGTACAGCACCGGTAACTTCGAGCTGTTTTCTTTTTGGCCCGGATGAACGTTTTTCGTATAAAGTACATTCGGCCGGAGGATTCCTCTCTCACAAAACACCTGACTCCGCTTGCCTCGTATGAAGATGCACAATCTGATGTTGGAGGTTTGCCACCAAGTCTTGCTGCTTGTAGTAAATCGTTGTTGATGCAAAATTCAAATCATCGCATTAATCTTTCTAGTGGCAGATCCGCTCACATCCTCGGACCTTCGTGGATATCATTGTGTGAAACACTCCCGTCACCGTGTCGACTTGTATGTGGACCATCTCTTGCATGCATCTGAGCTGAGCAAACGCTAGGCAAGTCCAAGCATACGTGTGTTTAGACTTGTCCTGTTCCTGAGAAGAAAGATCTATTCTATGCGCTCGCTTTTTCAGAAGCGAAAATTCGATTCAAATGTCGATCTTGATCGTACTTGATCATGAGACCGATAAAAAAGGAGCCCCATTCCAAGCAGAAGCTGCCAATCACCTGCACAGCAATCATACCCTTCTTTTATGCCGAGCGTTGCCGGTTCTCATCAGGCAAGCCTAAATCAACTCCACATTCAGATCGGGCAGTTCTTATTGACCTCGAACCTTCAGCTAGTAACCAATTCACTCGCTACATCATGAAGCTTAGATCCTATATGTTTATCCTATCATTCTCGGCGGATACCAGCTGAGAAATCGAGCCCTCTGTTTTCAAGATTATATATCTGACATATTTGATTCGGCATCTTTCGCAATGCTCAATCCGAAGCTTCGGCGTGGAAACGGAGCACCCTGAACATCTGCTCAGAAATCAAGAGAGTAAGAAAGTTGTCAAACAGGAATATGCGCTCGCCGGCTCCGCGCTTCCGAACTAACACAGGACTATTTGATATTTGACGTGACTCATATTCCCTTCTTACGCAGAAGTGTTTGTGATGGAGAAGTCGAAGCTTACGACTCGGAGCGCTCGAGCGCTCGCCCTGATCTATCCCTTGCTTAAATTTTGTATCAGGAAAGACCCTTCACTGGCAACTTGGAGTTGCCTTCTGACATTTGCTAAGTTAGTAAAAGACCATCCATTCTTAGTAGTACGGCTTCGGCATATCACTAATAAAGATGATGAAAAATAAGAGAGATGATTCATCCGAAACGTGCCAAGAGGGGATATGTCCGTTGATATAGTATCAAATCGCACGTAAGCAACCTGTAAGGACTTAGACCCATCTGGAGAAGATGCATATTGAGCGTTCCGTTACCTGTTGAAATCCCAAAACTCATGTAAGAAATGCCTGTCGAGGCTGATGAGAGCGCGCAGTCAAGTTGAAATGTCGCTTCCTTGTCCAGAGATCACAAGGAAGAGAGAACGTCTTCATATAATCGGCGTCAGCAGCATAGTTACGCGGCCAGGACGCGAGAAGGACTTCTATCCGGCGGCGTACAACTGGTTCCGCGCGATGGTAGGCATGCTTTTGGCGGTCTCGACGAAGTGCTGCTCATACGTAAGTGTAATTGAGACCGGTAAGAAGTTCGAACATGTATGCCGGTGCGCAGCAAAAGGATCGGGCAACCTTTTCAGACCCGAAGCTCTCCAAGTTTCTTTTTTCATGGGTAGAACAGCATGAGGTTCACCAGGGTTCACCAGAGCATGACCACCGTGATCGAGATTTAGCACCAAGCATAAGGTTTCCTAAAGATCGTTCTAGCGTTTCGAAATCTCTTGAGCTGAGCTATTTCAGATAAATTAAAATGCATCCGGGATCAGGAGGGGAGGTGCCAGAGAAGATATAGAATAGACGGGGTTTGGCTTTCTAGGGTTCACCGCGAGAACAACACAGGGGCAGTCAGCTCAAGTTATTGTGGCGTTCATAAGAATAGACACCAATAGTTCTTTGGAAATTCTCGCTAGATTTATGATCTTTAATCAGTATTATCTATGCCCGAGTAGACCTGAGTAGACTCGAGCCGGTTGTTAATTTATTGATTTACGATGCCCGCCTCTTTCTAAATTCACTCAGCATCACAGCTAACAGAGATAGAAGTTGCGTAAGTGCATGTACATGTACATGGCCAATGCATAAATGAATCAAGAGGCTTACGATCAATGGCCAAGGGCTTCCAAGAGAACAGCAAATAAGATATACAATGTATATTGGGTAAATGTGCAGATGTATACAGGTAGTCATACAACAAGAACAAAGTCCTAAAAGCAAAAGACTCTAAGCGAACTGAGATCAACCGCAAAAAGAAGCTCTACGCTCACTGTCAAACCTATATGCAATTGGACGACGCATTGAACAAAGTCACACAGGAGAATCAGGTGTGATAGAGTGTGATGAGGGCAAATAGACGTGCTTCTGAGTATCAGGGAGCGTGAGTGTTCGTTAGACCATCGATGAGCGTAGTATATATAGGTTGACATGTCAGTGATTAATGAAGTATTTTTTAGGTTTGATTCTTCCTCCATGTCTGGAAGCTCAGCGCGCCTATGACGCTCACAACAAGCAATGCTGTCCCAGCACCTATTAGCCCAGGAAGGGCAAGGAACCATGTATTGTCCTCGTCCTGATCGGCGTGCTCGACAAGCGCTTTCGACGCCTCCTGCCGCCGTTTTCGTATCCGCACAGCGGATTCAGGAAGAGCCTCTACTGCTTGAGTGTGATCAGGCCTGATTGTGCCGCCCTCTTCCATGTCAATCGAAGGCATCTGTAGATCGGGACCTTCCCTCTGACTATTTGAGGGACGTATTCGCCGATCATGACCGCGGATATCAATCTCAGGAGGCACGTAAGGCACCTCCATGCTCGGTGCGAGCTGCCGCACTCGCTCAAAATATTTCCTTGCGCACTCCTGATCGCGTTTCCATGTCTGCATACTGCTCTCTGACCGTGAAATTGAGGGATCAGGGGAACGAATAGAGGAAAGTGGAGAGTAGGACGTGGACTGGAGTCTCGATGCGGTACCCTCGAGGTGGGAAAGGCCAGCGTCGAGGTAGAGCTGTGCAAGGCCTGTATTGCCGCCCACGCAGTGAACGTAATATTCCACAGTACCGCGTTGTGGCATAGGTGGAGGCGATCGCGAGGTGGTCGGAGTGGCAAGCTCTGGCACCGACAAGGAAAGAGGGAGATAGTGCGTTACGAGACGGGAAGTGGCTAACGGTGAGTGCAGTAAATGCCACGAGCGACTACAGAAGAAGCAAGATTGTTCAGGATACAAATATTGATATATATTGAGACTTACACCAAGCATTCGAATGCTTCTTCTTTGTCATGTCGTATTGATAAATAATCCTCACCCATAAGGCCAAGGCTGGTAGGGTCCAAGTTATATTTCCCTTCTGTTTCACGATTTATTGTAAATGGGCCGGAAGGACATGAGGATAAATTGTCTGGAACAGGGCCGATAATGAGTGACGGCCACATGCTAGATTGACTCTTCTCTAGATGAAGTGTTAATAACCGTGCTGAACGCCCTGTCTGCATTGAGTCAATCGAAGAGAAGGACGATGTCATAGAGGTTGGTATTCGAGGAGATGCCGGATGCGAGGAAAATGCGTGTTGAGGGAATGCCGGCACTGTGGTAGTTTGTACCTGCTCGTCTCTCGAGACAGGGTGTGATCGTTCAGGCGAGGCGAAGTCGGAATCGTCATTATCTGATACATGACCGCTTTCCAAAGAGGCAGCGAAGCTACTTGATATTTCTGGATCGGATAGGTACGCATAAGAAGATTGTGTGGAAAGTGTTGACGCAGTCGAAGTCGTCCGTCCTCGATGGTTTTGCATTCGTTCTAATTGCCACATGGACTTCTCCGTACTAACACGACCATATAGCTCCCCCTATCGACGACATGAGAGACTCCTCAAGGCAAGAGGACTAGAAGCAGAGCTCACTTTCATAATCGGTATTTGCCCCCGTAAACCAGCAACCAAATAGGGATGTTCGAAGATAACCTAATGCCAATCATCCGCTATGAGTACCGACGCCACGCGAGATTTACACTTATGTTGTAGACTTACGACTACATCTTCAGGAACTGTGTCGTTGGGAACAAGCAAGAGGACGGTGGCCTTACAGATTATTTAGTGAGTCACTGGCAAGTGAAGGCGCAGGCAGTGGCAAGGGGTGCATTACCTGGTCATGAGACTGTAATCGCACGTAAGCTCATCGTCTCTAAACAGAGCAAGAGCAACATACCTGGTGCCATGAATATGATCCTACTTGCTTGTCGTTGTCCATAATGTTGGGGAGCGAAAGTAAGTAGAGCTCGCCGCTATGCCAGTGGCTATACAAAAGCGGCGAAACGTCCCACATCATCTTTGCGTGACTCATAATCAACGTTAGCCACGCCCTGTCACATTAGGATTTCATGCGCGTAACGTCACGCCGGTCGCGGAAGTTCACGTTCTACGCGCACATCGACGCGTCTCTATTCCTGTTTTAAGTTTCCTCTCGCCCCATCACTCGACTCCCTGGCAGCACAGACCTGCCATGGCTATTACACCTCTCACACCTCGACGGTCTAAACGATTCCAACCTTTTGTGAATAATGATGCAGAGCTCGAACCATCAGAAGAGACTATAAGCTGGTCGGGAGAGCCAATTCTGGTTCGTGAAGCACTGTCCACCGACCTACACGAAGAAGACTTGTTTGAGGATGATGCGGAAATCGAGACGCTTTTTTACAAATCGTTTACAAGAGAGAAGCCACGTAAGAAATCAAGGAGGAAGAAAGATGCAGAGGATGAGGATGAAGATGGGGATGCTATCTTGGTCTTCAATGTGGGCGATACGGTACTGGTCAGATCACATGCTAAGCTCCCCAGTGTCGGGGTGATCGTAGCGATGTGGGATGTGCGCGAAAAGGCACTTGGCGAGGATGGTCAGGCCAAATCATTCATGAAGGTGAAAGTGCACTGGTTTCTCAGACCAAGTGAGCTCCCCAACGTGAGAGCAAGGAGAGACCATTTGGAGGTTTGTTTCTTCGTTAACTAATATCTTCCAATAGCTAACTTGATTAGAACGAAATATATCTCTCGCTTTCCAGCGTGGCCACTCTTACACCGTATCACATCATTCGACACTGTACTGTAAGTTCTAGACGGCCCATACAAGAAGCATCCCTACCTCAGCCATCTCCTACCAAGAAGCGGAAGATTGCAAGTCCTAAAGCTCCTTCCGACAGCTTTTTCTGCAATTCCGCCATCGATGCTTTAAGAGGGTTGTACTATGAACTGAACTGGGAATACCACGCTGCTGAAGCTAGAGGGGCTGAGAATGACACGGAAGGGCTCAGCTGGGTGGTTGCCGTTGCTACAATTCCTGACCGGAAAAGGAAGCCCTCAAGTTTGGACAGTGACGGCGAAGATGAAGGGGGCGAAGACGAGGAGGAATATGAGGGAGCATCTGAAGATGAAGATGAAGATGAAGATATAGTCGCATCAGTATCTTCTGAAGAAGAGCCTCCAGCTTCAGGTGAAGACGATCAGGAGCAAGTTCCTCGGACCCCACGAAAACGGGGAAGGAGAAAGAAATCTCAATCAATTGTCACACCAAGGAAGCGTTCGAAACGGACACTTGCCGCACCGACTCCGCATTCGAAAGCAGCACTCAGAGCTCGCGCAAAGAGGTCAAAACGTCTTGGCATCCGACCGGCCCCTCCGGAAAGGGCATACGATTTCATGAATCCCATGGTGCACAACCTTCCAGATGATCCGTGGTTGAGGGCAATGCAAGTTCTTCACGTGGGTTCGAGGCCGGATGTGCTCCCTTGTCGAGAAGACGAATTCGTGAAAGTTCTAAGATCTGTGGAAGGCCTGTTAGAAGAGGGAAGCGGTGGTTGTGTCTGTAAGGCCAAATATTAAATCAGATTTCCCAGTACTCCAATACTCAAAAAGTGCACTTTCTGCAGACATTTCGGGCGTACCTGGTACCGGCAAGACAGCGACTGTTCATAGAATTGTTCGCGAACTGAAACGAATGGCGGAGAGAAACGTAAGCACCCTGCAATTTACCCGCATCCTTGTTTAATTCAACTTCAATTCAGGAAGCAAATCCCTTTACTTATGTCGAGATTAACGGACTTAGGGTACCTGAACCGTCTGCTGCTTATGGCGTCTTGTGGGAAGCCGTCTCAGGTCACGACGTAGCGAAAGATGGGCACCTGAAAATTAGCTCGAAAGAGGCTCTGAAGCAGCTCACTAAGTACTTTAGTGCTGGTGTACGTGCTGGTCCAGGTGGACATGCATGGTAAGCCAACATTTTTCTGCTTTACCTATGATCTTCCACTGACTTATCTCATATTCTGCAGCATTGTGCTGATGGACGAACTCGATCAACTTGTTACATCAAAGCAAGAGGTTGTGTACAATTTCTTTAACTGGCCGACCCTTCTTGGGTCCAAGCTCGTGGTCATAGCCGTGGCAAACACAATGGACTTGCCTGAGCGTGTGATGACGGGACGTGTTAGGAGTCGTCTAGGTCTGTCGACTCTTCATTTCCTTTCCCACTACTCTATCCTAACTACTTTTCATCGTAGGCATGACACGCATTAATTTCAAGCCGTACACCACCCCTCAGCTTGTAGAGATTGTTCAGTCTAGGCTTCAGACAGCGAAAGACGGATATAGGGGTGAATTTCCAGAAGTCATCATGCCAGATGGAATCCGGTTTGCGGCTATGAAGGTCTCCTCAGTCAGCGGCGATGCACGCCGTGTCCTTGACATCTGCAGGTAACTTGCACTGTACTCCGTTTCTCAGTTCATTTCCCTGACCAGTCCTTAGGAGTGCAGTTGAGTTAGTTGAACCAGAAAGAAGAGCGGCAAAAACAGATGATGTCAAAAAGGTCATTACGCTCATGCAAAATAGCCCGACTGCGGCCTACCTACGTGACTGCAGTCTGCATGAGCGGATCATGCTTGCGTCGCTGCTCAAATGTGTCAAGCGCGACGGCATCGACGAGATCAAATGGGATGATATACAGCATCAGCATCTCATTTACACAAACATTCTGACTGGTGATGAGGACTCCACACGTAAACCTACCACTTGGGAGCTGCGGCTCATTCTGGACTCTCTATTGGCATCACACGCTGTACTTATCGAAGAAGGCGGCGGAGCAATTGCAAGGAAACCAGAAGGCGAACGCAGGGTGTTACTGAATGTCGAACAGACGGAAGTTGAGAGGGTACTTAGTGACCTAGGTGGTCCTCGGTGGAAGAATGCCCTTGGGATATAGTCTGTCGATTGCATTGTATATATAATTTGTATCATTATACCTGTATCCTTATGTGATGTTTGTATTGTGTACGTTGCTGTCTCTCGTACTCTATGCCATGTCAAGTCGTGAACTCAACTTGAAGCCGAGAACATTAGAAGGACAAACGTCGCGCAGTCCGAAAATGCTGTACGTAGTCGACGTCAAACTGACGTCCATTTTCGAAGTCGCATAGCAGGTCATCAATCGGAGGACTCGGAGGTAGGTTGAAGGTACCTAGCCCTTGCATGCGCTCAAAACCTCATCATAGTCATTTCATACCGTATACATACTTGCTTATTATCAACGTACATTCGGGATTGCCACATAGAAATGTGCTTCAATGTCGACAACAAGCCAAAGTTCAAACGGAGCAAGAAGTAATTATTTCTAAGTTTCGACAAATCTATGCACAATATTCGCCTGTCAAATACGTACAAAGTTGTTAGTCCGACATCCCAACATCACACTATTGTACCAAAAAGTATGCATCAAGCGGGTGTTGGGGACACAGACTCGGGGGTTGAAGTAGAGGAGTATCTCGGATCGTTACAGTTGGTATATGGATAGCAATCAGTCGTGATGGTAATTGTGGAAGTTGAAGATGAGCTCGTGAGAGTACCGACTGTGGTGCAACTACTCTCCGTGAGGGTGAAAGGCGTCGGGTAGATAGTCGACACGGATGTCGTGCACGTTGACGTTGTGAACGTTGCGAGCGAACAGTCGGAAAGAGTCGTAAGGTACGCGCCGGACGGGGTCGCAACATCATAGAAGGTCGTGCAGCTGGATGAACTTGGCGCAACCGATTGGCAGTTACTTTCTGTGAGGGTGAATGGCGTTGGATATACGGTCGATGCTGACGATGTACATGATAAGAAAGCAGTTGAGGTAGGCGTGCACGTAGTGACGGTTGTAGGATATGCGGACGGTGTCGCAACTTCAGACCAGGTTGTGCAGCTGACGCTAGGTGCCTGAGTTGTCGACAATGGAATGCATTGAGAGTAGTAATCATTGTAGTAGGAGCAGAAGCTGCCAGATCCACAGATCGTAGCTCCTTTCCACCCAATCCCGCCGCCTGAAAAAGGAGCTTAGGCTTACAGAGCGAGCGAAGGAGAAAAGATAGTATATGCACTCACATTGTCCCCACAGCGAGGCTGTTGACTGGCCGTAAGCGATCGGTATCAGTGCGAGCAAGCATGCCAAAAATTTCATCGTGTAACTGTGTCGTCTCGAGTTTTTGGAGCATCGGGATGGAGACGATAGGCTTTATAACCAGATGAGACTAATAAATCCAGTCCATTCTGTCGCCAAAATCTAATGTGACGGGCATACGAAGATTCACCGTTGTGCCAGTACACTGAATAGAGTTATGGAAAGCGTCTCGACGTTGTCGCCCCGCAGGTGACGGAATCTGTGTACCGGAGTTGTATTAAATCACATACTAACCCCTGAAGCCAAGCAATTCGAGAGTAGCGCATGGCTAGTAAAAGCGAATTTTACCCGTTCACGACAAGTAAATCGAGAGAGATAATCCTTCTTGCCTGTTTTAAAATCCAGAGCTGCGAGTTTATATCGGAATTCCAAGTACATAGCACTTCACGAATAGTAAAGTGTCTGTTGGAATCCTCGGGTTCCCAGGAAACGATGCAGAAATAGCGTCGTGAAGATAGTGTTACAAAGTAGAAAGGTACCGTTATCTATAAGATGTAGGTACGATGGATCTGCAAGTTACAGTTAACAACATAGACGGCACAAGAATGGAAATCCAGCAGATGATATTTGAGAAGCCTGCCATGCTCACCGATGCGTTCTCATCAACTTGGAGTTCCGAGACTCTCAGGCTGATGGACTCGGAGGAGATGTGATGGTTACTGAAGTTCTTACATCATCCGCGTCTAAATCGGAGGATCGAACACGACTATTCGTCATATCTCCTATAACTTCGAAAGGCCACGAAACGCAGAGCAGTATGAGATTCTGAGATTACTAGGATTAATCAACCTGTATGTTAATCATGTGAGTGCTTTATCACCCCAGTATAAAGCAAAAAGCTGTATTTCGGGGACTTGACGTGCCTCTCGTTACTTGACTCAAGTTTTTCCGGAGCCGGGAAAGTGACAGTCATAACATCGGCTCCGACAGTCGATATACATAGTTTTGAAGTCGAATTGGCTGGTGACTCAGGTGGAAGTACTGACCATAGAAAATGGGGAGGCGGAGATACTATTCGCCCCGTTGATAGAGAGCAATGGTTGCTACCATATACATCCTCAGACATGGTAAGAGTTTCTGTGCCCTCTATGTTTCAACTTGTATCGTTAAAGATTCGGCTAGGAGATCGACTAGGATGGAACACCGATGACTGGTGAGTTGGTGGTCTTTTGAAATGCCGCACATACTCAAGACGACAGGGAGAATGTCACTGGAATTCTGAGAGATGATCCCCTTTCACCTAAGGGAGTAGTGAGTCCAAATAATGCAGGTATTTGAACGTGTTACTAACTCACAGAAGCAACAAGCGGATGAGGTCGCCCATTATTTCTTGAGCCTTCCGATCGATGAAAGGCCCACTGCAATATTTTGTTCTCCGTTATGTGAGACAATCAGCGAAATTTTTGCCAGAATTTTAGTCTGAAATATTTGTAGATCGTTGCCTTCAGACTGTCACGCCTACAGCCGAGGCTCTTGGACTTCCGATATATGTCGAGCATGGTCAGTCACTGGCTGTTTCGATTTCATCTCTTAAAAGTTTAACGTAAACATCATAACCATTCAACAGGTCTGGGAGAGTGGCTGCAACCTTTACCTGGAGGGGAGCTGCACGTGGTTCCGAGCCCGGATACCGCAGAGTTGAAGCTGCATCAATTCTTTCCGAAAATTTCGACAGAATGGGTATCAACCTTGAGTCCACCTCCAGCTGGTGAGGAGCTGGCGCAGCTACATGAACGCATGGGAGCCGTCATTTCCGTTATAGTGAGCCGCGTGGGTGAAGGGAAGATAGGACGGAGTCATAGGGGCGAGAACAATGGTGCCCAACTTTCTGGTGCCGAAATCGTAATGGAAAATATCGCAACGCCTAGACATTCCCGCATACTTTTGGTTGGCCATGTCGCACCTCTTATTGCACTCATTAGAATGCTCGTCGGACAGATAGAGCTTCCGCTTAGAATCGGCTGCGCATCCATCTCTATCATGAAGAGAAAGATAGACAGCTCCGTTGATGAGAGAGAACGTCCCGAGGAAGACGGGGCAGCACGTTTAGGCGCCTACGAAGCAACGATCTCGAATGGACATTTATCGGATGGAGATTGGAAACCTTGGGGGTTTATGAACTTATAATGCGATCAATCAGTATGGAAAATAGGTAAAAAAAAATAATTTACAGAGCTTTAAGTTCGTCGGAGTATGTTGAACATACATTGATCGTAGCGATAATTCATCGATTAAAGCTTATTGATCCCAGTCTTTGCCACAGTCCCAGCTAATTTGATAGTTCTTCGATTGCAGCAGAGTATATATTATGTGAGATTGTCGTGGTTTGGCATGAAGAGGACTTTGAGGAAATCGGACACTATTGAAGACTCGGACTTGGCCCGGGACCGACTTATGTAGCTTCAACTTCAGCCTGAGTGCGCCGTCGGCGTCACTGGCATCCGATTTGAGTTCAAATTTCCACTGCCAGTGGCAGCCTGAGCCTCCTGAGTGCCAGTGTATTCATAGCACGCTGCCAGTAATACTATTTATAGTTGTAGCCTCTCGCTTTAGCCCCTATGTCCCAACTCTGTCTTCTCTGTTCCCAACAGCGAACTAGCCCTCGTGGTCGCTCCTGTCGATGTGCGGGCGATAATGGCGACCGGTACACAGACGATGAACGCGACAGTTATCGAACGAGTTGACATCCACAAGTCCTGCAAGGCATTGGAGACAATTGTGAATGTATTCAATGACTATTGTCAAGCTGCCGAGTCTCTCTCTTTAGTACAGAGGAAACTAGGCAAAGCTCTGAAGGAGGCTGCGGGTTTGAAAGCTACGAATAGCATAGCTAGTGCGTAACTGTTCGTGCTCTCCTGTTCTATGGCTCATGTCCCGTCCATGATAGGCAACGCGTTGAACGCTGTTGCGCAGCTTATGGAAACTCTTGCTGAAATTGACTCAAAATTTGTGAAAATAGCAGATAGAGAATGTGATGATGCGAGCAACGAAGTCAAGAAATGGTTCAAAAAACTTGCGGTATGTCTCACTAGCTCATACGTCCCTTCCCTTTAAATAAATGCGAAGATAGAAAGAGGAGAAGAACCACGATGAACGCATTTCAGCTACAAACGCTAGGATCAAGCAAGCTGGTGGGTTCATGCCGATGTAGGTTCGCGAAGAATTGGCTAAATTTGATGTTAGGACAACAATATGAAAGGAAAGCGAAGAAGAAAGACCTTTCTGCCGCCGAGGAACATACACGATACGTTAACCTCTTAAGTGTAGTGGGGCCGGAAATGTCCCAGGAGAAGTAGTGAGTAACTTTAATATCCATTTAATATTGTTATTTTACGCATTATATCACAGCAATCACTCCCTCTTCGTCAGCCAGCGGCACACATCAACTGTATACAGTATAACGTCCAGTATTTCTCGGACTGCCGATGCTGAGTGGCAGAGAGCCTATGAATGTGTAAGGAGATTTTCACCACTGATTGGGCGAATTGGTGAATGTAGAGCGTTTCTCGAAGGTGGCTGGACTCGTGATCCACCTCTCCCCCTTCCATCGGAACCGCGTTTGGAAACGAGTTCCGAGGAGAACCAAGGCGGCGAAAGGGAGAAGCTTTCTGTACCAGATAGTAGCCTCGGCGAACCAAGACCTGTCCCTTCGCCATCGACATCATCTGTTTCAGGACATTCAGGACAGCATACTCCCGCACCAGCTTATACTCCAATTACAACGCAACTTCAACAGCAAGCAGTGTCGCAAGCATCACCTTCTCCCGCACTAGCTGACTCGCCGACAACATCGACTAACCATCCACGTCCACCTCCCTCTTCTTTCCCTACCGTAACGCCGAGGTTTAATGCCGACTCCGTTCGATCGATCGAGTCGCTATCCTCGTTTCCAACGCCTCCGGATCACTTCCCCATTCCATCTCTTGGGCAGCCATCTGGCCCTGGCCCCTCGCCGCTCTCCCGAACAAAATTGGCTCCTGACTCGCCTGAGGCGGATAGACTGAATCAACGTAGCGCTTCGGGTTATGTTGTTCAATCAGTACAAAATGTATCACTCCAAGACGAACAGATACATCAGTCTGCAAGTGGTCAGAAGAGCGATTCACTCTCAGGACGCGCTCCCTTGGTAGAGTCGCCGAAAAGTATGGATGTTAACCTTCAACCAACAACACCTGCACTTACTGAAGACGACGGGCGTTCGCCTTTGTCAAGCCATGGAGAACCTTCTACCCCTAGAGACAGACATCCGGTGGTTGCACCGTCTTCCCAAGTATCATCAGATGCTGTATCAAACGGCAGGCAGAAGGGACCGGAAGATGTCCCAGAGACGATGCGGAAAGATATTGTGTCTCCCTTTGCTCAGGGCATCGCTGTGAAAGAGCGCAAGGTATCTACCTCCGAGCAGATAAATGAATTTGGACAAAGACCCCAGGTCGAAATGAGGAAAGTCGGTATGGAAAGGACAGAATCAGTAGCAAGTACAAGCAGTGTTGTTGCATCAATGAGGGATAAGCTAGTTCGTGGTGTAAGAGCACATATCTCTTTAGCTAACGATTCTACTAAGGCATGGTATTTCAATATTCTAGCAATATCAGCCACCTTCACCAAGAGAACGTGAAATACCTCGCATTGCCGGCAAAGTCTCTGATCTTGCCAGTCGGTATACGCCAGTGAATGATCAGCCTCCTAGCCCAATATCACCGCGAGCAACTGGTCGAAACTCCCCGATCGCTGATAGAAGTCGTGCGTCGCCTGTCCTTGAGAGGCGACCGCCAGCTCCGCAGGTTGCTGATTCAGCCGAGCAAACACTTGCGAGATCAGATCGTGAAGTGTTGTCTTCCGTGGCACCTCGTAGTCAGGCAACTCAGAGTAACCAAGGTATACTAGAGGATGAGATAATAGCTCGGCGTCGGCGTATTCAAGAACTGGAAGAACTGGAGCGGAGAGAGCAAGCGCATGCTTTACGGCTCCGCGAGCGAGAGCTGGAGCATCAAGCATTCGAGATCCAGCGTGAACGGGAGAGGTTGCAAGGTTACGGCGGCAGGCCTCGGGTTAATAGCATAACGACTAGCGTAAACGGTGTAGGGAGCTTACCCGCCAGACCACATTCACAATACAGCTATAGCACAACGAACCTTACAAATCCCCGAGGGCCCACAGCAACTGAAATTCCGTCGCGGCCAGTTTCACATCACGGCGAGCTCATGCCTCCCGCGCATTCGCAAGCAAGTGCATCGTCTTCCTCTGTTTCCATTCCGCGCCCATCCGCCGATCATGCCCCATACTGTGGGTGCCACGCCTGCTCCGCTGCTCAGTATAGCGTACCTTCGCAAGCTCAGCCACAAAGCCATGCCGTGGTGAAGACGGAGAAGCCTAAAGGTTGGATCAGGCGGCTGAGCATGCCTGTAGGCAATGCTTTCTCTTCTGATTCTAAGAGCAACAGAGGAATTGCGTACAACAAAGGCAACGACGTTCTCCCAGATGATGGTGTGTTGAAGATGAAACCGAGTTTCGAGCGAGACGCCACCGGAGGTATTAGCAATGTTCGACCAAGGAAGCTCAGTTTCGGAAGGCGTTGATTTGATGTGATATCCACCCGTATGTAATCGTGTACGAAACATTCATGTTTGTACGTTGCCCCACTCCTCCTTTCCTGAATATCTACTTGTTCAAAGCTCACGACTAGTTATGACGGACTTACCGCAACGTTTTGTATTACTTTCATGACAATGTGCCTCAATTCTCTCCAATGAAGTTATACCTTATACTAGTATACGTTAGAATTCTGTTGTATGTACATTATTTGATTGATATCGAGAATGAGTGTTCTTGAACCTGCATTATCATCACCTTCAGCTTGGACTTTTAAAACAAAAGATTCGAGAATATTTCCTGTTATGCTCTAAGTCTCTGCATACTTTGAATACATAAATGAAGTTAAACAAAAAGAGAGGTTCGCTATCCAGTACGTCCATGATCGGTGCATGTCGGAGGACTTCTTTCCAGTTTGACTGCCAATGTCCACTGCGCCACTAAAGCTTAGCCTTTGCCTTCCTTTGTGCAACAAGAGCCTTCGCCTGATCGCGCAGCAATCGGCGGAGCAGTTTACCGCTCGGATTCTTTGGAATAGCGTCGATAAACTCGACGCCACCCTTGAGCCACTTATATTGTACTTTCGCGTCTGAAACATGCTATGTGAAGGTTTGTCATTCGGCTTTATTTCAGATTATCATGAAGCGCTTGATAACACACCTTCGCAATGGAGGCCTTGATTTTGTTTGCTTCTTCCAGAATCTTCTGAGCCCTCTCTGCTGCACGGGGTTCGAGGACAACATATGCCATAGGCACTTCGCCGCTGTAGTCGTCCGGAATACCCACAACACATACATCCGCGATGTCCGGATGGTTAAGTAGGTGGCCTTCAAGCTCTGCAGGCGCGACCTGGAAACCGCGAACTTTCATGATTTCCTACAGAATGACGAGTCGCGGTAAATTGAGATGCCTCAAAATCGGTGGCGCTGACCCCATACCTTTAGTCGATCAAGTACAAATATGTCACCATTCTTGGATATCTTTACTTCGTCTCCTGTTCGGACCCAGCCATCCAAGAAAGTTTCTTTCGTCCTGATAAAGAAAGTTAGTATTTGAGTTCCTGTTTTCTACAAAGTTTCCACATACGCCTTTTCATCATTAGTGTACCTAAGCGCCATGTTCGGCCCAGTTATGATCAATTCTCCCTCTTCGTCGTAGCCCGCAAAAGTGCCATCTTCTTTGAGGACCTTAGCAGAACAGCCTGGTATTAATTGACCAGCGCTCCCGTAAGTGCCTATGTGCATATTGACTGGTATCATGGACACCGTGGTGCACGTCTCAGTCATGCCTATAGTTGGAATTAGTATTTCTTAAATCGGTCGTCATAATATGAAGGATCACACACCGTAGCCTTGTCCGATGGATGCGCTCGGAAGTATTTTGCACAGTTGCTGTGTAAGCTCAGCGGACAGAGGGGCAGCGCCCGAGTTGACAAACCGGACGGAGGAAAGGTCGTACTTCTTGGTAGCCTCGTGCTATTGGAAATAACACGGGAAAGATACATGTTGTCAGAAATTAATGCTTCGATGAGAAGTGAAATACAGCTAACCTTGCAGAAAAGGACAATCTGTGGTGGTACAACACTGGTGTACAAATGAGTAGATGTACATGATGTAGCCGACGACGGAGCCTACAGCAGATGCGTAATTTTGTGCCTTTCAATGCTTTTCAAGAATTCAACGAAATTGAATTTAGGAATAACGACAATCGAAAGCTGAAATGCATGTAGAGTATCAGCATCTCATTCAAAATCTTGAGAGGACGAAGACTCGCCCCTGCAAAGAGCATCCAGTGCATCTAGGGAAAGAGAGTGTCAGATTTAGCTCCTATTTGCATCACCAAACGACGACTGCATACATTCACAACCAAGCCGTATATATCTAGGGTCAATTTAGACAGTCAATTATGAAGAAATGCGAGAGATGTCAGATATACTAACGATAGAATGGAAGAGCTGGGATATAGTTATGAGTAACACAAACTGCGATGATCGGCTAAATGCACATACCTGCTGCAGCGACGTCACCCGCTCTGAACTTGCGCTTTTCCCAAGGGATTTCATGATCATTATTAAGCTTCTGATGGGCAGACATCTGAATGCAATTTGCCATAACGGCATAATGAGGTATTGCGACAGCCTAACATCAATATTAGCGACACCATAAGTGTGACGAACAGAAAACAATCACATACTTTGGGCTTTCCTGTTGTTCCGCTAGAGAAGCTCAAGAAGGCAAGCTTTGTCCTACCCTCACCAGGGTTAAGGCGACGTTCTGTGAATGCTTGAGGTCTCGACAATCCTTCATCAATGAGATTTTGAATGGTGACGTAGGGAATCGCCGATGCGGAACCAGATTGAGTGGGCGAGGTAACCTTTTCGATAGCGATAATATGATCAGTAGGAATCCCACATTGACGAGCGGCGTCCAATGCGGTATCTAAGGAGTTCGGGTGTGCAATGATGACAGTCGCGTTTGCAGTCCTCAACTGATGCACAAGCTCTTCGGAAGTGTAGGACGGATTTGCGCAACTAGATAAATCATACAATTTTAGCAACAACATTGAGCTGCGAGTACTAATAGATGACTTGCGTGACGATTGCTCCTAGTCTATGGGAAGCCCATAGGGCCACAGGATAGTCTGAAGTAGGTAGCTCAGCGATGGTCATAATTGAGCTCGGAGATTTTACTTACCGACATGGTTCGTTGAAAAGACACAAACTACGTTGCTTAGATTCACAGCTATGATTAAGAGGTTAAATACTAACCAACGTCATCCTCCCCTGTTATCCGGTCAGTTTAGTAGTGTTTTGAACGAAAGAGATGACAACATACCTATTCCCCACCGCATCCGCAAGGAATTGGCCAAGCCATAGGTTCTTGTGCGAAGCTAGATCCAAGTCAGAAGCTTTCTACAAGGTTCATACAATTGAGTTGTTCTCCACCTCTTCATAACCGATGGTCCGTCCCGAAGCATCTTCGATAAGCCATGGTGAATCCCCATTCCGAAGGGTGCGCTGTGGGAGGTGAGTGTCCAGGATGAACTGGGCGCAAGTTAGGTCATCAGGAATAGGGGGACAAGGGCCATGAAGAGAATGAAAGATAGTCATTCTGATGAGAGGCAGGAGAAGGAGTGCGGGGTGAAAGACCAAGAAATGGTTGCTCTATTTATTTCCCCGCAAACCGGGAGAAATGATCCTTTATAACCGTGCCGGTCTTAAACCTATAGCAGTCGTGGGAAAGGTACCTCAGAATTGTATTGGACAGTTCACATGCCTCGTCTTCAACCTCAGCCATGAAGCGTAGTCGCTCTGAAATTGAAGAAAGTGAATGCGAGACTCGATCGCCTACTCGAAGGCGCATAAAAAATGAAGACCATCATCGAAATTCACGACGCCTTGTCTATCCCGTCGGTACAAAATCATCGCAGCCACCAGCGATGCAATATCCATACCAGCTTACGACGTTCTCCTACTCATCCTCCAGGAAGCTTGAGTTCTCGAATGCAGCTATGAGGTACTACGTAGAACCTCCTCTCGGCGCCGATCTGTCTTATGAGTATGACGCGTGGATAAAGAGACCAGAAGAACGTGGAAGGCTCGATGGGTTATTGGAAGCGTGTCTGAGGAAAGAGGTGAGGCCAGAGAGGGCGAGAGCGAATGTTGTGTCCTGGAGAGGCGTTATGACAAAGTGAGATTTCGAGGCTTATTCGACGGCTTGAACTGATATGATGCGGGGAAGAAAAGAATATTGACAGCCCCTTATGAAGAGAGAGACGGTTGGAAAATGAATGTAATGTGTATTAATGATACACTCTACTTTGAAGAGCATGTTAACGAAGCGAAGTTGAAGGAAAAGTAAGCGGACAACTCAACTGATGGCTCGTGTTCTGAAATGTCATGTGTTAGAGAAAACATGGCTCCTCATCATCGACTGCAATCTTACTTTGGATATGCATTTGAGTCGTATTGCACGTCTGCTACACCGGACCCTATGGATGACCCAGAACGACGACCAAATGGCTGGGGAGGTAACATCAACACCAATGTCCAATGGTGTAGCGTGGTCAAGACAAAGCTGGGGAACAGTAGACTGATTATCGGAGGCGAAGTTGATTGCGTCCAAGGTGGGCGCTTCTTGTTGAACTCTAATTTGTCTGACGTATCAAACCAAGTTTCTTTCATAGGAAAATTCAGCGGCCAACCCAACACCTTCGTCGAGCTCAAAACATCTCTTAGTATCCGGAATCTTCAAGATGAAGCGAGGTTTGAGAGGTATAGTTGTGATGTTCTTTGTGTTGCATATTCCAATGACCCATTACCCTAAGGAAAATGCTCAGATTTTATTTCCAGTCGTTTCTTCTCGGAGTTCCTGTGAGATTTTCCTTCTTGTTGCAGCGTACACAAGTCTAATGACCTTATCTAGGAGATCAAAGTCGGCTTTAGAACTCCTGCAGGCCGACTGACGACAATTCAGAGTTTCAAAACAGTCGAGCTACCGCGCCTTGTACGTGGTAAAGTAGGTGCTTGGGACCCAAATCTATGCTTAAGTTGGGGAAACGAGTTCATCGCCTTCCTCAAATCGTCGATAGATAGTTGGGATTTCAACACTTCGGAAGGCTCAAGTAAAACACCAGTTAATCGTGAAGAACAAGTTTGGAGAGTGAGGTTCGTTCCTGGAAAAGGCGCGGAAGTGAAACTGCTCGATGATGAGGGCGTTGAAGAAGTTAGGAATGGCGAAAAGAGAGTTGGGTTCCTACCTCTTTGGTATTGGGATGAAGTCGTTGAGCCACGTGGAGAGCACAATGGAGACATTGATAATATGACAAAGAGTGGTGCTTAGGTCTCTCGTGAGTGTGGTTCCCTTTTGTTTATAGTGTGGCTCACTCTAACGCTTCTTCGACACTTCAGTAACCTTTATTAGAACCTATTGGATGAGAATCTTCGACACCGACAAGACTTTGTTTCTGTGCAGCTGCTCTACTTTGTTAAGCGGAGAGATAAAGACACTCGTACCAGCAGGGGTCAACGTCCGCCTGATCACATTTAACCAAGTCCAAGGCAAACCACTCGGCTGGAACATTGTGGTCAACGACCCCGAAAACTCATTGTGGTCTCTTTTGCGATTGCTATAAAGGCGCGCAACACTCCATACCTTATCCTCCACTTCACACCAATCTCCGTCAATCGAATCGCGCAGAGTCCGTTTCCGCGATTTTTCACACTCCTTACCAGAACATAACAACAGCTTTACTGTCGCTTCTTTACCCATCAATCCAATTACCAATCTTCAGTTATCTTTGCTTACCTTGAATCGATCAGTGCTACCCTTTCCCAAATTATCTACGCCTATCACCATAGAAAAACATGAAGTTTTTCAAGGTTTTCTCCAAGGCGAAGCCCGTCTATCACGAGGAGATTGTTTATTGGCCAACTCCAACCACAATCCCGGCTCATGGCCCTGTTCAATGGAACAAGTCCGCTGCTTCATTCTCCTCGAACGAGTCTGTGACGGGTTTGAAGAGGAAGAACGCTAGGCACGGAGACAAATGGACGCACATCAAGCGCTGCGTTAGCTGTGAGGCCGACAACATCTGTCCGACTATCCCCGGCAGGCATCCCTGCCAGCAGAAGTACTACGGGTCGCCCTGCCCAGGCTTCTTTGACGTATCTGTACGTGATGCCGAGAAGTCGCGAAGACTGCCTGAAGACAAACGAGTCCATTACGCCAATTTCTCCGATCGCTATGATCGCCGGCCTACAAGGTGAGTATGCTTCAAATGTTTCATTCCAGTAAATGCCTCATGCTCATGGAACGCGTATTCGATTTCTATTAGACGTCATGGACAATATTGAATAGTTCGGCATATCGAGCGTCTGATCTCCGAGGTGCCTTTCGCGTTCATTCCTGCCTTGAATCCACCGCGTGCTACCAATTCAATTCGTTTTTCTCGTGGTGCCTTCGGAGAAAGCCCCCACGTTGCTGTGCACCTTAAGAAGGCCTTGATCTGCGATCGAGGAATTCTTCTAGTCTCTTAGTCTCTTTGTTAACCCTGTAAAACTACGTGCATGTTTTAATACATATCTTCTTCTCTTGTGACGCCGCTTGGCACTTCCGTTCGTGTGCTCTTGTCCGCAATCCCCGGCCGGCTGAGGTCAGCCTCCCCATCTATCGGATATATCTGCGCCTTGTTTTGTTTGAGGATCCATGTTTGTCTGCAGATCCTCGCCATCCCTGACGTATTCTACCCTGATCGATACGACGAGTGCCATTCCGATAGATAGCCCTTTGTTATGATGTACATGCTATAGCTTCACGCAGGATACAAGAGATGTTGTGGAAAGCTACAAGGGTGTTTATATGTAGATAAATCAAAAGCAAGTCAGAGCAGAACCATTAGACTTATACTAGCGTTCTCCAGTAGGATAGTACAGTAAATCAAGAGGCAAGAGAAGAACCGAAGAGTGCAGGGATGCAGGAATTTCAAAGCCTGGGCTGTACAGTATACTGGGCCATAAATTGTTAAAAGACGAATATATAATGAATGACAAGATGAAGTCCAAGTGTAAAGCATAATACAAGGGTCAGATCCGTAAGAATAATAAGATCTAAATCGTACATTGAGATTAACACTTAATATTATTCAGAAAAAGCAGATGGCTGTTCTGCCAGGGCAAGCAGACCATTGTAAATAACAGGAAAAGCGAAGAGAGAGTTAAAACCGCATTGACGTAAATAGGACTAGACCATAACACCCGTAGAGGCGGGTTGCCAACCGGTCTCTTGCTCTTCTTTGTAATCCATCATGCCGTCCGCTCCCAATTCAATCATAGTTTTATTCGGGGAATTCGTGACGATCGGTTGACTTTCTTGGCATTCCAAACCAGCATCAGAGCGCACTGGGAACATAACTCAGCGACCGCGTGTCAAACTTAGAAAACATAGACATACAGTGGCGGTTCAGCGCATCCAAGCGAGCAAAGTTTTTGTGACAACCATTGCACATATGAGGCCTGAAATTCTCATGGAGCTGTTCGTGCCTCTTGCAGTCATGCTGGCGAGCGAAACCCTTATCGCACCCAGGCCATTTACACTTAAAGGGTCTCTCCTCGTTATGGGAGCGCAGGTGTCCTGCAAGCACAAGAGACGAGTGTCAGCGCCAGTGTAAAAAAAAACGAAAAGGACAGCTAATAGAAGGAAGACAGGATCAGATGGATATATCAAAGCATACCTTTCAAGTTAAAGTGCCTAGTAAAGGTGCTCCCGCATCCAGGGACAGGGCACTTAAAAGCCGCTTCAGTACGCCTGCGTCGCTGACTAGCGTCGGCAGTTGCATGCGTCGTTACGTTCTGCCGCGGCACAATGATGGGCGCCTGGCTCTGAACGGTCGGGTTACCATTAGCGTCTACTCCCATAACATGGACCGGAATTCCCATGGGATCTACAGGAGTACCGCTGCGCATTCCATTGCCACGACCTTGTCTGTAACTTCCTCCCTGATCAGAAATATCTGGGAGGTCACCTGCATTGACACGAGGGCTGGCATGCGGGGAAGGGTACGGAGACGAGCTCAGCGTGGCGCGGTCACGAGAAAGGCTACGATGGTGCCCATGTCCATGACTGCCATTACTGAACGTACGGCGATGTGCTCCAATGTTACCAGGGACTCTCGGCAAATCGTCAGGAGCGGACAAGTACGGGGACGAAGCTGCGGAGCCAGGATGGCTGCCAAAGCCACCCTGGAGAGCGTCGCCGGGATCAAGGAAACGAGGCGTCATGTCTGCTGAGAGAGCGTTGCGCTTGTGGGTTTCGCTGCGTGCACGACGTAAGTCTGTCGCTCTGACACTGCTCGCTTCGAACCCGTTATTGGAGTTTGGCGAAAGGAAGCCGCTACTGTGTGCTGAATTAGGCATCGTACCAGTGTCTTGTCCAGATGCAGGAGGCCCGTACGAGAAGTGTTGCTGAAGGTTCGGTTGATGAATCAGCGGGCTGGAGCCTGGGGAGCCTCCTGTGGGAGCGTTGAGCGTGGGTAGTTGGGGGGGCTGGGGGAGTGTGATACTGCTAGTATTGCCCATAGATTGACCTAAACCTTGTTGACCAACGTTCAGACCGATTTGCCACATAGGGGGACGGAGGGACGTGTCGCTTTTGGAGCGAGAACGTTGATTCTGTCCGATGGGCACAAGGTACTCACCGCCAGAGGGTTGGCCAAGTTGGAGGGCACCAAGGTTCGGAGACATCTGAGGGGAGGGCGAGTAGTGGTCTTGGTTCTGGTTGGCGATATCAAACTCACCACCTTCTGCTAGAGCTGTCGCAGAAACAGATGATGGGGTGAGATTGTTCGAAGGGAAGGTGTATGGCGACGCCGGAGCCGGAGGAAGTTGGGGATGCGGTTGGGGGGAAACCGATCCACTGTGGCCTCGGATGTGCGACTCAGGTTGTTGTTGTTGCATGGCCTGATAGTTTGTCTGCGGAGACCGATGTTGAGACCAGATAGCAGCGTTCGACTGAGTCTGTTGACCTGAAGATAGGACAGGAGTGTCAGAATTGGTGCAGGAGTTGGGATCGACAGCGAAGCATTTATACAGATAGACGAAGGAAAGATAATATAATAAAATTTGCAGAGCTTAGAGAAACCGAAGAAAGGGACCGATCTCCGGCGTGATGGAACAAAGAAATTTGCTTCCCTCGAGATCTGCACTGCCACTAACATATAAATATAATTTGAATATGTCTCAATGTTTGAATGAGACGGGTAGAGGACCATCAGATCTGAACCCATCAGTTCAAGTTGTCCCGGAAGCTCAGTTGCTTATTAGAAGCGCTGAACACCTCATGAGGGACCCCGCCGACAATCTGGGCGAGTAAGGGGGAAAGTTGTAACAAGCGGGAAAAATCCAGCAATCACGCTGAAGGTGATCAAAATAAAAATCGCAGAAACAACCGAAGAAATGCGAAAAAGGAAAATGAGAGAATATGATTGTAACACATACCTTGAACTAGTGTATCCAATCTCTGCTGGAAGGGTACGCCTTGTGAGGCGCCCGCACCTACACCTGTATTTACAGGTGTTGCAGGCACGATCTGAATTCCGGGACCGTTCGGTGCCATCAACCCCCCGGCACCAGTACGAGCAGATAGTCCGCCGGTAGGAAGGTTAGCACCGCCTGCCGCACCTCCAAACTCAGAGAGGTTTGAGTGGTGGGAATGTGTAGGGGACGGAGAGTTCGCTGTGATCTCGGGTGGGCCTCCGGGAATAAAGAGTTGAGGCGGGGATTGAGGACCGTTTAGCGCTGGGCTTTGAGGGGGACGCCCGACGTTCCAGGTAGAGGTTGGGCCTGGCGAAGGCGAATTCTCGAAGGTAACGTTCTCCATACCAAACGTCTGGGAGGTATCTGGCTGTGGTGATCCGCGCAACAGCTGATTATGGTTGGTAACGGAGGAGACGGATGATGCGCGGCTCCGATTAACATTTCCTGTATTGCCTACACCACCATCGCCGTTGGAAGAGGCAGGGGAGCCTTGATCGTATGGAACATAACTACCAATGCCCATGCGTAGGGCATTCTGAGCATCGAATGCATCATGAGCGGGGGTAACGGATACGTGTGGATGGTTCTGTGGAACATTGTTGCTCCCCAAAGACGAAGTCGAGGGACTCGGAGAAGTGTTCGAATGCGTCATGCCTGGCTGAGTGGTTTGATCAGATTCAGAGATAGAGTTCATGAAGTCAGGCTGAAAGAACAGTGCTGTCTGGTCCGTAGGTGGGTCGTACGTGGATGGGTCGTAGCCGTCGTATTCAGATTCGGGGGGTAAAACGTTTATGACGCTGAAATCAAACTGCTCCGGATCAAAAGGAGCAGTACGCTGCTGATCGTATTCGGCGTTGGTAAACTCGTTACCGGGTATAAAAGATATATCGGAGCCTCGTGGGGAGTTGTTGTACGAACCCGCCTGGGCAGCGTACGACGGAGCGAATGGAGTGGGAGGCAGGCTCGAATTCGTCGTGGTATTCTGATGCGCTCCTTGATGGTTTACAGAGTTCGGAGCAGGGGTATTGAAATCAGGAAAGGAAGGGGAAGATGCGTCGAGGTAGGGGGGCGACGCGGGATTGTTATGGGCGGAGCTTGACGACCCCGCCTGGTTGGTATCAAAGGAATTCAGGTCGTCGAGGAAAGGTGAGCGATAGTAGCCCTGCGCCGCTTGCTGGTTTGAGTAGTCCATGTCGGCGCAGTTGCAGGGCTCTTATAAGCAGGACAGATGATGTGAGGGAAAATGAAGGTGTAGGGCAGATGTGTCGATGCAAAATCAAGGAGACGGCGTTTATGGATGTGAGCACCTTCTGGCAATTAGGACGAGGCAGTGTGATGAGAGAGCGTGAACAAAAGTCGTCTGTGGGTGTTGTGGATGCTGTGAGATTGAGTTCATTCAGAAAGGCGAGGATGGAGGAGGACGACGTACAAGGTGCGCTCAGTGAATACGAGATAACCTTGATGACAGCGCCCACACAACAACCCACAACACACTACTAACCGTCCTTCTCGCTTGTGGTGTATTTGCTACCCAATGTCTTGCTCGTCGTCGAATATACTGTCCTCGCCGTGTCCTCGATAACCGCTTGCACAATGAGAGTTTCCTAGTCACAGCCTTGCACTGGTTCGCTACTAGTAAGCACTGGTGTCGCACAGCCCTCCTTGTGCACCGCAAGCTGAGTACTACCAAAACAGCAAACAATGCACACGCTCTCACTGGCACAACTGAGTTCCGCTGCTGGAATAAGTTTGCAGCAACATACAACATCTGCAGATGTAAACAAGTTCGCAGCTTTACGAATCTCCCTAGAACTCAGACAATACGTAGAGGAAACGCGTAGAAAAGAGATAGACCGTCCTTTGCACCAGGTATCGTTAACTCATATTTTCGAGCACAAATCACCTCCAAAGATCTTCATGTCGTTGATTATATTCTACACGTCAAGGTCAAACATGGACCTTCGAAGCTTTGCCTGCTCATTCCAGATTTCCCTGTGCTTTGTACTTTCGACGTATTGAGAGGTCAAAGATACGCCTTGTTGTTCCGAAACGTGACGAGGGACCCTATCCTAATACACCAATCCAGCTTTGGTCTTCGCACCATTCTGTGGTGTCTCCTTGCCAACTGGATGTTCCGACGTGAGGAGTCTATCCCGCGGCTCAGATTACAGAGAGCTATCGTGATGAAAGGATTCGAAAGGATTCGCGGGCATCTACGAGATGATCATGTTTCGGATCGTCGCCCACCATCACGTTCGCGGTTGTTGTTTCTTAAAATCATTCGGTTGTTGGATTCGGACCGATACAGGCGATAGTGTGTATGTATGTTAAAAGACTCACTCCGCATATACACTCTGACCCTCTGACCCTCGCATAGGTTTGTTCCTTATGATACCACGACTGTTTCATCAGCATCAAGGAAGACTCAGGTCGGTTTTCGGAAACGTACTCCTTGGCTCTTATTCGGCTACTTTTACTAGCCTATGCCGCGAAACAAACAAGCTCATACGCATGCTCGCCATGTGCGTTTCTGAATTCAATGAGACCCTGGAAGCTTGAGCGGACAGTGAAGTGTTGCTTGTCTTTATTTGCCTCCTTCAAGCCAATAGCATCCACGTGTAGCGGGAAGACTCGTATGACTCCATTACTGATGCTATCGACACAGCACGGCTATGTGGCGCCTATCATGGCTAGCGCTCGTGCCGACAGACCGATACCTTCCACGATTGTTGGCCTCGCATCCATTTCTCAACGGTCGCAGAGGATACTAGTTGTACCACTGGATCACTGCAGGATCGAGTGGGGTTAACGTTGCTTCCAACCCTACTGATTGTCCCCTTTGACGCACAATCGAGATCTTCCCCGGCCTTGACCAAGATTTGCGGCGTCTTGACTCTCGGGGTTCCGAGTTTCATCCTATATCTCTAGCCCGAGTCGAACTCTCAGTCAATACTAGTGGCTCCCTCAAGGCTACGGATTTCGCTCCGCGGCACCTATCGTAGCTTGATCCAGCCACAAATTCGCTAATAAACGATCGGACAGAACTCCGCATTCACATGAAACGTTGCAAATAGGTCATCGGCCAATCTGCTTTTCGAGCTTTCCCCCCGGATGAAAAGTTATCGGAGTGATATGTGAACCAGGACGATTCCACGCTGCTATGCGTAGGGAATCATTTGTGTTGTTATTTATCCACGAATCGTTCGCATACGGGCGTCAATCGCTTCTCGCAAATCTCCATTCTTGCCACCGTAGTTGGGCGATATTGCGACTTAAATTAAAAGAAAAAATACGACATCGCACCCCCAACCCGTATCAATGGGCTTGATGATCCTAGACTCTGGCGCTTTGGTGGTTTGAAACAGTGCCATTCATCTACTCCTGACCCGGCAGCCTGTTTCTTTCGTTCTTGACTGTCTTGGTTGAGATGGCACGCCTCGTTGGGAATACTCGTTGCATTACAGCATCGTGTGCGAGAGGACGATCAAATATCGATATAGCGAAGATACGATACCTCTGGACAACAAGGACACAAAGATGGTGTCAATCTGCAGATCGGAAAAAAAACAGGTTCTTTTGACAATTGGCTATTTTTTCACGAAATGGTTGACTGCAAGATCTGTCAAAATTTGTTGAGGCTATCTGCGTTCTGTCCTTGTCTGTGTCCAACACTGAAGGATGCCTTGCATCCTTTCTCATTTCCCGCGAAGGTGGTACTTATCTTCAAGTATGCATATGGTCAAATACTTCGTTAATGGTCGGAGACTCGGCGCCAGCCTTATCCGACCCTCCATAGCCCGTCGGCACGGTTTGCGCAGCTGAAAGCAAATCACGTTATACGACCTTCGCGGACAAGATCTAATGTGATTTCGATCACGCATTCTGTGATTTCACGTAGCCAGATGTCTCGCTGTATCACTGGATGAGCCGCGCTCGTATTGTAGATCTGGTGCCATGCAAATCCCGAACACGTCGGAGAGACTAGGATATGCAGATGTTTTCTCCGTCTCCATCTTTTTTCTCGACCCACTCCCTCTCCACTTCGAAAGCAACAAGGCTCTCAAATGATAATGATGCCAGACGAGAGGAATTCGATAAATGAGATCCAGTGATCTTGTTGAAGGCATCGCCTGGTTACTGGAGCTGGTGCCTTCGGAGGAGAACAAAGGCACAAATTGCCCGACCAGGCCGTCCCACATTGCAATCACCTACGTAACAAAGGCGATGGCCTTGACGAGCGAGTGTCCGGCCATGGTCAATTCGTGATGACTAGGCTGATGAAGGATTGCGCCAACGTCCAGTCATGGCTGAAATTCTTGAACTTTGTTCTTCGTATGGAGCCAAGATCTCGAACGGGAGCTGTATGAGCTTAACTCGCCGAATCGCTGGTGAGTTGCCAGCCGTAGCTCATTTTCATCCTTTGTTTTGATTTGAAGAATGTTTCCAAGGCTCCGAAGCCGTCATCGTTCAATCACCTTCAGGCCTTCACCAACACTATCTCGATCGGTTCACTGAAGGCGAATAAATCTTTCGCATATTAGGCGCTTACAGTACATGACAATCGCTTTGACATACTCCATGCACGATGGTCTTTCCTCTCATCTCTCTTTCGCGTGTTCCCATACGAGCACGTAGATGTCCGACTGCTTCGCGAAAATACTCAGTTGTTCCTGGCTAGTCTCACTTCGTTGTGCGCATCTACACGAAAAATCACCGCCTGCTGGTAACGTTTGTCAAATTGCATGGCATCAGCTTGCTATGGCTTCTCACAGGCGCTGGACAGTCTTTGCAATACCTCCTTCGTGTCATACGGAACGCTTGACCGCCGTGCGATTTTCTCCTTCCTCCGCCATGCCACCTTATTGCAGGCTCCTTACGCATTGAACCAACTCACTCAATCATTGTCTTGCAGTAAATCTTAGTACCCGATCCTTCAGGCGGACGCATAATTCCTGCTACTCCTTCTGTCCTTCGCTCTTTACTTCTGCCATCCGTCAGTAACACGCCACAGTCTGACTGCTCAGACCTTTAATTCCGAGGCGCATATTCAACGCGGAATATGGAATGTCCATAACATCAGGACTCCAATCTTCTTGCATTCCCAGACTGCTCGGTATCCTCCCTCAACAGGCGAACTTCTCCGAATTCTCGGCCTGAAAAGCTATCCTCCGAGCTCGGACAGGAACTATAGTGTACAATGGCGGTACCCGGGACTTTTTTTAGCTTATGTACTACTACCCACTTGCTTGTAAGGTTCCGCGAGTCATATGTCTATTTTAAGGTTTCAGGCGCTCTGATGCTTACTAAGCTCTTGCACGCAGCGCCGGTGACACTCCGAGTCGCGACCGAGCGACACTAACGCCGGGGTCCCACCAATCCCGACGTCAGCGAACAGCCTGCCAATGTAGCCGAAGCTCTGAATTCTCAGGTTATGACAGTGCTTTTGTCCGTCGTGCGGATACTATTGCTTTACTGCAGCTGAGTCCTCATCAAAGGTTGCTCTTCAAAAGACTCTTCCATACGACGTGATGTAACGGATCAAGAGACAGACTGCCTATCGGAGCACTGCGTCCGGCTGACAGCTGCAACTAGTACTAGCTGGGTATCACTTGCTTCTCAGGAGATATGAAAAAAAAGGGAAGGCTTAGTGTCAATCTCCGGTCACGATAGTGGGGTTCATTTTTGACAAGACTACTGCCTTTCCTCGTCCTCGTAACTTTAATTTGTGAGAGTTCATACCACTTTCTGGTGATGCGGAGCTCACTGACCGCGCCATCCATTCCTTCCTCGGATACTGCGCGTTAATGTATCTCCCAGTTTGATCTTTTTCATTGCTTAATGGAAGTTCAGCATGGAAACTTACTCCTTCTATCATGGATAGACGTTTATGGACGTGAATCAGACGATCGACCTCTTCGATCTTTGAAAGATTCCAGCGTTGAATGGAAGAGAGGAAGTCAATTCCGATCTCAGTGCTCATTTCCTTCTTCTGATGTCATCAAAATCGTGCTGCGGCAGACCGGAGCTGCAGCTGTAGCTTCAGAACCAGAAGAATCAGAATGCAATTTATCCAGGCGGCTTATGGTAAGAAGATTGTTAAGTTTATTCACGGTCATACCGCTTATCCATTCTGTGATATAGAGACGCTCGGCATGGTTGATTTCGGCGCCGCAGTTTCCGTGCACATTATCCGAATTGACTATACTCGCCCGATAATAGAGATACACTCTAACTTAAATCGCCTATTTCGAAGCCATGATCGCAATCTGCGAAGTAGGGGAAACAGCCTTCCCTTCGTCTATCTTGTAGTCTCGGACTCGGAACTATCCATTGATTGACGTATGTCAAAAGCAGAAACACGAGAGGCGGTACCTGGGTTTAGCAAGATAGCGGTTCAGGAACATGATAGCAAGCTGTTTGGCGGAGAAATTAGCAGTGAGGCTTGCAAGAAGGCATGTACTAGCAGGCTCCTATAGTTCATCTTTCTCACAATCTTTTCACAGATAAGGAATGTCCTGAGTTTTATGATCCTTCGATGACCATATTGCTTGAAGTGTGCCACTCTGTCAACGTCGCAATTTTTTGCGGTCACATCTAATGAAGACGTAAAAGTGGGTAACAGATAAATGATTGACTATGAAGAGTATACTCACATACATATCTGCAGCTAGGAACTCCGTACGATATGACGATAACTTGAAACGAGGTAATCGCAAGTCCAATTCACTACTCATTTCAGTGTCGCTGACATTTTCATTTCTACTTTAGTTCAATCGCTAACCGGTGCGTTCTGAGTTTCTGCTCGTCTTGAACGTTCCAGCCTCGCTTCTGAGACCCATCAACAAAGGCATCTGCTGTGCAATCAATTCAAATACCACATGCAGCTAGCATAGCATTGATTAGCATCGAGGATTTCTCATTTTTCTTGCCGTCAACTTCTACCATTTTATTCTTGTTCACTCTGCGTAGAGGAACAATTAGAAGGGGTGATATGTCTTTATCATGGATGTCGGTAATCTGTCACATGTATATGTGCATCCACTGTTTCCGTCTCTTTAGCCTTCCTCTCTTTAAATCCTTCTCATTTTTTTCCACAAATTTTTACGCCTACTCTTTTAGGGTTGCTCTCATACATAGCCGATACTTCTCATGATAATGTGGAAGAAGTAAAAGTTCTTAACATAGTCTATCGGATCAAGTCCTCTTCCAACAAGCTGGCCAGTTTTTCATTATCGTATTCTCTGATACAGTGATATTACATGTCGGTGTCGAATTAATCATCCCTTGTTCCCTTTTCATCGCCAGCGGTGATTTATTCGAGAGTTTTGTGTCCACATGTATGGGCACTGGCCCGCGGCGGAGCGAGTGGATGCCGGCCGATAGGACACTTGATACGATACGGGGGACTGCAATCGAAAGCATCACAATCAAGCCCTGCTTTCAGTCTCTGTCTCCCAACATCATACTCACGGATGGCATTGCAGATCCTCGGCTCTGCGACCGCTGGATAGTACGTGTGTGAGTTGACGGGTAATCCCTGATCAATGCTATTCAACACCCGCTCTAGTGCTTCATCGTCTCTCTTTACACCAGTAAGATCATATCGATGGACTATGTTAATATTCGGCAGGGGTATACAAGACGGGTGTAGTAATTAAACGAGCACTCCATGCTGTCCCAAATGTCATACATACGATCGTGTCTCAGAGTATTGTGATCAGTCGCTATAAGCGTCTCGTACTTGAACTCAAAAGCTTTGATTATACTTATGAGATGATGGGTAGCTGTGGTTATGATGAGAAATTTCAGCAACCCAGGGGCACGAATAAGGTTTGCTCAAGGCCACTTAGGAAAGCTCGCGTCTTCCGCCGAGTAGACCAACCATCTCCACCGGTAGCTACACGGAGCTTCCAAGTCTTTCTGATTTCCAAATAGCCTCATTCTCAATCATCAGCTTGAAGTACGGAAAAACTCTCGACTGAAATCCGATTAAACCTGTTTATAATCCACTGGCACGTAAACTTTGCGCCCAGTGTGTTTTAAAATTTAATGTTATATGATCGGATACAAGCCAAATTTGTGCGGGACCACGCTGTAGGGCCTGATAGTATGCAGTGCTAACTCTTTGCTCCTTTGAGCAACACAAGAAAAAGGGGGCGATCTTTTACTGCCAGTGATGCAGTGCCGTCTTGGAAGCAAGTCGGTCATGTACCTATATAAGGGAATTCCCGTCGTACAACTTTCCCACGACAAATCTTCCGAGAACAAGGCGGACCCACTTCAACCTGTGTTTTGGGCCACCCATGCTATCAATCACCGCCCATATGCCGATGCTATGGAAAGAGTGACACAGCTCACTGCATAGTCGTATTTGTATCCAGGGCATCTACATCACTGCCCTGGGCTTTCCATGCGGCAGTTCTTCAAGTTTGAGATGTAGAGTTACCGCTATTTGAGTTTGATCTATCTGACCTTAAAGACAAGTGACATATTTGTCTATAATTCTCTTCTGTGATATGGCCACAAGAATGAAGATCGTTCCGGAGTTTCTCCCGATGTGGTTCTCCTAAGAACAGCCTTAGTAAGGTGAGTGAGTGGAACACAACACTAATAGGAGGTGATGTCGATAGTCGTCACTGGAACCACAGAACAGCTGCGTATTGGGTCAATAATAATTTGTGAGTTCCGACTAAAATCGCTTGGAACATTTGTTTGACTGGTACTAGAGATGACTGAGATAGCTACAGTACTTTAGCATATTCGAGGCAAATACATAATTCATCTTTGTAAATGCCCAAGATAGACGTTTTATCCAAGAAGTGCCGCAATCGCTCGGCATAGCTGGTTTTTTCGGACATTGCTTGTATAGCCGCCCGGCGAAGACCAACTGACAGCTGAGAGGGTACAGAAATACACACGCATAGATGAATGAGGGGTGATATGGCGTATGTCCATCTGAGCCCTGCATATATCGGGTCAGTGGTCCAGTTGGACATACCTGTACAGCATGTATGAAAATATAGTCATGCTGATGTGAGATTATCCATTTAAGTGCGTTTGATTAGGGTATAGATAATTCTTGAAGTCTGTATCATTGCGATACAGTAGGCACTGGATGCAGGTAAGATTTCCCTTGTGAGTTCCATTCTGAGTTCTGTGACCGTCCATCGTCCTCAAAGCATTTAGTGTAGACGGAGGCGTGACAGATGAGATGAGAAGGTACAGATATTGACCGTAGTGATGTGATGAACTTAAAGATCGATTTTCAAGTCCGGAGTAGTGGGCCGAGTTTCTGACCAATCGCACCAAGCAAGCATCCTCCGCCGACCCGCCGCCGAAGACACAGCCTCGCTATTTCAGTCAATGATGTGGGTCATTGTTTGAGTATTGTATCATAACAGAGTTGGGATCGGATGAGGAACTTTACCAAATTCGAATATTACACCCGAAGCCACTGGCCAGATATACCTCTGTTCCACCTGAATAATGTTGGCTGTTCTAAATCGAACATGGAGATACCACAAATCAGCTAAGTTGAAATAACTACTGATCAGTAGTAATAGCAACTCAAGTCTTCTAATAGTTAACGGCTTACCCTTCAATTCCTGGCTATCCACACCATCACTTACGCAACCTTTCATCGAATTATTTTGTCCTTCATATGTAATTTGATTTATCTGTGTGAGTTCTTCTTTACGCTGTTTTGTAACTGATATAAATGAGAAAAGGAGAATTCATATTATCAGCATCACGGACCATGGGCACATACAACTTCGTCATGAGAGACTGTAGACACCAATTTCCAGTTCTTTTTGGCCACTATTAAAGTTTTGTATCGCGGAACCAGTAATTTTGTTGGGCAAGAAATCATCGACGGCTGAGGTACAGTTGACCTGAAACCAGACAGAAATCAGTAGTGTCTGACATGATAAATATAAATTCATCGCGGCGAACATACCATATACAATGAGACCAAAGTCGCCCAGTGTCGTTAAATGCTCGGGCTACTACTTGGTAGGTGGATAGAATAATATGACCACTACAGCCACGGTATCCGCCGAAATATGTTGATGACTCGATAATTTCTAATGAATTCTCACTAGTGACTACTATAGCAGTAGGCCACATATCCCGGAGATTCTGGGCAAATATGCTTTAATTCTGGCAGTCAAAAGCTGTAAGTGATTTGTTCGCTAAGAGTACACTCTAGTGATGTTGAAAAACTTGCTTGTCATCGGAGATGGAAAGTAAGCACACTGAATGCTAAGAACTCTCCGAGTGCTTAGTGTCATTTAGAATAGGGCGCAAGAAAGTCCTTTGCTCTCACGAATGCCATCCAATATGTAAAGCGCTAGGACAAAAGAGCGTTCCTTTCAGTATATGGATCGGCTTGATATACTGATGATCATCGGGCAGGGCACAAATCCCTTTGCATCATGAGAATACAACATATTTGAAGAGTGGCCTAAATCGCTTAAAAGCCGGTAGAAAAAATAGCTCGCTCACGTTAAGCATTGGGGCTCACGAGTCGTAAAGAGATTGTGTACTCAATTCAAAGGAAAGAGTCTCGACCTCAACAGGGAAAGAGATGTACCAAAATCCCGTGACCCGAGCAGGTATTTTGGGTCAGTAGACTGTCGATTAGTCACATCCCAGAGTCCTTCCAAGAAAAGACATTTCGTGGGGTGTAGATGAAAAGCATAACGTTCGGACATGCTTTTAGAGATGCAAATATCACAATCGAAGTCCTGCACAGCTGTTCCGAGTGAGAGGCAAACAGAGCGGAATGCATAGCTGATGCTTCCATATCAGACTCCATCAATGCCCACAAATTTGGCTTCGGAGAGATGCTGTCGAGAACATGGATTTCAGTCGTTCGCACAAGGCAATTTAAATATTCACAGAAAACATTTACATCGGGGTTCCAGGAGGCTATAACCATTATAGTATGTCTTCGGAGAGTGCCTATCTTGGTGGGATGACTTGATAGTGTAGCAGTACAAGCCGTTGCGTTAGTCAAGCAACACAGCTGTTTCCGGCAACCTATTATTCGTCTGCACTCAGCTATAGAAGAACATGGTAGGAATCTTAAAAAAGATAGGGTTTTAATGTAGATGTTCGAATGTCGTGGAAGCTATCGCGAGTCCGCCGTCACTGGACGCCCATTCGTGGAGATGCGTTGAGATCCGCCGACAACGTATAGCATCCCGGGGTTTTTATGATATCCGCGCGCCGAATCGTTTTGAGTAGGACGAAGGCGTACACGCAAGTTACTCAGGAGAAATCGGGCAATGTTTCGCGCCGAAGTAGTCGGACGATGTACGCTCTCTTTGTCCGCAAATTAACAGAGCATCAAACAGCCTTGAAGGCGCTTGTGTCTGTTGGAAGATAGGGAGGTTAAGTGGCTTGAGCTGGGTGCCTCCGGGTACCAATTACAGCAGAACCAAGTCCTTGGTCAGTTCGGCTGAATCGAGGAAAACAATAACGGGTAATCTTGAGTTGGGCGATGGCAAACCCTACGTAGGCTAGATAGCACGATAATATGAGCTGTGCAAGAGCTCCACGATCCAGAGGGCCGATAACAGCTCAGGCTAACAATCCATCATATTGATGCGACGCCCAAAACACTCGCAGTCAACGGAGAATCGATGCGAACGGCCTTGATTATGAGAAACGAGCAGGGCACAGCCAAAGAAAGGTGAACCCCGAGAACTCCTTAACGTTGATCTCAGTACATCCCACGCATTAGGAGCTGCTTCTGCATTCTCTGTCCAAGTTCGCAGAAATGCGGTTGAAGCCGAGGGCTACGGGTACCCGAAAATGTCTTCTCAGCTCTGTCAGCGCACTGTTCGAAGCCACCGGAATGCGCGGGAGAAAAGTTCGGTCAATGGATGAAAGGGAGAAGGGAAAACCCTGGAATCGTATCAGAGAAGTCGTAAATCCTGGGAAGAAACCGCTTGAGAGTAGTCTCAAAATCGAAATCAGAAGTAAGGTATTTCCACACAAGAAGGGAGTAGGCGGCGAAGAGAGAAAGAATGGAGGGCGGATGTTTTGTCATCTTGCGCGGTCTTCTGCTGGAAAACCCCAGGTTGTCCGGGACAAGAAAGGATCGAGAGGAACGTCGCTTTTTACGAATGAAGATATTGCAATACTGAATGCGATGAGTTATGGAGGCTTTCGGGGTCGCGCAACCAGTGATAGATCTATCGATGGACGGGCGCACCAAGCTGTATAAGGTTCAACATTCGTTTGTTCATATCACGTCGGAAAATATCATCATACAATCAATAACGTATCGTCCATGCGGCTCGCATCTGCTCAACAGCGTGGTTTACCGCGAAAGACGAGAAGGGGCCCATTTGCTCACACAGCCATGTTGTTAGATGCCGTACGGCCCTGTCCACTCGTCAGTCTCGAAGTGCGTCTTCTTCGCTCGCTGCTCGCCCGCCTTCCCAGACGTAGTGGTGTTCGAGCGTCGCCTCTTCGTGCCAGGTGGGGGTGGGGGTGGAGGCGCTACGAAGTATCTCTCGATCGCTGCTTTCGGCGGGCGAGGCAAGGAAGCAACGCTCTGTAACGTTCCCGTAGCTGATTGCACCAGAGAGTCGATAGAAGGCTGCTGTGCAGCACTCGTCCTCGACGGCGCCGGGGGGCCATGATTTTTCTTGTACTATGATTCGATCAATACCAACTGTAGCTAGGATGATAAACGGTGATCTTACATTTTCTAGTTCCGGAAGCCCCCTCCAGTTTGCGATAGCCTCGCAGAAGCGTACGACCGCGCGTTCGATGGGCTCTGCCGGGAATTTGTACGCCAGGTCTTCCAAATGAGTCGATAAGTCGGGAGTCGTCGACGGGACGGTCAAAAACTGCAAGTCGTACAAATAAGATCATGTTCCACCTGAGGAGTCGTCACTCACCTCAGCCGTTCGTTCGAGCATCTCCATCTCGTACTCCGCTTCAGGGCCATCGTCAGGCCTATCGCGTCGCTGCCATGTATAGGGTAGCTGTTTGCATAAGTTAGGGAACAAGATTTTTGCTGCATCTACTAAAGAAGGGCAGTCGTCAGGATCCAAGTGAGCAAATTCGTCCTCATCGTCTAAATTGAATGTGCCCTTATCAGTGCTTTCGCCCGGCCTAGTTCCTTGTGAAGAGGGCCCACCTTTCATAAGGTTGGGTCCTAAACCAAGGCCTACACCAAGCAGACACTCCATCCCCTGTGGACCCTTCCATCCACGACTTAAATACCCCTCAACAACGGCACGACTTAGCAGGCCAGCCAACATCGCATACCACTCTCGTGTCGGTCTGAAGGAAAGCGACAGGAGATACGGTGAAGTCCATGATGTGCGCTTCAATGCCGACGTCCGAGGGGTCTGAGGTCCAACGCTTCCACCAGTGACTGGCTCGTCTTCATCGTCAGAGTCCCTCCCAAGTGACGACACGTCAGACCGCGCACCAGACTGCTTGCTGCTATCGCCAGACTTGATGGCGTCGTCTTCCTTTTCTTTTGCTTCACGACCTAGCTCAACAGCGACGAGTGCGCTTAGGCGGATGAACCGTGGAATCAGGTCAGCGAGCTTCCCTCCGGAAGAGCACGGACCTGCGTCCTTCGCTGTTGGATGAGAGGTCGTGTGGTGGGATATCGTACGTCGCCTTAACACCGTGCCTTCGACACCCGGCTTTGCGAGTCCAGCCCCGACGCCTGCGCCAGTCTTCCACGGCGCGAGGCTGGGTGCTATGGCTCCCATTCCAGGTATCGTTGACTTTCCGCCACTACCGAGTACGATGGCGCCACGATTCTGGGTGGGGCTCTTGGGGGAAGCCCCACTTGCGTACTGAGGCGGTCCGCCCGATCCCGCTGTCATAGACAAAGCCCTGGCCGGAGCGCATATTTGGCATGTATGATGCAGGTGTCGAGGACAGCGGAGAGACGGGGGAGAGTTCGCCGTGCTTGGATCGGCGCCCGCATCGTACAGATTGAGTACTCGTCCTGATGCACGGCGAGGTCGAGTAGGTTGTGTCTGAGTAGGTGGAAAAGTTCCGTTAGATCGGCCCGTAGAGGTCTTACACAGGTGAGATGAAACTTTGTTCGTGACGGCATTTGAATAGCGATGAAATATGCGAAGCGAGGAAGAACAATGTAGACAGAACTTCAGTCAATCAGACTAACATGGTCTGAAAAACTTGCTTTCTCGATCAGTCTCAAAGTAGCGTTCTCAGACAGTTGGAAGTGTAAGAAAACTGGAGTTCATAACGAATGTATGAAAAGGGAAGGATATTAGTCTCTCATTGCAGAGGTAAATCCTCTGACAACAACAATCCCAGAGGTAAAGCCTCAATTGACAGACGTGCGAAGTCACATGTGCAAGAAGCACAAATGTTCCTCCCATAGCGAAACTGAAGGTGTTGGACGATTGAGTGAAAGAGTGAAGGAAGATTACGCACCTGGGAAGACGAAACCGCGTTGAGAATAGGGGGTAACGTGTCTGTAGTCGGGTCTGCATCCACGTTTGTGAACGACGAGATACTGGGTAAAGAGGTAGCCCCTCCCGTAGGCTGATCCGTACTACGATCTTGGTGTAACGAAAAGCTGGCAATAGAAGCTAGTGGGATCAGGGCGATAGGAAGGCCGTTATCGAGGAATTCATCTGCGGCTCGGAGATGTTTGTTGCCGACCGCTGACGGAGGCAATACGAGATTGCTAGGAGAAGACTTGATAGCACCGGTTAGAGGGCCCATGTTCGGAGTACCGGACGGAGTCTGTGCATTACGCGCCTGATATGTCGGAGTGTTCGATGGACGAGGAGAAAGCGGTGTTGGAATGTCCCGGGAGAAGAGGTCGTTGACTAGTGTACTGAGCGCAAGCCGAAGTCGGACACCATTAGGAAAATGGTGTTCTCCTTCTCCGTGTATTGCAGGCGGCGTTCGAGGAGCATCTTCGTCCGCGTATGGTGGTTGCACTTCGGGCGGTTGATCCAACATGGCGATGAGAACTTTCTCCACCCCGTCAGCGCGTAGACGTAGTGCATGTGCAAGTGTAAGGTTCTGCGACTGCTCGTATTCATCTTCGGCCGGTAAACGTTCGTTCCGCTCGTGATCCTTAGCACCAAACTTAATGTTCAGAACGACTTCGTCGTCGCTCAGCTCCTCTGGGTCCTCCGTTTCCTTGTCCGATTCTTCCACCCTTGGAGTTTCTCCCGCCTCAGCTGCGGCATCTTTGCTCACAGCCATACCCAGCTCCGCTCTAGCTTGCTGTAACCGTGTCCGAGCATGCACCCACAGCAGGTGGTCTAGAATCAGGGTCCGTGTTGACTTCTCTCTCGGAGGTATTGAATGCAGGTGGTGTGCATGCTTGTGCGCTGGAGCTTTGAAGACTGGCAAGGTAGCACCTGGTGTCGATGGAAGTACGCCAGGGCCAGACGGAGATTGGATAGCGAATGGTGGCCGTGGACGCGTACTGACTTGCGGAGAGCTGGGAGGATTATATGTATATGGTGTTGACCTTGGCGGCATCAGAGTAGATGAGGACGCGGCCATTCTCCACACAGATAGTAAACAAGTTTATCGTTGTTGCAGACAGTGATGGAAGTACAGTACTGACGAGTGAACAGGTTTAAGGCCGACACGAAGAGTGGGCGTCCGAGAGTATGACAGCATTTATCGACAAGTATTCGAGCTTTGAGGTTTTGCATGCTTTACGCAACTTTAGTGGAACATACGTAACTTTTTTGTCTTTACGTAACTCATTACGCAACTTTTGTACATAACTTTATACCTTTACTTACAGGTTTTAGCTTGCTACTCTTCACATTTTTAGCTCTCGGTAGTACAGTTCTGCCTTACGTAACTATATGCAGCTATACAGTGGTTTACATTAAGGTGTCTGTGGTTCAGAAAAGTTATACGTAACTTGTTTTCCAGATACTATAGATATGTTATATCTTTCTGTACTAAAATATTATCATGTATACTTTTTAAATATATTTCTTATTGTTGATTATCTTGTTTGGTTCCTCTTAATCAATAATAGTATTGCTGGAAATGTATAATATCTTATCTAGTAAATTTACGAGAATTGTTGTATGATATATAAGATAACTGACTCTTGTAATTACTTGGACAAGTGGGTCAATGGGTTTAGCTCCCCAACTCTGGTAAAGGTTGGCAGGCGGAACTCTTCCTGCTTTGTAATCTATCCAACAGACTACGGGTTCAACTCAGACTAATGTAAATAAAGTTTTGTAATTTTTTTATTTCTTTTGTTTTAAATAAATACCATTCTTATGTATTTTATCAGCTATGGAAATTGTAATACCGCTGAAAACAAAATAAGTGATAAGGGGGTGGGAGTGTAGGGAAGCCAAGAAGAATAAAAGAGTAGTAAAAGAATCAGAAAGAAGAGGAGAAACAGCAAAGGAAACTAATGAAAAACAACCAACAGCCTCAATTGTGGAGTCTTTGCGCACATTGCTCAAGAGAATCAATGGCCGTTGAGGCACCAGTACCAACTAAAATTCTAAGAATATACAATAAATTATCATAGGCCGTTCTACAAGTAATCAACGATAAGCAAAATCAGTGTTTTTTGTCGAGATCCCCCAGGACCCCAACATGTCTAAGGCAATCCCGAACAGAATCCCATGTACTGAAACCCAGGATCGCGACCTTGGCTAGATCCCAAAAGGATCCCCCGCTCTCTGATCCCGGAAGAACCTCTGCTTTGCCATGCATTCTCCTGCTAAGAGTTCTGCCCCGCTATGACCTCCTTGCCACTGCCTGTCCTCGCCCATGTCTCCTCGTCAGTCCCCCACCTCGTCCCCGTGTCTTGATCCATCCCTAGCCCACCTCGTCATTCCCCCAACTCTAGGATGATCCCCTGCGCACTCCCCGCTCCCGTCATGCTCTGTTCCCCGCTCCAGCGAACCCCGTACCTCGCCATAGTCCCGAGTCACTCACCATAGCCATAGCCATAGCCATAGCTGCCACAGCCATAGCTATAGCCATAGCTATCCCGAGACCTCGTACGTCCTCGACTATGCCCGGATACCAGATCCCGGCCTCGCGTCCACAGTCATGAAGTGCAGTTAGGAGATAGTTCCACTGCGTCCCAAGCCGACCTCTGTCTGGCCTTGAGTAAGCCAACACGACAGCAGTCAAGGATTGCTGTCCTGCAATCCTGCCCGGTCACAAACCCTGCCCTGTGCTCGTCCCGCCGCGGTGCCATAGCTAACCCCTTCGACATCCCGTGCCTCCAGACCTGCCCTTGTTCGTCCCCAGCCTGCCTTGCCAGGAAACCCCACAGTGCCCACGAACACCATCCAGTGTTTGCTCTGACAGTCCCGCTCGAATCCCTGCACAATTCCCCGCAGGGATCCCCCGCTCGTTTCCCCGCAACCATTGCTCCTTTCCCCTTGCTCATTCCCGGTAGAAACCCTGCTTGCTTCCCGGTTGGAATCCCGCTCTTTTTCCCCGCATGATCCCAGTCAAAATCCCGCTCGTTTCCCCCTTCGCTTCCCGTCGCGAATTCTTGCGCAAATCCCCCGCAGGATTCCCACACTTAATCCTGTCGTGATTCCCATCGCAACCCCCGCTAAGTCCCCGCTCTGATTCCCAAAAGAATCCCGCCCTGATTCCCGGTCGAACCCCGTCTCGATTCCCGAACGAATCCTGTCGGGAATCTTGCTGGTTCCCCGTCGCCCACGGGAAACCCCTTAGCTTCCCTGCTTCTCGATGCTAACACCGTCTTGAGATAGCTCCAGGCGATTGGCCTGGCCACGCATGTGCCAGCCAACTAGTCTTGCTAGTAGCGTCCTGTCCAGGCCCACAGACCTCGTTCCCGCCACCCTGTATGCAGGATTAATCTCATCGTCCGCAAGGACTCAAACCCCGTCCTTAGTCGCCCTGCCCCGCGCGCGCCTCGCGATTAGGCTTCATTACGATATTGAAGTGCCGGCCTCTTCAAGGTTGGTCCCTGACGATCCCCCGCAACCCTGATCCATGCCAGAAGTTGCCTGCAACTTATTCCGAGACAATGTATGCATTACATCCGCCCCCCACACTCGTTACCCTGCGGCCTGTGCGCCAGCCCTATATAGAGCATGACACGGGTGCAAGTCACCCGTAGGTACCTGTAGGTACCTGTGCCAAAATACCTGTGGTTACGGGTCACCCGCATGCAGGTACCTATTTCCCACGGCTACCTGCGGATCCAGGTAGGTCTTTTTTCTGGCTCAGGTACCTGCACAGTCACGTGCACTCACCATGAGTGTGACGAACGCAACAATGTACCATTACTTTTATACATTCTACTCGACATGTACCATCCTTTTCGACGTCCTCGAAGCCGGCTACTACGATGACAACCTCGTGCCACTTCCGCACCGGCTGCGCGCATGTCAGCGCCTGCGCGTCCGTCGCGTCTCTCTGCACTCAGAGACTGCCCGCAAGTCCTTCGCCCACGTGGTTAACCACAAGACGGACGAGGCCACGAGCTTGGTGATGCCGTTGCACGCCTGTGCATCACACTCAACTACAACCATCCATCCAGATCAGATTCCACACCACTCCTTCGCACGTGCAGTCGTCGTTTGTCCCAACCTCTACGAGCTCAACATGTCGCTCTATGGCCGCGATGTGCTTGCCCAACGAACAGAGGTGCCGTTGACGCAGCGCGCATGTGCAAGACGGTCCCATCATTCGATGCTGGCAACATCTTGGCGAAGATTAAGCTAGAATTGGTCAGACAGAGGCTTGCTGATACCTTGCAGTACGTCTTCTTCACTTTTTCGCCTCCCTCCCGTGCTAATCTTTGCCGCTCATCGCCCTCGACATGCTGTTCGTCCAGCAACCGCAACATTCTCTGTCGTCCCACAAGCAGTACACGTCGTCAGTCAACTTCCACCGGCGCAATCCCTCAGCACCCGCCGTCGCCCAGAACACCTGGTGTCGCTCTCTCCAAGCCCATCCAGACTCGCCCAAGCTGCGGCGACGCACTTGTGCCCCGCCGGCGCATGGCGATGCATTCGAAACCCCGTGCTGGACATGGAGGACATGCATGCCAGGTGCCCTCCGAGCACACATCGAACGATGACGCACCCACGCCCAAGACCACTCTGGTAAGTCATTCTATTATTCTATCTCTTCACTTATAGCTAACTACCTGCGGTTTGCAACAGGTACCTGCAATACCTGCAGGTAACGGGTGCGGGTGCACCTGGATCCGTTTCCCACGGATCCGGGTCAGATCCAGATAGCGATTTTTTTTGCACAGGTACCTGTGTTCGCGGATCACGGGTACCTACGGGTGCACCCATGTCATGCTCTAGCCCTATACCTTGCGCACAATTACATTCCTTTAATTCTCTTTGCTTTTCACTTGACCATGCTTCACACTCGTTTCCTTAGATCTTGCCCAGATGTTCCCCGCACTGAATCCCGGTTCCTGGATTCAGGTCACTGTATGCGTGGCCTTTGCCCGCAAGATTGTGTAACTAGTTAGTTGCACATTGTGCATGCCTGTTCCCTGTAGATTCTGCTCTGTAAATAAATACCTGTCACCACCATAAGGAGCACTCACTTTTGTCCTCTTGTCAAGTGCTTCCTTAGGGAACTTCCTCCTGATACAGAAGTGTTGCCTTGAGATCCCGGTTTCCCTGAGTTCTCTGCTCCAGTCCCGAGCATACCTGCTCTCTGGCTCTCTGGTCAAAGTCCTGTCCCGGATCCCGCTCTGTGATCCCACTCTGAGTCCCATCCAGAAATCTTGCTCTGTGAGATTCTGCTCGAGAATCCCACTTGTGATCCCACTTGTGATCCCGCTTGGCGACTCTTGCTCAGTTTCCGGCTCAGCTCCTCTGTGTCCAGACACCACCTTGCGACATCCCTGTCACTTGGCTCTACCCCGACTCTGACTTGTCCCCGCCACTGCCTCGAGCCCTCTTGCATCACAGTCCCGCTCGCCATGTGACTACACAACATAGTAGTGTCCCTATTAGTTCCCCCGCCCTTCTCAGCCTTCGCGTACTCTCCCAGGTGTTCCCTCGGAGGTCACTTACGCTCCCTGGGCCCTAGGTTCCCCCATTGTCGTAACACATGCAGAAGACATACTTATGGTCGGCAATTGGAGTCTGCACATCAGTGCATTCCTCTGATTGTCTTGTTTCCTTCTTACAGGTGTTTCTTGTCTTTGGGCGTTGTTGGGAGGATGTGCAAAGACTCTGTCTATGGACAATTGAGGCTGTTGGTTGTTTTTCATTAGTTTCCTTTGCTGTTTCTCCTCTTCTTTCTGATTCTTTTACTACTCTTTTATTCTTCTTGGCTTCCCTACACTCCCACCCCCTTATCACTTATTTTGTTTTCAGCGGTATTACAATTTCCATAGCTGATAAAATACATAAGAATGGTATTTATTTAAAACAAAAGAAATAAAAAAATTACAAAACTTTATTTACATTAGTCTGAGTTGAACCCGTAGTCTGTTGGATAGATTACAAAGCAGGAAGAGTTCCGCCTGCCAACCTTTACCAGAGTTGGGGAGCTAAACCCATTGACCCACTTGTCCAAGTAATTACAAGAGTCAGTTATCTTATATATCATACAACAATTCTCGTAAATTTACTAGATAAGATATTATACATTTCCAGCAATACTATTATTGATTAAGAGGAACCAAACAAGATAATCAACAATAAGTATAACATATCTATAGTATCTGGAAAACAAGTTACGTATAACTTTTCTGAACCACAGACACCTTAATGTAAACCACTGTATAGCTGCATATAGTTACGTAAGGCAGAACTGTACTATCGAGAGCTAAAAATGTGAAGAGTAGCAAGCTAAAACCTGTAAGTAAAGGTATAAAGTTATGTACAAAAGTTGCGTAATGAGTTACGTAAAGACAAAAAAGTTACGTATGTTCCACTAAAGTTGCGTAAAGCATGCAAAACCTCAAAGCTTGAATACTTGTCGATAAATGCTGTCATACGAGAGAGCGTAACGGAACCATAAATTCTGCTTCTGGTAGTATGAAGGCACGTGCCAGTGGGTCAAACCAAACTTGTAGATTCGGAGGTGGAGAGTTGGACACAAACCACCACCATAGCAAGACGCAGCATGACAGTACTCTCTTTTCCTGACCGTAACTTCGATTATCTGCCAGATCCCTCGCCGAACTTTGTGACGAGTTAGTATCTGAACTCATACAAAATTGCCGACTCGGATGGCCTATACTTGAGTAGTAATTCAATTTACATGTGTCTTTACTCATTCATCTCTTACATCTTCTGTCATTGAGAACCGTCTCATCCAGATCTAGATTATCATGCACATTAATGCTGCGCTTAGTGTGGGTGAGATCTCTCAAATATCCACAGAAAAAAGGAATGATTTATGCATCTACTGAGTTTAAGTAAGTTCTCGTTTGCACAAACTGCCTATAGCCTTATTCTAGGTCACCTTGGAAGCGACTAATTTTGCGCCTGTGTTATCAGGTGTTATCCTACTCTCAGTAGGTATTCAGCCTTTCGTTACATCTGGACTTGGCAATATTTGTTGAAGGGTGCTTCCTCACTTCCTTTCGATGTGGCTGTGCAGGAATGGACTAACCTTGACGTTTCTCGGACTCAGGCACTGGCATGCACTCCTGGCTTGGAGTAATTTATCTCTTGTTTATTCCCACACCCCTTAGGCTATTGGCGGAATTCTCGAACTCAACACAGAAACTGCCATCAGCTACTAAACGTGTTCACCCAGCAATCCCAAAACCACGCAAACGAATAAATACCTAAAACTATTTGTCAGATTCTCCTTTGATCTAACTTCATCAAACACCTACTCATATCAGACCGGACAAACGCAAAACGGTGGAATAAGCACTGTCGTCGTCACCGGTGACCTCTGCTTGTGACGTTTGTTCGAGATATCTGTCGTGGTGCCAGTGGGAGAAACCGAAGTTACGGTCGTCGTAGAGGGTGTAGGAGAAGGTAAGACTGTATCGATCGGTGCAGTGGGTAGATGGGGGCAAGGCGGACAAGTGGTGATAGCGGCTGGTGTCGCAGCAATGTTCGAAGCGACCCCAAGGAGAGTGATAATAACGACATGGAACTGCATATTGGTTGAGAGTGAGTGGAAAGCGACTTAGCTTAGACAGCTAAGATAAATCTATGTTGCCATACTTATGCTCACGAAACCGGCCTCATAGATTTAACGAAAGGGAGCATGTGTACCTGAAGTGTCTTGATGGTCTTCACGGTAGAACGAAGTAAGTGACGTCTTCAGCCGAAAAGGGCCCATATGTCCATGGCATTCAATGTTATCTATGCTGTATGTTCCGAGAAACTGCCGCTCAATACTGTCCAATGTCATAAATCATCAAAGGCAGAGGTCGCAGACTCGTTCATCAGGTCTGCCAATGCCTGGACCCAGCGTTTTTCCGAGATGCAATGCAAATTGTCGGAGGCTTACAGTACAGTACACCACCATTCACCTGACTAGCAATGGGGAATCGCGCTCAGCCTAATACAGTGACTAGCAGTGCACAATCAAAGTAACTCATAAGCCTTAGAAATGCGGACACTATCGCTTGGTGGTGGTCCGAGTCGTTGGGACTTTGTCTCCTTACTTTCCCGGAAATTTGATTATCTGCCAGAACACTCACCGTACTTTGCTAATAGATATGGAACTCGATGACTCGAAAGTTGAGATAATCGTTCCGTTTGAAAGTTACGTGTATGCTTACTTTGTTCTTTTCTTACAGCTTCCGTTGATGATAACCGTTTAAGTCAGCGATCCAGGTCCGATACACATGAATGGTGTGTCTTCAAGAGAGAATATCTCTGCTTAGAAGTCACAGAGAATAAGTGATACATCCACCATGTAAGAAGTAAGTCCTCAAAATGCATATCATTTTTGGATGCTATTTTTCGCATTTGCATAATTTTAATTTCAGAAGAAAATGCAACCTCTTGGTTCGAGTGTGTTTTGTGATTGCGAAGATGACGACTTCCTATATGTACGTGGCTGTGCAGCAAGGGATTAACCTTCAAGTTTAGCTTGGCCTCAGATATACACTCTTGGCTTCGAGAGAAACATACATTCCGACCATTCGTAACTATTTCTGATGCCCACTTCTGTTGGTGCATTTCTCTTGTTCGACACAGAAAATGGCAACGTAACGTTTTCACTGCTCCCCACGATGGCATCCCACTGGCAGGTGAAAGTTATCTTAAAGCATTTGTTAGTTACTCATATGTATTACCGCACCGGATACCCCTAACACTTACTTATAGTCATACCGGACAAGGACAATATGGCGGAATAATCACCGTGGTAGTCACCGGAGACCTCTGCTTGTGAAGATTGCCCGCCGAAATACTCGTCGTGGTGGGAGTCACAGTCGTCGTAGAGACAGTAGGAGATGGTAAGACCGTGTCCGTCGGCGGCGCACTCGGTAGGGGAGGGCAAGGCGGACAGCTGGTGGTGACGGCTGGTGTTGCAGCGACGCTCGAAGCAACCGCGAGAAGAGTCGCGAGAACGACGGTGACCTGCATGTTCGCTATGAGGTCCTCGAGTAGGAAATAACTTCGTCAAGACAGCTGCCGCACTGTCTGACTGTCGTATTTATGCTCACACAACTCTCTTCGCAGGTTCAGTCAGAGTGTATACATTTTGTGCCTTGATGGTACTATCATTTGGAAAAGCGATTGACACTGGTAGTCAAAGAGGGCAATTGAGCGGATCACATATCTATGACATCCATTGATTTTTATGCTGCGCATTCCCGAAAAATAACCGCTCAATATTGTTTAACGTCAACTTTCGTTGCAGGCGTCTGGTATACATTCATTTATCAATTCTATGAATGCCTGGACCCAGCGTTTGTCCGAAGTGCAGAGTAAGTAACTCGGCACCTACAACTTGAATGTTATGTCATTTACATGGTAGTTTCGGAAGTAATTCATGAACCATGGATTCAATGGTCAAAGGGAGTGGCCGATGGGAACTTCCGTGATTGGCGGCGGAAGGCAGCGTATTATAAATCGGATATGAGTGGAATTTGAGCAATAGGTATTCCTGCCAGTGAGTATCGTACAGACAGTGTAAATTGCCTTTTTACACGAAGTAAGACATGATCGAGCTCGACTCGTAAGCGTCCTGTTCTCGCACAACTTCGCGTCCATCCAACATGTTATCATACGGTACCCGGGCCAATCTCATCACGAACTGCTATGCATCCAGTTGCATACATGGCGTTTGTCTTTCTTTCCATAATGGATTGACTGTATGCGAACTTGAAGAAGGTTACACCTCTAGCTCAACTTGAGATGAAAAAAGTCACTTACCTTACAACGGGCAAGCGCATAGATAAATCGGTGCACTTGTGATCGCAAGTGCCTCAAAAGTAATTGTAGGCCGGAGAGGAGGGCCAGGGCAGGGTGGACATGACGGGAAGACTATGGTGGGTTCTGGCGGAAGTATAATTCCCGAGGTCGAGGGCACTGGTCCTCCAATGATTGTGATTGTCGGGACGGAGACTGTGACCAGGGGTGCAGGCGCAGACAACACATATTCTGCGGAGAATGCGATTATAGCTGAGAGGACACAGATAGTCTTCATCGAGGAGGGAGAAGAGGATGCTTGGGGTGAGCTCTGAAGTAGTACTGTAGTATCAGGCTTTATACAAGAACAGGATCGTGAAGGATCATCGAGAATTGAGTTCTGTCGTGGCCTTCACACAAGTCAGCCCATGATTCCGCACAATAGCCCATTTCTACACATCGGAGCGCGGATAACAGCCAGTAAGAAAAGACAAGACGAGCACCTGTCAGTAGAGTAGTGACCCTTCCCTTTGAAAGTAGTCATCTGCGTTCATCTATAAATTTAAGACCCAACAGTAGTGGTCAGATATGGCTTTGGTTAACCCCGCCCAGGAACGGCAGCGGCGTCCGGGCTACGTGGCAGTCTCATAACTATCGTTGTTAATGTGTCGATTGAAAAGTATCAATGAGATACGAAACGGACCTGAATAAAAATAGACATACTCATTGACGTGACTTGCGTTTAAACAGGATGATTGCTAGGGTCGCTCGAGCCTGGACAACGAGCTGAACTCGGGCAGGAACAGCGAAAGAACAGTCGCCAAACATTGCTTTTCGTGTAAGGCATGCCTAAGGATATCGATCGCATAGTAATGCCCACCTGATACGCAAGAGCTGGGAATTGCACTGAGGCCTCTTACATATTTATACGCGCAAAGACTGAGGAGAACAGTACCAGAATCTGTCGACGTCGCCTCTTGACGCGAGCTAGCCCAATCCGTCTGCAAGTCCTATAGACATAACAGCCTCTTAACTCGATCCAACAGGGGTACACCGTAGCGACGATGCTCAGAAAGAACAGACATCAGTGCACATAGCTCATGGCCTGGATGTAACAGAAGTACGAGCATTCCAGAATTCCGAGTGTATTATGTGCGGGCGGCAAATGAAAAGCCTCGAGAGTTGTAACATTTGTTGGAGAAGCCGAAGAATTTAACAGCGCTGAGCGAAAGTCGCGGCAAACGACTGCAGAATGAAGCTGGATTGCCTTTATCATTCCGCCTGGACTGCGTAGGGCATAGCCACCAGTGAACGGGGGTCAGAATGCTGTTGAACACCGTATTCCTGGCCATAAGTCCCCATGGAGCATCCGGCATTCATGTGATGTTCACCGCTAATCTGTTAGAGGAGTATATGTTTGAGTGTTTAGTCAATCGGCACGATACTACATTTTACCCTCTGACGGCGGCAGAGCTTTGCGTGCCAGGAAACCCAATGTGCCCGGTCAGACCCGCGAGTATGCTTGAAACTTGTCGCAATTGTAATGTTGTCGTCATGAAATGCAGGCATTTTTGAGATTCTGTGGGATATGTGGGCAGCAAAATATCGTATCTGTCAGTATAAAAGCACTTTAAAACTGACCATTGTAGTTTTCCATAGCGTCAGTCCCGCTCTAAAGTATACAATGCAATTCGCCAAACTCACCTTCATCTGCGCGACTCTCATCTCCAGCTTTGTCGCAGCTAATCCAGTTGCAGAGCCTGCTCCGCATACCACTCTCCATCCAATCTGTGCCTTCAAATGCCCACCCGGTATAACTATTAGCACTGGAGGGTGTCACTGTCCTTGATCACCAAGGTACGTCTCACATACCATCCGGATACACGATGTTCAATATGTACGCATGGCACAGAGCTCCCCTGGATGATGGTGTACTGTAGTCCCAAGCAGAGTTTAGTCGCAGACAGGATCGTAGCAGTGATGGCCTTGGTATATCTCCGATGTTCAGTTCCCATGTTTTGTGGTCCGGCGTGTAACTTTATATACGAGGGAATGTTGGGCGATTATGCATGAATTTTTCATCTTGAATCGATCCTGGTCGTCAAAGAGCGAAGAAGTAATGTGTCCTTGAGAGTCGGAAAGATGTGCCTACGCCCTCGACGCGTTTTTCAGCCTGAGTACGCGTGCCAGTGACGTCATCCCACTGGCATTCATTCGAGCCTTTTTTCCCCGCGCGTAACTAGAACATTAGATCTCTACTTCCCTTCACCACTTTACCATTGGCTTCTATGCAGAGGGACCAGATAATTGTTCTGAACAACGACGACGATTTGCATACGCTGTACAGCCATGCGTCCCGTTGTATACAAGATGCCCGACTTAGAAGAATCCAGATTGAATACAATCTTTATTATAAGCCTTTCCAAAACGACTAGGATACAAAGCGAGTTACAAAACATCGAACTACATATAGCAGCGTAAATGAAATCGTAAATAGATCGTGAAGAAGGTAAGTGAAATACGGCCACGTATTGGCCCGCGTAGACCTCACTAGTAGTCCCGACATAGATGGTATCTAATACCGTAGTGAAATAAGCAAGCTCAGAAGAAACCTTACACATCGTGAACTTTCTCCTTCACGTCCGGACCACCATAGGCCTTCACAGAATCTTCTTCAATAGAGCCAGTCGAGTCTTCACCACCCAGACCCATCAAGGACGTATCATATCCATGAGCCTCCAGGTACGCGCGGAACTCCTCGTCCTCCTTAGCCATGCCGTCGTGCGATAGCGGGCGGATGAAGAAGAAAGTAATGATAGCAGAAAAGACAGCGAGGCCTGAGGCAACCCAGAAGGGGCCCGTGTTGCCTCGCGTGGAGTCTGCTCCGCCGAAGGCGTCGATCATGGGCGGGAAAGCCCAGGTACCAACGAAGGCGCCGACTTTGCCAACAGCAGCAGCGAGACCGTAGTAGTGTCCACGTACGGCTGTGGGTCCACTCTTGGCGGCGATCATACCAAGACAGTTGCCGGGTCCTTTCATGCGCAATTTAGCTTTCGATGTTAAGTAACAGAAATAAGAGATTACTGTGCTTACCCACTTCGCCCAAGCTAAGGAAAATACCGTACACAACTGCGAATGCCGCAATATGATTTGCGAGATGAACGTAAAGACCACTCATGATGAAACCAATAACGGCCTGGCAAAGCAGTCCGAGAATCATCGTGTTCTTAGGGCCAAGGTAGTCGACGATGAAGGCACCGATCAGCGTGCCAGGGATGTAGAACAGATTGATAACAACATTCCAGCCAAGGATAACTGTGAGAGACGATGTCGAACCCTCCACACTGCGTTACAGTCAGAATTGCCCCAGCCGTTTATAAAACAAATTAAGTTGCTTACTTGTTGAGAATAGTCGAGGAAAAGATACCGAACTAAGGAAATTTGCTTAATTAGAGAACTGCACTCAAACATCCGGCTGACTCAAACATAGTAAACTCACCGGATAAGTGATGAAGTCATAGATGAACCAGGTAAGGCACAAAGCTGAAAGGCCAACCCAATAGCGCTTGATGACAAGCCAGTACGGAATCTTAGCGCGTTTCATTGAGTCCCTCTTAAAGCGAGTCGGCTCTTGCATGCGGAGACGCCAGATGAAGACGGCAGCCGCGGGGACTACACCGAGACCGAGGGACAATCTCCAGACAGCACGGAGATGGTTTTCGCCGAAACTGTGGTGACAGTGTGTGAGATAACGACATTGTCAAAAGAGAAGGACGTGACGCAAGAACACATACATCCAGAACAGCACAAGTGGTACAAAGGCCGCAACAACAAAGCCCGTATCAATCATAGAATCTGTTTAAAGCATTTGTAAGTATCACAAATTATTCACTGGATAGAAAATGACGTACTGGTCGCGAGTGCGAACCAACGGTGTTGTGCATTCTTTGCAACACCTTCTTCCTCGGTCTGTTCAGAAGCAGCTACAGAGCCACAAGGGTATTCTGCTCCTATGCCTATGCCAAGGAGGAAGCTATTGGAATTGTATCAGAAATTAAGACATTTTTCGAATGACCGCTGGAGTACATACCGCATCGCAGATAACATAGAAAGCATCCCGCCCAAGCTATGGTGTGCTCCAGATGACGCAGCAGAAAGACCGGAGAATAGGAATACGATACCAGTAGCAGTCATCTGAAAAGTAGTTTAATTATTAAATCGAACATATGCGTTGGATAAATCATGGAATGTAAATGAACACGGGGGAAGGGGGGAGATGATTCGAAAGTGTGAGTAAAAGTAGATTCATGAAGACGTATGGATGTTCGCAACACTTAAGTTCACGCCTACGCAATGAACTGAGATGGATTGAACAACTCAGCCTGCGGTAGTTCTCGCGAGTGGTTTATAGACACCCGAATAGGGAATTCATCAAAGTTAAAAAAGCAGAGCTGTCAGTGCGCCGACTCGAGGCAACTCCTATCAGAATCGAACCAGGCACCTTAGCAGATCTTCAAGGATAGCTGGCCTTTAATACGCCCGTCTCGCGCACGTTCGTTCATTGTGTATTCGTGTCTCAAAGATGCGCATTCAAGTGCGAGCAAACGCGACTTCCAGAGTGTAAAGGCAGGAGGGCCCAGTCGCACGATCAGACAGGAGGCGTCGAGGCATAGGGGTAGCAAAGATGCAGATGCGATAGGGAGCAAAGCACTCACCATCCCAAACTTGCGTCCCACCTTGTCCGAAATATAGCCAAAGACCAGCATGCCCACAATTGTACCCGCAAAGGCAACAGAGCTGAGAGTCGTACTGTAGTTATGATTGTTGATAGCATCGGCACCGTAAATCCTCTTAAGGACTGTGAACGAAGTCAGGATGAGGAGGACATCGAAACCCGCTGCGCTCTGCGAACTCACTGGTATTCACTGCCAAGTGTAACGTCAGTATGCTAGCTGGGGTATATGAGTTATATGCGCACCTTGGCCAATAACACCGTTCGCATAACCTTCATTCAAGCCTGATTAGCCTCAACTGTAGAATCCGACCATTCGTGCTCACCGTCCGAAAAAAGTGCGGTTCCGCAGCTATGACATCGAGATGCTGTTAGCTGATAGCTATGCAGTCGATCTATCAGGCACTTACGCGAAGATCATCGACACCTGGGAAAGGCCCGGCTTCCGTATGGATTTCTCTGACATGTTGACTGAGCTCGACGATGCGGTCGGCCTTTACAGCAAGTATGAGATATGGAGCAAAGAGGGAGGAGGGAAAGCTCTCGCCAAAAGATATTCCAAGCATGTGGGGGTATATATAGCGTTCTAATTCGTCTCCCAGATAAGTGCAGGGTGGTGCCTGCCTGGAGTTATCTCAAAAAATGTCAGACGAAGTGATCTCCGGACGCGACGTGATTGGATCGGCATTTATGCACGTGAGTGTAAGAACTTCTAACCCTAAAACAATAGTGTTAATTCATTCATTTGTAGCCTCGTTCTGCTGTATTTGTCCATCGGCGCCCTGATCGGTATGACGCACGTGTGATGGGGAGGGAGTTCCGGGGCTTGAAAACCCACCACCGGATACCGACTCCTATAACCTGAACTTTATGTCGTCGGGAAGTTGAGAAGTCCGTGTTACGATTATTTATTTATAAGTTTATGAGATGGTCGACATGAATAAATCTTCATCTCGACGACAGGGAAAAGACCGACCGTACAGATTCTGAAGATATCAGGTCCTGGATTTGAAATCAAAACTCTGTCATGTTCTGTTAGTCCTCTTACTGCCTGGAAACAAAGGAAGGCCGCCCAAGGATTCATTGATCCGACGTGTGCCACTCAAGGCAACAGATAATGTTCAGGGCTCGGGAAACCTGTACGTTTGAACTCAATTCCAATTTGCATGCGGGGTCGAAACGTTAAAACGAGAAAGACGTGGAAGCCTCATTCGCATAAGCGATTTGTTTCAGTATGACACGTGCACCATACCTATGACGAGAGCGTGTACAGGCAAGACGCAGATCAGACTTCATGAATATCATTGTGAATATAAAAGCAATAATACAAACTTCGAAGGATATCGAGTGATACGAAAGGAGGAAGGATGGTCAATGCTGCATAGCCTCAGTCCCGACGGGAACAACTCCCGTAGTACCTTGCCCTGTTTTGGCGAGCTCGTTCCTAGAAGCGAGAAGACATATCAGTAAGTATGATACCCACGACCTCGACTTCGAAGACACAAAATAGAAGTGATCCCGAAGAATTTTTGCGGACGAAAGTATGGACGAGCATCATGGCTGAGTGAGAAGAAGCTGTAAGAATAGGCTTGATGGTTCGTGTATGCCACTAGTTGAGCGCTCGAGAACACAAGACTACCGCAGAAAGCAGGTAGTGTGTTATTTGTTGATCATCATTCTTTGAAGGAAGGGGCGCCAGAAAGAGATTCGTCGCATATCAACGGTTTACTTTGAACGGCGCTCATGTGCAGCTTCCCTCCATAGACCGACGATCGTTCGCCACATCGAACCTCCTAACATCAAATCACACTTGTGACTGATCGTAGTAAGCTGCTGGGCGCGAAATTGGAGTCCCAATCTCACAATTGAGTGAGGGAAAGGGGAATGGGAAGAAGACGGTACAAGAGCGCGACGGGAGGGAGACAAAAGACGTTGATCGCATCAAGTGGAAAACGGTTTGCAACATTTCATCACTTACCTCAGTTGTACACTAAATTCGTCCTCCACATCGTCGTCGTCCCAATTATCCTCCCATAGTTTATCTCCGCCTGACTTTGCTTGTCCGGGTGCAGAACCGCCAAGGTGAGCCAGATCTGTGTGTGAGTCGTCCCAATCTGTTTCCAGTGCATGGTTGAACATGTGCGAGAATTATATCGGCCAAACGAACCGGCGAACACCAAGGGACAATGAGAGAAAATCAGCAAGCATCCAAGTAGCCAAAACAGCACTGCATACCCTGCACGGCGAACTCTTCGAACTCGTCATCCTCCTCAAGGCCGCTCACTTTCGACTGAGCAGGCTGTTGTTCAGTTGTCTGTTCGTCCAGTTTTAAGGAGTTTGGTGTCGGTTTAGACGAGCCTGAAGACGGTGCATTCGCTGACGACATTTTTGCAGCTACTTAGTGGAATTTTGTGTCAGCGTTGAATATCGAGCTGTTTTGCAGACACTGAGGTAAACGTTAGGGAAGACGCGGGTCACTGACGCGTCGCTCGAGTCGTGCCACTGCCAGTGCCAGTGGCACCACTGGCACATGAGAACCCATTTCCTCTTTTGAAAGTTCAAGTTCATTGTAAGAGACCGACCTGTCCGGTGTTCTCACCGCCGTTACTTCTTTGCAGCACTGCCAGTGACTGCGGCGGTTGCTCTCACTCCGCACAACCTTCCTCCAACCTGAGCGTCTTGTGAATACAAGCAATCATATAGCGAATAAACTGCGAGACTTTCTGGCTCTTGATGGCCGCTCATTCCACCTTTTGATCTTGCCTTGGAGTTGACGTCGTGCCAGCTTCTCCCGATCTTTTCTATTTTCGCTGGCATGCTCTTTGTCTCCTTTTCTAACCGTGGATAGACCGGCCTGTCAATGCTCGAGTGCCATGGCAGCAACTGATGCTCTAATGTGTGAAGTCGATCAAACTCTGAAGTCCTCAAGGTACGACATTCGGCACCTGGCCTTTCTTCTTGCGGTGCGTATTCTCGTCAATGGGATCAAATAACTTTGAGCGTAGTATGCCTTGTGTGTCGGAATCTATTTGACCGATGGCTTCTTGCCTAACTTATCTCGCCTTGCCGTCTGTGGCTTTTGGCGCCAATCTGGTCGGGCCTGTTATCAGGCAATTTCTTCGTGATGCGGCACTATATATATATCGAGGCTCTTGGAGATTGTCTATCCGAGTCCTAGCTCCCTTCTGACAATCCCCTTCAGAAAGAACCACTTGACCTTCGACCTACAACAACTTGAAGGTCTTCGACCCACTAAATGCCCCTTTGAAGCCACGTGTCTCCTTTTCGTGCCACAATGCCTGTTCTCGCGAGGAAGGACACGGATGCAACCCTCATCGACTCTCCCTTCACGCCGACAAGCCCTGGTCCTGCTCATTGCTTCGGAGGCTTCTTCGGAAAGTTTCTCAAGGTTTGGAAGAAAAGAGCACCAAGCAATGACGAGAAAAGCAAGCCGGTCGGCGTCAGCAGGCCCATCGACAAGCCAAAACCGCGACCTCAGTCCCTGAATCTGCAATTCAAGCCGCGTCGGAACGATACAGAAGTCACTATCGTTGGAGTGGACGGAGAAAGCGAGGTCGGAATGAAAAGTGTGGAGAAGACGAAGGGGAGGAGGGGAGCTCTCGTTGAGATCGAGGAAGACAACCAACGCTACGTTTCCAGCCCCATTTCTGAGACGGCCAACTCATCTCCTTCCGCAAAATCATCCATCCTACACAACCCTAGCTCTCTCGTTTCGGACCTATCTTCACCTACTCTCACAGCGTCTCCGGACACTCCCTCCCCTCAACTGCCAAGAGCGTTGCATTTCCACTGTCCCTCACCGCCCGGGAAAAGAGATGAAGGCATAGAGCGGGAGAAGAAGGAAACCGTCCGATCCGTTACTATCCTAGCAGCGAAGACCCTTGTCAACGTTGCTGAGGCATCTAATATCCCTTATCTGAAGGGCGTTGCGGGTTTAATAGCACTCATTATTGAGTACACCGATGTGAGTTCTATCTGTAAAATTCTCTCAACTTTGTCGAGCCCTTCGGTCCTCCTGAATACATTCTTGATGGGCGATCCTTTCCCCTCCGAACATTCTTGATAATCATTTTGCATCGCACTTGAGAATAACCACTGACGGGTGCTTTCATCCCCATCATTCTTATCACCGCATCATCTAGGGCGCCTCCGAGAACAAAGAAGATTGCTTACAGATCAAAGGACGCGTTGATGACTTGACGAATGTAGTCATGCAGTGTGTAGAGAGCTCCGGTGTCGATCCTTCTCTCCATTATGATTTGGAAGGGCTGTACAAGTATGTTGAATCATCCGGTACTTTCATTCTGTGTAAACTAACATACAATGTTCAAGCCGTCTGATTACTGTTAGGGACTGTGTGGAGAAGTTGTCTAGTCCCAGTCGCTCCTACGTTCAAAGGCTCATGCGACAGGAAGAAGACCGGGAGATAATCAAAAGAGCCGAGAGAGCTCTTGACCATGCATTTAACATTTTCAATGTATGCAATATCCGATCTGTCGTTGCAGGAGATTAGCTAAATTTGATTCTCTATTAGTTTCAATCAAACCTTTTCACGAGATCCACGCTCGCGGACATCACTCATCTACAAAGATCACTCTCGGATGACATGAGAGAGCATTTTGTTGAGTTCAAAAGAATCGTGCAAAGAGAGACACGGCAAGAGTCATGGAGACAAGGTCTAAGCATGATGATTGATAGTGTACTTACCGACGAAGTGCGTTCATTGTCTACTTATCGCAACATTTTTTGTGCTTTACCGTTATTAACTAAGCTAACTATCGTTTCAACTCTTTTGAATTAGCCTGAAGAAGATACCACTGCAACTGAATCCGTAGCAGTCCCCATTCGAACGCCGATTTCGCAAAGGCACGTAGGACCGTCATCACCAGTCAAGCATTGAAACTAACCCGATGGTTAATTTATCAAAAAAGATCTCCTTATCAAAGTGCTTTAGAAAAGGCCGCTGCAACAGCCCGCCCTCCGCCAGTACGGGAAATCTTCTATGGGCGGGACAACGAACTTAAAACTCTAGTCGATATGGTGACTAGAAACTCGGCGGCACGCATCATGATTCCTGGCCCAGGAGGCATAGGTGAGTATCTTCGATGCAATCACTCCCGCATATCGGTCGTAATGAATGTCTGATGTTTCATTTAGGAAAATCCGCCCTCTCGATTGCCTTGTTGAACAACGCATGTATCATCGACAAGTTTGGGAACTATCGCTTCTTCATCTCGTGCGACTCAGCAAATTCTGCGGATGGTCTGGCCTCCGTGATTGCTTCTCACCTCGGAATTTCGGAGTCGAAGAAACTTGGATGGCGTGAAACTATTGATGACATCAAGGACGTATTGTCCGGCGCCTTCGACGGCGATGAAACCAACTCAAGCTTACCTGTGATAGGCCCATTCTGCATGCTGGTTTTAGACAACTTCGAGACCCCATGGGAGCCTCCCTTGGGAAGGAGGGATGTCGAAGATCTACTAGCCCTCTTGACCAAAGTGGATGGTCTGACGTTGGTTATCACGATGCGAGGAGTTGAGCGCCCGGGCGGCGTAATCTGGACAAAGCCCTTTCTGCCTGCTCTACAGACGTTAGAGCCGGTGGAAGCTCGTCGGATGTTCAATGTGATTTCAGACTCTGATTTCCCAGACTGCACCGAGAAGGACACGCCTGATGCATTGGACGAGCTATTAGGCCTATGTGGCTACCTCCCGCTCGCAGTGGAGCTTGCCGCCACGTTGGCTCAGCCCGGGTTGGAATCGGTCCCAAACCTCATTGTGCGATGGAAGGCTGAGTCTACTCGTGTACTCAGCAACGGTGAAGACAGAAGAAACAATCTTGAAGTTTCGATCGAATTATCACTTACCAGTCCTCGTCTCCAGCAGAAACCAGGTGCACTTACTTTACTATGTGCCCTATCACTTCTTCCGGATGGACTAAGAAATGATGAGCTCCGACTCGCTACTCCCGATCTTCAGGACGTCGCCGATTGTAGTCTTTGCCTTCGGAAAACGTCTTTGGCATATCTGGACGGCCGAAATAGGATAAGAGTCCTCGCACCCATTCGGGCCTACGTATCTACGGCCTATCCAGCTAGCAGGGCCACAGTCAAGGGGCTTGAGGACTACTTATGGGGTATGTTCAAAGTGGTAGACTCCGTCAAAAGAGATGGAAATGCTACGCCTGTCCGCAGGGTGGTTGAAGAACGAGGAAATATCGAGAGTCTCATCATCCGTGCGTTCAAAATGTTTGACCCGACTCCAGCTATCCGAGCTGTTGTGGATCTCGGACGATTTTACGTGCAGACTAGCATGGGAAAGCCGCCTCTCCTAGTCGTGACCGAGGCGTTACAGATTTCTCGCGAAGTTGGGGATAAAAAGCTGGAGGCTGACTGCATGCTCATCACAGCTACTATCGATATTTTCTTAAACTACGGGAGCAAGAATTCGGACGTGATTGAACTGGATCTTAAAAGAGCTGCCGGGCTGTACGACGAGGTGAACGACAAAAGAGGTCAGGCAGAATGTATGCATAGACTGGCGCGTCATTCTCATAACCTCCGCCGCTTCGATGAATGCGAGGAAAGACTTCAAAATTCTTTGGGGGTATACGAAGAGACGCAAGATTTATCCGGGCAGGTGATTTTATTTATATTTCCATGATTGCTTGTACCAAAACTGACAGCGAATAGGCCTTAGTTTTTCTTAGCCTTAGCAGGAACTACAGAGTCACGTCTAAGCCCGAGATGTCGATGCAGCTCGCGGAACGAGCCCTTGCACTTGCGAAGGCATCAGAAAACGACCGTTGTATGCAAATTATAAGAGCGCAGGCACTGCAACAAATAGGGGATATCTGTCACGTCTTCGAGTCGGACTACGCCAGAGCCCGCGAACACTTCGAAGAAGCGTTGGGCATCCACGAAGAGCTCGGTATTGACGACTCGTCTCACTATGCCGCGGTCTTATCTTCACTGGGAGAGGTCTGCATCATCTGTTCGGACTATGAGAATGCTCAAGTGATCCTTGAGCAAGCGATAGCCTCCTTCCGTGCGATGGGCGTTAATGACCGGGCGGCATACGCACTTGTCAAACTCTCAATGGCTTTCTTGGGTATGGGTCAGATGCAAAATGCGACAGAAACGATTGAGCACGCGGAAGTCCTCTGGAACAAAGCAAATAACGAGTGGGGGAAGGGGATCACTATGATCGCGAAAGGGGACATCTCGCTCTCGCATAAGAAGTTCTCTGAAGCGGAGGTCCTCTACGAACAGGCTCTGGCAAAAGTCCGAGCGGATTCAGGCTTTTGGATCGCGTTCGAAGCGGAATGTTTGCTTAAGCTTGGGATACTAAGGAAGACGTCAAGTAAAAGAGACGAAGCGCTAGGCTACTTCCGCCATGCACTGGAAAAATACCGGACGGCCAACCAAAAGATCGATGAAACAAATTGCCTCCGTAATATCGCGGAGTTGACACTCGATAATCTGGCGATCGCAACCAGTGACGAGCGCAAGCTTGCCGTGAGCGACCTTCGTGAAGCTCTGCGATGTTACGAGGAAATGGGACTGGAGAAGGAGAGGGATGAATGTGATCGCCTTCTAGCTACTGTATGTCGCCGGTCAAGTATTCAAACAGCTCTTGAGTGAATTCAGGTTTGAGTTCGTCGGTCTGCTGGCGTCGCACTTCGGCGGTTGACACTGTCAATCCAAAAGACCACATCTACCATAGGAGATTTAGGTCAGCAATTATAATGCAGGGAAGAATTAATCAATGTATTTGTATCTAATACCGGCTTCTTACGAACTTGTTCCAATAACGAAACACGGATCGTCTTTGTATAATATAATTTACACAGTACACTACTATCGCTATGTAGTACAACTGCTACTACAGTGTTTGACCACTCCTTGGAACCCAATCGTTCCTTGAAACAATTCGATTTCCTCCACTATCATTGAACCTCTTGGTTCCAATCTTTGACTTAAGTGTATGGATGGGCTATAGGTATGGCTGTATTAAATATACCATTGATCCGGTGAGATCCAAAAAATTTAGACACAGAATTGTCTTAAAATCAGCATTTTGAGTTATAAACACATTGTTATTTCATTTTTATAAATTCAACAGCAATTCCAATTCCAATTGTCTTTGGCTCAAAGGATACATGGTTTGTGTTATAGCATATACTCTCTGTAACTCTGTAAGAAAATGATGTCAAAGTCTTGTATAGCAATTGATATGTTTTGCAGCTTGGGTTGTGACAACATTGGGTGGGAAATATGCCTTGATTAGGACAACTACACGAGAATTTCATGCTCACGTCACACTTTGTGACTGTGTTTCACAGACGGGTAAAGTGTGACATTTTCTTCAAATTAAAGCTTTACTTCTTCTTAATTTATGTAGACCACTTGATTGCAGGTTATTGCATGATATGATATAGAGTATGTATCCGAAGTAGTACATGAGGAATATCAAGCATTTAACTGACGATGTGAATTAAATTCTAGATTTTACGAATAGGTGTTTCAAGGAGTGTCGAAACACTGTATGTAGTGTCGCGTTATGTCACTGTGACATAACGTGTTCAGGTTTTGCCTTTACTTTTTCACCGCGACGCGCCTGACTTGGAGTCGAATCCTCTCAGCGGTGCAGTCAACTATATCTCCGGCTCTGCTTTCCGTCGCAACTAAATTAACGATTTTTTGATGCTGAAACACTATGGGTTCTCGTGCTGGGTGTCGTGTGAAGGTAGGCCGCTGCCGGTCTATGTAGAAGAAGCTCAGGAGAATATGAAGAGCGCGTGGATCACTAGTGAAGTAGGAAAAGTAAGCTTCCGCAACCTTATCGTTCGTTAGGGACTAGTATTTAGGTGCAACACCCTAGCACTTCTCTGTTTCTTGGCAGGACAATAGCGGAAAGCGTATAGCAACATCCGGGCATGTATTCGTCGACGGAAAGGATGTCGCATCAGCTATTATTCGACCTGGACGATCAATGCCTGTTGAACGATTTGGAGTGAAGAAAAACGCTCGATCGATCAAGCCATTCAAGTTCTCGGAGCTCACACTAACAGGTGAGGACTTCAGTTTTGAGGAAAGTCTTGAATGCGATTATTGACTGATGTCATCGCACAGACGATGATTCTTTGGCTAATATGTATGATAATACTCTGAAGGACGTCGGTACCATACGAGTGGAGATCAGTAGAGTCCAGCTGGGTGACAGTATGCACTTTGACGGATATGACGCCCAAAACCTTGGTTATGTTCACGAGAAGGCAAAGAAAGCCGGCGCACATTGTACAAGGTACCATTCATAAAAATAGCCCTTTAACCTTGAGTTTTGACATTTATCTTTTATACAGCTTTGGTGAAGAAAAGTTTAGAGGGACTCGGACTGTTGCTGTAAGCACATCGCCATATGATCCCAATGAACCAGGCCCATATGTCACGTTCACTTTCCGATACCGGAGCCGCGGTACGTTCAGTTCCTTTCGAATCCAGCAAGATAGGGGATTCTCGCTTACCTCGATCACAGAACTTCTGAAGGCGAATGGGATAATTAGTAGTCAACGTGATAACCCTAGGAAACGTCCGTCAGAGGATGAAGAAGTTATTGAAATTGAATCCGATGAAGAGGTGGGGTTTCTTACAATTTTAGAGAAGACTTTCTGGCTAAATTTAAGACTTGATTAATAGCCTCTACCATCCAGTCCTCTTCGACAAGAAAATAGAGAAGACTTGCCCAGTCCGTCAAAGAAGGTCAAAAGTGAACATGCCATTCCCGACGAATTTACGGGGACGGCAATTGTCGAGGAAAGGCATATAAGTTATACTGAGGGCACCACTGCGGACGAAGGAAATGATAGCGAAGGGTTACCATCGTCAAGTAATGATGAGCAGGTCAAAATGGAAACCGAAGGAGTCGAGGAGAAAGGAGTCGATGTGCTAGCTAACGATAATGACGATGACAACGAAACAATTTCATCTCGAAGTCCCCTGCACGGAGAAGTCGACCACTTAATACCTCCTATATCCTCTTCCCCTGGCCCAGAGACTTTGAAGGACGAGGAGGATGAGCTGGACGACTAATCGCGAATGAGCAGAAAATACTTATATGTAGTATAAAACGGCATAGTTGCTTCTATATATGTTTAGCATGATCTCTCTACATTCTTGCTTACGATATAACCAATAAATGGGCGAGTGACCGTATACCTCCTGTATCATAAGTCATGATATATCTCTTGTTTTGCCAGCCGTTGCGCGGCAGCTGCATGTAAAGATACGATGGAAGCTCGGAGACTGAGCATATGTACACGTTAGTAAGTTGCAGTGGTTGTAAGTTTTCACGGTCACCTTGTCTGGTCCCGGTAGTACTCCATGACTTCGTAATAGCGTTCCATACGGTGTCTCTTGTGGCTAAGTGCGAGGAATGTACAAATAGCTACGATTACTATGAAGTCCGTATGCATCAGCTCAATTGCATATAATGCATTGCCATGGACATACCAATCAGACCTGACGACGCGGTTAGAGCATACTGCCATACTTCTACCCTGAGTGATCCTCCTGGCGGTGATGTGCAGACGTTCATTTCACTGCAGCTAAGCTGAATGGTAGGATGAGTCATGTATATTTGGGGAGATAACGTTTCTCTCACCGATAGACACTCCCGGTCATCGTCACATGTATCTCCGAGTTCTTTCATCCTTTCACACAGCGAGCTATTCGATCCGCAATAGAGTTTTGGATAGGATGTTACACAATTGTCCCTTTGGATTGTGATGTTATATGGAAGATAGTTGTGATCCAGCCCATTGTATGTGGTACGTTCTAAGATGCAAGGGAGCCCAATGGTTACATTCGCATACCTGTAGAAGTGCAAGGTGATATTTAGCTCTTCATTGAAGGAGACAGGATTTCTGACATACTCACATACACATTGACTGAAGGCAGACAGATCCATTGTAGTTAATCCCGCTCGATAGAGATAGTCCGTCGCGATATGATGCGCATTGATAGTCACGGTCCATTTCACAAGTTGACCCAACCTGTAGCAGGACCTGACAAGCGCTTCCATTATCGGGGCAGGCAGCTCCATGGTCACAGAGAGGCGGCAAGGCTTCGTTTGTTGAGTACCCAAACGGAAACTCGTCCTTCCTACATGTCCTCTTCACACAGATGCCAGAGGATTGTGTCTCTGAAGATGTAGTATTTAAACCTGCGCCCTGAGATGGTGAGTTTGCGGTGCTAGAGCAGTACGTTTGGTCATCACAATCTGAGTCAAATTTGTGCGAGGACGGGTCAAGCTTGTCATTTGCAACAACGCAGACGCCTCCCTCCGCTACAGATCCAGCATGGATTTGAGAGGCCAAAGTCGTGAAACATACGAGAAAGAGAGCTAGGCGCATGGAGTATTCGTTAGTGATAGAGTCTGCGACTGTCGGTCGTCTTTCACGATAACTTGCCACAGGCAGCCCGCTGCAACCTTTATCATCAGGAAGGCTACGGTCAGCCACCTTACGCGAGAAGATACTTGGACATCATCCAGGCGCGCTTAACGTCCTATTTTCTTTTGTTAATGATGATGTCTGCACATGCGTTTACCAACTGTGAAGCGAAGAGTGGCGCCAAAATTTTAGTCGTTGAGTTCGACTTTTGTATGTACTACATACATACTAGTAGTAGTACGTCGGGATTTCAAAGCAGAGTAGTAAATGACGTATACTAGATAGTGCTACTATTACATAATACAACTACTAGTAGTAGTATTAGTAAGAGTATAGTACGGCGCCTAATCAAGGGTGTGTTGAACGCGTGCGGCGTGCCATCTCCTCAGCGCCGTTTGACTTGCAATGCAACTTCGAAAATGGTGGAGGTCTGTTTTATATTGATTTCAGCCCCATATATCTCATGAATATTCTACTAGGCTCATGTCGCCATCGGAAAATGACAACTTAAATGTTGCTGCAAGCCCGGTACGCGTGGAATTCACGGTATGGGAATCGTTGAATAGTCAGCCTGGTTGACTGAGTTAATGTATCATGCTTCAGCTACGTGCTGTTGTCGTTGGCCTTGGAATAGGATGCCTACTATGCTTCACGAACCTATACTTCGGCCTCCAAACGGGTTGGATTAGCATGTGGGTCTTCATAACCTGCAGTCTCGAAGCTGGTGTTCACGTCACATACAGGATGTCTCTACAGTCAGCCTTACTTGGATACCTTATATCCCTTCTCATGCCAATACCCATGACGCCACAAGAGAATGTGGTTCTGCAAACAACGGCAACTGCGACTGGCACTGTGCGTGGAAATGCGCGCAATTTCTCCCTCACTCGTCAACTGGCTCACCACGATGCAGATGCCTTTAGCCGCGGGTTTCGTAGGAATACTACCAGCACTATCCATATTAGACCTTGATCTGGATGGATCGCCACCTCTGTTTTTGTCGTGGTCTAAAGCCATCTTATGGTCGTGTGCCATAGCATTCTTCGGGTAAGATGTCTGCCGAACTCCCTTGAATTTCTATTTGACCGGCATCTCAGTGTCTTTCTTTCTCCTCCAATCCGAAGACAAGTTGTATGTGAACATCTTCCTGACGCCGAGTGTTCGTTAACACAACAAATTTAAGATCGTCAAAGAACAACTCGCATTTCCTTCTGGAACAGCGACAGCACAGCTTATATCCGTGCTACACGACATCCCCCCTCCAGGATCTGATCGATCTGACGGTCCTCTCCGGAATCGCCGAGGGTATAGGGCATTGCACACTGTGTCTGAGGTCGAAGAGCAATATGCTAATAATGAAGCACAGCCCTCGACTGAACCTGAGGATGCGGAAGAAGAACGGGAGGAGCAACTAGGAGAAAGAGAAGCGATCAGGAAAGATGGCTGGACTGCCCTTGGGCAAAGCTTCTTTGCGTCTGCGAGTATGACGGTTTGTAGCATCTTTCTGTACTTGGACGCAACTATGAGCTGAGCTCTTATTAGTTATTGGCCTACTTCTTTCCAGTCTTTTTTACAATTCCTCTCTTCGGAAGCTATCTAGCAAGAGAATGGCTCTGGTGGTTTACGCCGAGTCTCTCATACGTTGGCCAGGGTATCATCATGGGCTTTCCAACGGCATTAAGCATGAATCTGGTAATATTATCGTACCATGCCACTACTCGCATATGTTTAAACTAAATGAATGTATAGGGAATGCTTGTCGGCTGGGGCGTACTTTCTCCACTATCGAAATTCAAGGGCTGGGCACCCGGACCGGTCGGCGATATGGCATCCGGTGCCCGCGGTTGGATATTATGGACGTCTTTAGCTATTATGGTCTCTGACAGTCTTATTTCCCTCACACCTGTTGTGCGAGAGATTATAGCCAAGTCCTTGAATTCTGTACGAGGAAGTGATGGCGTTGTTCGACTGCCGCGAACGCCGCTCACACCAACGTTCACTGGTTCCATTGAAACGAATGAAAGCGATGGCGATATCGAGGATTTTGAGCCCACAGAGCGCTTAGTACCGACCCGATGGGTGTTGTGGGGCCTTGGATGCTCCGTTGCCGCAGGCACGTTTCTCGTGTGGATTGTCTTCGGAGCTGAAGGTATTAAGCCTTGGGCAACGATCGTTGGCTTCTTAATGGGTGGCTTGCTCAGCATATTAGGGTAAGATTGCTTCCGATAATAGCTAACGAATGTTGTTCTAACGCCTATCGTGTGTTTTAGGGTGCGAGCGTTAGGAGAAACAGACTTGAATCCGGTCAGCGGCCTTGGTAAAATCAGCCAGCTTCTTTTCGCATTCATCCAACCGGGAAATGTTGTGGCAAACATAATAGCCGGTGGCGTAGCAGAAGCAGGCGCACAGCAGTATGTCTTCAGACCCCTTCTTACATTTTGATTCTATCTACAACGTTTCCCACCCGTGGCTCTAATCATTTATCCAGAGCTGGAGATCTCATGCAAGATCTAAAGACTGGGCATCTTCTTCATGCTTCTCCGAGGTCACTGTTTTACGGACAAATGATAGGTTCAGCTTTCAGTATTGTCGTGACAGCGACGGCGTATAACCTCTATACCCGCGCATATCCCATCCCTGGACCTTCCTTCCCAGCCCCCACTGCCTACGTTTGGCTTAGCTTAGCGAGACTACTCCGTGAGTGATGACAGACTCATTGCTTTAGATCCGAGTTTGATTGATACACCTCTTGATTCATAGGCAATGGACATTTACCCGCGGAAAGCGGTACCTTCATGCTTATATTCGCTTTGTTCTTCGCCGCCACCTCTTTTGCTAAGACGGTTGCAGTCTCACGGCGTTATCGCTATGCCCGTTGGATTCCGTCGGGTGTGGCGTTTGCTATAGGTTTCCTAAACACACCCTCCTTCTCTATTGCACGCCTAATCGGAGGGATCATCGAGTTTCTTTATCACAGGCGCCTAGCGGCACAGGCGAAAGCGAAGGGCACGGAAGGTCATCCTTCAGGGAGTGACATTCGATTGATCGTCGTGGCCAGCGGATTTGTGCTTGGGGAAGGCGTAATAAGCGTGATGTCCCTGATACTGCGTACATTCAATGTAGGCGTTGTGAGCTGCTTGGGTTGCGTGCCAGGGCTGTGTGCAGGCTGCCCAGCCACAACATGAGGCAGGTTTTATGCCGGTTAATCTCTCCTTGTACAGTTCTTCAGCTTAGCAATACGTTATGTTTGTTCAGAGGTTCATCATTCAATTTAATGGCATATCAGACAAATGGCAATGGATTTACAGTCTGTGCCAAAGACATTCAAGTTTATCGCGGAGATCGAACATGAAGCGTGAGATTTTTGTACTACACCGCAATGCCCAACTGAGGCTCGGAGAACTTGCCAATGGCTGCAGTGAACCACGACGTATACTGTGTATGCCACAAGCTCCCAACTGTTCCATTCCAATGATAATGTACTTGTTTTACATCCGACATCAAGATACAACAAGCTCCTCGGTGACTTCAAGATGCACACGCTGTACGTAGTGCCTTCCATCACGAAAATGGGTCGGAGTTGGCAATGTCCCTGCCCTAAACTGGCCTTGAGGATACCATTGGCCGCAAGTCTGCATAATTAATGATAATAATGCATTGCTATTATGCAAATTCAACAGCCACATGATTAAAAATTAGGGCGTCCAGATAATACCGACTTAATTTGCTGTAATTTCTTGCAGAATTACAATATAGTTAGGCTATTGTAGACTTATTGTGATAAATAATGTTATTACAAGCTATTATCAAGTTATTATGGCAAGCTTGTGGTAACCTTGCAATCTTCGTCCAAATATGTACTATCTACGTGATTGTTACCAGGCCCCCGGGAACTCATTAAAAATTGTTTCTTTTTTTTTGATCATATTAGGATAAAAGGTGGTATATTATTTTTTCATTTCTATATACACAAATGCTATTCTAAAACAGGCAGGTTACCTCGGGCAACACCGGGCATCATTGGGTAGTCAAGCTGGGCTGCGTAGTCGTCGTCGTCGTCGTCCCAGAGAGACATGCTCAAAGGTATTGCAGGCCTTCGGTAGATCATACAGCACTGTCAACTTCCTCGTAAGATAGCCAGAAAGCAAGAATCAAGTAAGACAGGCAATGACAAAGGTGAAAGTTGAAGCGAGAAAGATAGCCCCGTAAGTTATTTTTTCCGCAGAAGAAGAGGCTAGCAATGAACCCGAGAGTATATTTGGCGTTGCGAGGACTTGATGCAATGTCACAGCCATAACAACAGTGAAGTCGAGCGTAGGCGCCATCAACTTTGATGTAGATGCAGCCACGCCAGGAGGTAGTAGGCAAGAGTACATTGAGCTCAAAATCAAGAGCGAGAGAGGTGTTGCCAGTAACAATGTTGGCTGGGATGGCCCTTTGCTATCAGCTCCGACAGATATTCAGCGGCGTCGATGGCAAGGGGGCAGAGGCGCTGTGGGGTTTCTCTATCGCCACACCGGCCATTGTTGTTGAAGGGGTAAGAATCTTGTGGTGAAGAAGGGACAGTCGGTGGAGTTGAATCTTCCAGCAATGGCTTTGGCAAACTGATTGACATTGTCATCGTCGTTGACATCGACGGCGGAGTAAGGGCGTGGATGAGAAGAAGTCATCCATGGTCGGCATGCGACTTGTCTGTTGTTGAAAACGGTGTCGAAGATGTCCACGACAGAGTTCAGACGACGAACACGCGAAGTGTTTGCGCCGTGGCGTGGAGGGGGGTTAAGTAACAAAAATGGGGACTTAGAGAAAATTTCACCAGACAACCACTTTTGGACATTCAGTCTCCGACAACGCACGGGGACGTCACGGTGGGGCTATGACGAGCTACCGGTTACTCTGTAGCTCCCGAGCCGGTAGTTATTATCAAATAATTATGCCTTCATTATGTTCTGACGATAAGCTGAAGAGTTCCTGCCAAATTTGTTTAATTATGTCCGACTTGCTATTCCAAAATGGTACTTAGTGTGACAGCATTATTGCTATTTTGACATCTGCATGTGGGATACATGTAATTATTAACAACATATTCTCACTTAATCGTAGACCATACTAATCACTATTATATTGGTACTATACAATGATAATAAGTCAATAACAATTACATTCTGGCCGGAACACATTTTAGGAATGGCAATGCTCAATAAGGTAAGGTACTCTATTATGAGGTCATAATAAATTCATAATCTCATGCACGATTTCGTGATGTCAACGTGTCAACTCCGCTACCAATCGCGATATACCGATTGTCTATAGTACACACTTCCTCAGGGAGTTCAAGATGACTGGGATCAATTTCGGCGTTGTCTTTGATCTCCGACGCAGAAATCAGGATGTAACGTAAACGGATCTGCCTGGTGTGTCTGGATTATCTTCATTATCACTCTTCTGTCATCTATACTGAGAATAAGTGTTATTTAGAAGCTACGCCGACATATCTCAATTGCGTTTATTTTCGCATCTATGAAAGAAAGACTAAGAGTGAACGATTATGGTACACAACATATTCTTGTGGAGTTGCTCACATTACTCAAGCATTGTCGTTCTTTCAGCCGCCCTCATAAACACTTGTTATTTTCACTACCACTTCTCCAAAATCGGATAAGTGCAAAACTCGATAATGCATGTTTGAACTGTGCGCTGTGATTTTTAAATTTCCTTGACAAAGACAAGACTTCGGTTTCTGACTTATCTCCTTTCTCATAGCACGTCGGATGGCAGTCGTACAGAGCAAGTGGTCTCAGGCGCATGGAACTTTCCGACTGGCTTCATCTGTTGGGATTCTTCGTTTAAGACCGATATTTCACGGAACCCGCGTTACACTAGGAAGATGAGGCCGAGGCGACAGCATCGAAAACTGCTTTCAACTTTGCAAGACCATTCGCTGCCGACCGCATGCGAACCGCCTCTATTCGGTGTAGGAATTCTCATGTTACTTCGGTTATGTGACCAATCATTTATCTCCGGTCAGTCCTTTCTCATACTTTCGCTCATTCATTTGCAGCCGCATGATTTCTCTGAAGAACATGTATGTGCAGCATACTCACTAGAGTGCCAGAGTCATACGCTTTTTCTGGCAATCCAAGCACGGTTGCTATGGGTTGTGATATTATAAAACCCAATTCAACCCATGCTTTGGCTCGTCATAATCTCGTGCCTTGAACATAGCGGGGTTTTCCCTCACGTCTGCTAATTTGACTTTCAAAGATCTAGGTAACCTTGCGATTGTAAGTAAGTACCTTCCAATGGTTTTTTTCGCCAACGGTCGTCTCACAATCATACCAACAAGGAGTAAACCTCGATACGCAATTCTGCTTCAACAGTGTCGCATATTGATATCTTCCTCTTGATGGAAAACCTTCGCGGAAACGATTCACGCTGCCGCGAAGTAGCAATTAAAGATAGGAAGCTTTCCTCCCACGGCGGGACTGCAGTCGATGATGAATCTCGGGATGTATTTACTCCTGTCACAGGATCTATATACACGAGTGAGTCGCATCTCTAGATTGCTTCCTCAATGCACATGTATAGCAAGCTCAACATCCACGAGGGCCACATCAGGATAGACAATGTTGTAATACAAAATGTATGGTGGTCGCAAGTCGCCGTCAGCTAAATTCTAGCTCTTGTTGCTATAATAACAAACCGTGAGTCGTAGCACGTCTGTAAATCCAAGGATTCACTCACACAGGCTCATACACACAAGACAATGATCGACGTAGGCAATTGGAACAGATGCTTCTACCATCGCATTTCAGTTTGCGCCCTGCATGGTTCAGCTATAAGCCATAATAAGGTCGATGAGTACTATGACTGACCTCTGCAAAAGAGGCAAGCCATTGGAGTCCGTCGTGGAGTCCGGACGGGCTGTTCCGTTAAGTCCTCTTCAGTCTGGTAACTGTTCCTGGTCTATATGCTTGTTAGCTGGACATCTTTTCTGATAGAAAGATAACGTACATCATCCTTTGAGGTTGACATAGTGTATGGAGAAGCGTTAGTGCGAATAGCAGCTTTGGGATGTCTGCGGTGGTGTTAGTGGTCGTTGGTTTGCCAGTCTGGACTTGTATTTATAGGTGGATCGAGGGAAAGAAGGTGTATAACGTGAAAAGAAGTCCGAGTCATCTTAAAGTTCATGCATACGGCAAGTTCATCTTCTTTTGCAAACTTGTAATCAATATTGATCTCCGAATCCACGAACTCAGGGATCAACACTTAATTCCTCCTCACGGAATCGAACCAAAATGGTAGGCTCAGGATGAAGTTGAATATCACGCCGCAAGGCTGCTTCATTGCTCAAAATCAACAAGAAGCGTTCAGTCCCATATTAAATGGATCTGCTCGCGGATGAATTTAGAGTTGCAGAGGCGTGGAGGCCGGTCTCTGGCACACCCTCAAGAAACCGGTAACGATCGGATGGTAACCGATGTCTAGTAACTGTCATAAGGGTAAGTGGTTCTAATATAGAAGATACCCATATCGAATGACATTTAGTCCTTTAATATCAGGTCAGCTGTGATCATGCGTTGGATGAAGGTGAAATCTAGTATTTATATGAAAATGGGGTTATGTCTATGAAGATTATTTCGCTTTACGTGGCGGGGACTCACTGGAATTCCTTTTGTGGACGACGCTTCAAGTTGTATTACCTGCCGCATAATCTCGACCTGTTTAATGACTAGCTTGGCAGCTGGTAGACTTCTGAGCGACTATGAAGGTACATCTCATAAAAGTAACGAGATGCCGCACCCACGTCTTAGTCCTGCGTTGCTTAGGCTCGAACTCCTCGATCATCTAGACATCCAACTTAACGTCAATGAGGTCGAGCCAAATCCAAGAATTAATGGAAGCCTCCCTGAAACCATTAGCATAGATAACCTTACGCCAGCGATCCAGGGCTCGGACGACTTGAAATGCCCGTCGAACCTTCAAGTTGGAAGGCTCGGGAGCTGACAGCCACGTTTTCGATTAAATGAGCAGTGGCAAGTGCTGGTCTTCCGCATCTGAAGCTCCGACTCCGCGGCAGAGATGAATGACGAACTAGTTGCTTTCAATGAACTGAAAGGTCAGGTATAAGGGGAGATGCTTTCACGAACAAAGCCGAAGGTCTAGAATGCATGAAGCATGCTTGTAACATGAGTTCTCATGACGTCCTCTCGATCACAGGTACAAATGACCGCGGCAGGTTTTATTGGACATGCGGTAAAGTAGACGACTGGCAGTTAACACGCAAACCTCTTCCATCCCAAAACCGCAGCTTTCCGATTTCACTATGCCCGTCTTTATATCAAGGTGCATAGTAAAAGCTGTTATTTTGAACCGTCGAATTTAACTTAGCTTCGAAAGCCCTCGTCTGTAATGAGTTACCTAGGACCGTGGCTTTTGATGGGCAACTCGTTGCTCGGTTTCGCCCTGACTCCTTATGGGCAAATGGAGTCATAAGGATTATACTTGATGCGCTCAGTATCGGGATGAAGTGTCCTCTTTTACGGAATATGCAAGTGTTTTATTATATCTAGTTATAAAAGCTGCCTGTCGTATATAGCAGATTTGCGATCTGTCTTGTGTTGTCCTCTTTAGTTTAAGGTTTAACCGTTCCAGTGCCGATCAAACCTTTTACTACTAGTAGTACTACTCGTATGACAAATAAAGAAATTGCCGCGACTATAATAAGTTTTCAAACAAGTGTACACTATCTCACATTCGCTCTATGTGCAAGCATTCGCTTCGGAATGAATCCAGTCAATTTTAAGCTACAAATAGTAGATTCCCCATGGGCAGTAAACAAGTATGGAAGACAACTATACAGATGCAGTAAAGCTGTGCATGGATCTATCTGAGGTAGGGAGGGTCTGGCCAAAGACACAAAGACGGGCCAGGCACTATGGAAGGAGTTTCACAGGAAGGGCTCGAGAGCTTGAGGAAGAATTGAAGGAATAGCTGCGCCACTAGGGGGTTCGATGGATTGATAATACTGAAATAGACGAAGAACAGTTAGCGTCGGAACTCCGAAAGCAAGCATCTCAAACTTACATCGCCCCACCACGGGCCAGCGGCCCACCAGAGAGCACCAATCCAGACACCGGACTGCTGCATCGAACAGAAAGCGCCCTGAACAGCGGCAATGCAGTCCGCTAGTGGTCAAGTATATTTAATTCTGTGCAAGATTGCAGTGGGCAAAAATAGGACTTACCATTCGATCCAGCACCAATCTCACCCAGGAAACCCTTGAGGCCGTGTTGTTGGAGCCAAGTTGTAGCGGCAGCCAGACGCTCGGCGCCGATCGTCGAAGAAACACATGTCGGGGATGTACCAGAGCCATCGGAATCGAGGTATTGGTGCATTTCTGTCCCGGATTTATGTAATTATTAGAGACCATCAAATTTATGGTGTACATACGGATAGCGGTGTTGTTATTGGGGTCGGAGATTGCACCGAAGGCATCACCGTTACCAGAAGAGATCCAGGCTATGTGAAATTGTTAACACACAATGTCGGAGAAAAAGAGGGAGAGATACAAACTCCAGGCTCCAGTCCAACTCGTACCCTCGGCAAGGATAAGCTGACTCGTAGCGCCCGAGGAACGGATACCATTGATGGCGGCTTGGTTCTGCGGATCCGTTTGAGAATACTAGTTGTGTGCAGGATACAATACAATCATACCAGATTGAATACAGTGGACGCCGCAATGCCGTTGGGTTCATTCATAATGTCGAAAATGACGTGGCTGTTCGAGGCCTACTGAAGTTGGTCAGATCATGATACTAGAGTCAATCACATCGCTTACAAATTGGGAAGCGAGGTTTTTCCACCCTAAGAAGAATGTCGGTGATACATTCATGTAATATCGGAGAGGCGAGCCACTTACAGGTCTGGAAACTACACCACACCATATCAGTAACCAAAGCTACAGAAGGGACAGAAAGGTCTTACGCCGTAGTGTCCGAGATCTGAGCGCCGTTGTACTGCATAAAGTTGTGCGCTGCCAAGAGAAAATTTAAATGCTGAGATCATTTGACAATCTGAGGTACACGCACGGTCCACAACGGCGTATGCACCCTTGCCGGTGATGTAGTTGACAATCTGTGTATTACTAGTCAGTTTGCTGAGCATGCACTTACACATGATGCCACTGACCGTCTGAAGACCGCTGAGGTAGGTGCTATCAAATGCACCGGTCAACCCGTTAGCGGGAGGGCTGAGGCGCTCCATCAGGAATGTGACACGGAAGGTATTGAAGCCTTGACCGACGAAGTACTAGATTGACAGGACGCTCAGTCACAGTCAGGACGATAAGAATGTATACTAGAAGACGAACGTCGATCGACGAGGGAGACGGCCAGGTGTAGTCAGTGCCAAGGACACCAGGGATATTGGTGTTGCCGAATTCAGCGCCGGACTCATTGACGCCGAAGAACTTGAACTTTGTGCGATTGGGGCAGAAAGTACCAGAGGCAGTGGCGGACGTCGAGGAGGTCGTGGTCGTAGGGACACTGGTGGTTGTAGTAGCCTTTGTCGTGGAGGACGACGAAGACGAGGACGACGTTGAAGCGCCCGGCTGGCCTAAAGTATGTCGTTTATTTAGAACTTTGATAAAGTACATCGATATTTCGTAAGATACGTACACTGCGAGTAGTCTAAGAAAAATAGGAAAGAATCAGTTTATTCACCACCCCAAGTATACGAGACTGAACATTCTACTCACAATCGTTCAAGTACACACACGAGGTTCCAGCATCGCAAACCTTGCTACCGGTGTAGTTGATACCCTAAAGAAACCCCCCCCCTCCGTCAGCACCGACAATCCCGACGATCCAAATCTCGATGACACGCACATCACACTGTTGCCAGACTCCAACAGTGAGTGCAGGAGCCACAGACGCGAGCGCAACAACGAAAGAAACAGCTGCGGACAGCTTCATTTGAGCCGCTAAACCAAGCCAGAGATTGTTTAGAGGAGATACTCGTCCGACTTGAAGACCATTTTATACCTGCTCGGACTCAGCAGAGGCACACGTTAGGCTGATGACCATCCATACAGCCGAAAAACAACCGTAATATCATGCCTAAGGGAATGTAACAAAGGTCATTACCATCTAATTCCAATGGGCATAAACGCGGTCGTATACTGGAGATTCACGGACGTACTATAGGAAAAGTCAAATCGCCCTGTCCCCCGTGCGTAACATATACAGTCTTCACCGAGGTAGACGTGTTCCAGAGTCATATTGGATGGCAACAGATAGAGCACATGATCTTCGCGGTAGGCCAAGAAATGGATCGGCGCTGCATCATCGCATCCGAACTGAACGCTGGCAATAGGCTTCGCCAGGGACGCGCTAGTATCGCAGCCTCCCTACCATTCAATATTGCACCTAATTATCCGTCGGAAAATTGCAGGTGTTGAAAGCAGACGGGGTTTAAGAAGAAGGTATCAGATGTTTCCTGAGAATATCCGAGGAAGGTGTAAGACTGAGTGCGGTGAGTATGGTATGTGTAGTCACGGTTGCTCAACAAGAATCGTTCAGGTCACTGGAGCTAAAAGTACCGAGGTCGGAGACCCACTACTAGTATAAGTTTTAAGGAAATTTACGCACAATTTCATCGCGAAATCGGTCCTCATTTGCCTACTTGTTCTTGAAGACAGATTCAGAAATCAGGACACTTAACTTCCTTTGAGTTCAAGAAGGAATACAAATTATACAGTGAGAATCAATGTATGATACAATGCATAAAATGAGTACTTAAATATTGAGTCGGTCGAAGAAAGCGCGTCTAATATCTACACTCTATATTCTAATCATTTGTCTTGTTCAGCGCGAAGCTGTCCACTTCCACTCGTAATAGGCTGAACGACGGTCGAGCTGTATCTCCCGCTATAGCTGCTACTGCCACTACCCGAAGGGATCGACGGCCAGCTATTTCCCGAACTGGAGCCGCCGGACAAGTCTTTGCTCACTCTCGAACGACCACGTTCAATCTCGGCATCCGCCCAATAGTCGCGGCCCTTCTTCTGGCGCTGTCGTAGTTGCTTCTGCTGTTCGGCGACTTTGATTTGATGCGGGTGCACGAACATGAGCAATGACAAGGAGATAACGAGGATGGACGCGGCCAGAATGAAAATCCCCTTCGGGAATCGCGCAACCGTCGAACTGTAAACCAATCCGAACAGCACAGGCTATTGAGTTCAATTGTGTTGCGTTTCATTAAAGCAAATCGGAAGATTAGAGCCGCCCATATTTCGAATACAAGAGCAGCGAAGTCAATCCGGTCCAGACGAGAACCATCCGCGATGCGTTCGTCGCAAGAAGAGAAGACAACGAATTAGGTTGAATAGTATAGAAAAAGAAGGCGCGAAATCAGTACACCCGCATATCGCGACTTTAGACTTAATTGAGTACGCACCCCGAGAATCATCTGCCCAGTCGCCTGCAGCACCGCGAATGCACCGAATAGAGTGCCTGTTCCTTGGCCTATTGGCTTCGCCGTCTTCTGAGTGTTCGACTCTGTCGACGTCGCCCCATTATCTGCACCCACTTGGTCTTGTGACTGGCTGACCTGGTTGAATGCCTCTTCCTCGGTCGCATCTGCCTGTATCACGCACAACGCAAGGCTCTGTACCGCGGGGACAACCCCCGCACCAAAGCTACTTAGAACAGTGAACCCTACAAACGCGGCCTGGGCGGCAGATGTCCCTGCCGTGCTGGAGAGCGCAACGAGCGTGTGAGAGAGAATATCGATCATATATGATCCCCTGGCAAGTCGTATGTCAAACTTCATCTCGTTCGCTAGTTGAGCGGGAGTTGGTCTCGGTTTCTTCTTCCCCGGGACAGTTGCTTGTTGAGGATTAGGCTTGGGCTTGGGCTTGAAGGTCGAGATAATCACTGATGCGTAAGTTAAATTTAGTTCCCTTCCAGATTACGGAGAAGTCAAAGACATACAAGGTAAGCCAAAGAGCAAGCACAGGGCACGAGCAGCGCCCATAAACGTGACATAGTAACTCAGTTGCTCTGCCTCCCAGCTGAAGACATGCTCTGCGTATAAGTATTTCAATTGATAAATTCCCTATAACAGTTTAATTAGCTTTTAATAGGGACAGATAACGTAGAGCTATCTTACCGAAGATAATAAATATCCGAAGAGAGCGATTGCAAGCAGTGTCATGTTCCAATCTCGCCCGTACGAACGTTTCTTCGGCGCGAAGACAAGTAATGGGGCGAAGAGACCTTTGATGATTGTGAGCACACCTCCCTTCGGTTTCTTCAGCCCCTGGGCTTGAGCTTCAGCAAGTGCTACCGCCTTCGCATGTTCTTCCGCCTCCTTGTGCGCTTTGCGCTGTTCTTGTCCCAGGCTCTCTGGGAACACGAAGAGTGCGAGTAAGAAGTTGGTAAACGAGAGAAAAACCGCTGCGCAAAACACAGGTGTGACACTCCTCGACGCGGACGCGAAAAACGGTACGACTCCCGGGTGTGTGAGAATGAAGGCACCCACCATCGGACCCGCTGCGAAACCAAGGAAGAAAACACCAGTGAAGCGCGAAAAGATATGCGCGCGTGAGCCGTCCGAAGTGCAGTCTGAGATGTACGCGGATGTCGCGCCTTGCAGAGTCGACCATCCACCGAGCAGACCCTCTACGATGGGCGAGATGATGAGCAGCTTGTGTCCGTGTGCAGCGAGGGGTGAGCCGGGCAGCGAGACAAGGATGAACATCAGGTCTGTGAGGAGCCACCCGATAGTCGACGCAGCAAGCACCCGCGTGCGACCATGTCGTTCACCGAAGTGACCCCACCAACCTGTTGTAAGTGCGGACAGAGTGCCCATTGTCGTCGTCATGATCATTTGAAGACGAGCGGCACCTGCTTGCACGGCCGGGTCCTGGAGACAGCGCCTGGTTGGTAGATGTGTTGGGTCTTCGGGATCGCCCCAGCCGTCATTGTCGTCATCATTGCTTTCGGTAAGTTTGTATGTAGTGTATGTAGAGAGCGACAAGGTCTTATAGTTTGGAGAGAAAGTAGATAGTGTCTGAGAATTGTCGGAATGTGAACGAGTGTGGTTGTAGTCGATAGGCCGCCCATGAAGAGCGTTGCATGACAGTTGGGTGAAGACCTCAACTCGAGGCGCGATGGTCATGCCTCGCTGTACATAACGTCAACAACTGTATAGAACTAAGCGACACACGTTCAACTTACGGTTATCGAAGCAATGATGGCAAAAGGCACAATCCTACACGAGAACCCTTCAGTGACGTGAACACTACTTATCTTTCACCCACAACGTACCATAGAGGCCTCGCGCGATAAAATGGTTTCTTTTTCCGCTTGCCATTGACGCCGCTGGCCAGCAGCGGGTCGTTCTCGCTCGCCTGTTCGGTCCAAGGCGATGCCATCCTCGAAGATTCTTCACCTCTTGCTCTGGATGCAGAAGTGGGTGGAGGAAGACTAGGAATATCAGGCGAAAGTATAGGCTCTGTCGGTAAGTCTGTTTCTGAAGATACCGTGACGTCGTCGCTGACTACTCCACTGCCGGCTGGTCTTGCTGCCACTGCCGCTGTCGCCGCCAGTATCGCTTGGTGGGCCATGACTAGGGTGTGGTTGTCGTGGTCTTAAAACACAGGCGCAGCCTTGATATGATAGGACTTTAGGACGTGCGTATCATGCATGCACAGACTGCGGTGGACACAGGCAGGCACCTCACACGGAGCTATATCAAGCGCACGCCATGCCTGATGAGCATCATCCGACCCCTTTGCGCGTAAACTGAGACTGCGTCGCTGGGCGTTGCTCATCGTGCCGAGATCTTATCTCCTTCGGCTAGCCACTGTTCCCCGCGTTGCGTGTCCAAACGCAGGTTTGCTGTCTCATACTCTTCTTGTCTTACTACTATCTCTTGACTATGCTCTTATGGGAGGGCTCTTCTCTTTCTAACGTTCGTACTCCTGGGTCTTCTTCTACTTCGCTTTCCGAGAGCGGGTATTCTTGACGAACAAAAGACTGCAAATTCGAGGTCACTTCACCGGCAGTGTACGTTTCCGGATCTATCTTATTTGGGACCGAGTCAAACGGCGATAGTACGAACATGCCTTAACATGCCCTGGGCACATTCCTCGGTTTCCCGGTCAATGGAAGATGCATCGACCATCGAAACTCGAAGGGGCTGTCTGCCACCCTCGAACGCTGTGTTCGCCCGGGCCGGGGCATTCTAAAGTTTAAACTAGGTCTCCGTTTGCCCGCGAAGACTAACCCTCATGGATGCTGCCCTTTACTACTGAACCTAGCTCCGGGTTCTGGTATCTACTACTATATGGTACTTTGTGTAACCCTCGGCCCAATGAGCTTGCGGTTCTGTAGACCATGTTCACTTGACATGCGTTTTAGTTGAACGTCTGGCCCTACTTCCTTTCGATCCATAAAGAACCAAGAACCCATCGAACATTGCCAGCTTTATTTTTGCGAAGCGTGCTTGCTCCTCTCTTCTCCTGGTTCCGGACCGACCCACTCTCTACGCTTCTATGGCTGTCCGAGGGACACCCGTCTTTCGCCTTTCCCGTCGCGATTGGTTTTAGCGTGTGATTAATGATTTCTAATTCATTCGTGATATCTAGAAGCGCTTTGGGGAAGCTATTATGGACAGTCCATGCAAATTTCGCGGAGATCTATGTGTGTTCGCGGCTGCACCTGGGCTCGTTCAGGTTATACATAGGTTCGCGGCGGTATCAAGCACCAAGGCATTCAAGAACGTGGCCAAACGTGCCCTAGTCTCAAACTGAAAGCTTGCTATTGCTCTATGTAGGATATACTGTGATATTTCGTCTTAAGTTGATAAGTTCTTTCATCTGACGTTCTGAGATTGTTTTTTTATCCATGTTCAGGCTCTATTATATGTTGGTCGCGTGCCAAGTTCAGGTGCTATGGCGCTTAATCTTTGCGGAGATTGCCGGCGCCAGTGTTTAGGTCATCAAATAAGCGCCCATGAGTCAACCTGAAGAATCGTGACATCGATTGATTTTTGTAGCGGACTGGAACCTCCTAACCGCCACATGAGCTCTTCCTACCTTTCGATCAACTCAATTTCGAGGCGATTAGTTCTCAAACAACATAACTACATCAAATGTGCGTGTTTGCGACTCGTAAATTTATGAACGGTTTTTAAAGTATGCTTGGACTGACAGCGCATATATCGCACCTTTAGAACTTCCCCCGAGCCCTCCAGCTACTTAAACCGCATTGTATAGACTCCTCTCACCCCGAATCCCCGCATTTGCGGCCAAGCGATACCTCTCTGTTCTTACTACGACTTACTCACATTCGACTCAAATGACTCAAAGGATACGCGAAGCGGAAGGCCTCTTGAGGCAGGTTGGGGCACCGGGCGAAAAGATGTACGTTTTCTGATTTCCATCTCTGTGGTAATGACGGACTTAAACATTTACACCTTCTCTGCGGTGCATTATCATATGGTGGAAATATCTGTGTCGATGTAGTCTGCCGAAGGACGGCGAGAGGAACGTGTTGATCACCTCGGCGCTTCCGTACTGCAATAACGTTCCTCATCTTGGTGCGTTGGTTGTTCTGCTGCATTATGCAAGATATTTGAAGTCTGAAAATGTGCACTTCGTGATGTGCAGGAAATATTATTGGAAGTACGCTGAGTGCAGACGTCTTCGCGAGGTACATCCATTCTGGTCCTCGTACCCCTCACACTTCCACTGATCTCAATACTATCTTGCAGATACAACCGTATGTTCCTATTCAACCCACTCTGACCCTTCAAATCATAGAAAAAGATGAAGACTTGACATACAATCGCCACCTATGTAGGGACACGCAATCGTCGAACCCTTTACGTCTGCGGCACGGACGAGTACGGAACGGCTACGGAGACGCAGGCGCTGAAAGAAGGCATCACACCGAAAGAATTGTGCGACAAGTACCACCAATTGCACCGGGAAACGTATGAGTGGTTCGAGATTTCGTATGTGTTCATCACTCTCTTGCTTGACTTGAAGAATATTGCTCTTACCTACATGTAGGTTTGATCACTTTGGCCGGACATCGACTCCTCTACACACTGAGTACGCACTTGCTTTCGGCTATAAATAAAGCGCTGATTGGTTCCTAAATCCAGGATCTGTCAAGAGATATATTGTAATCTAAGCAAGAATAATCTACTAGAGAAGCAAACGAAAGAGCAAACGTACTGCGAAGGATGCTCAAAGTACGCTAATGAGTAGCTTCATGGAGGGGACGAAAAGCTCAAATCTCCTCTCAGATTCTTAGCTGACCGCTTTGTGGAAGGTACATGTCCGCATTGCGGAGCTGATGTTGGTTTCTGCTTATTTCCACCGCTCTGTCTGTCCTAAAGCACCTCTTATAGGACGCCCGAGGAGATCAATGTGACGTCTGTAGCCGCACGCTGGACGCCATCGAGCTCATCAATCCCCGATGCCTCGTCAACAAATCACATAATGTAACGCGGCGGAACTCCGCGCACATGTACGTCCGGCTCGACGCAGTGCAATCGCGCACAGAGGAGTGGATTAAGAAGTCGTGGAAGGCGGGCGGCTGGAGCCCTAACGCTGTCATCAACGCGGATGGTGTTCTCATCGATGCACGCTTGAAGGGTGGGCTGCGTCCGAGTCCTGTGACGAGAGATTTAACGTGGGGCGTGCCCGTGCCGGATATCGAGGGTGCGGACAATCAGGAGATGAAGGGCAAAGTGCTTTGTGAGTCATGATGTATGCTCATTCAAGCCTTGATGACTTATGACTGGAGAAATCTAGACGTTTGGGTATGATAACCACTCTCCATCGGAAAGATGACCTACCACAACACTGACTTATCGTAATGTAGTTCGACGCACCTATAGGCTACCCCAGCATTACCGCAAACTACACACCAGAATGGCGGAAATGGTGGTTCAATCCCGAGCATGTTCGTCTCTATCAGTTCATGGGGAAAGACAATGTCTACTTCCACACCATCTTCTTCCCTTCGATCGAACTCGGTGACGGCCGTGACTGGACGATGCTCCACCATCTCTCAACCACAGGTGCACATATTCCAATACGATGAGGGATTTAAGATCACTAACTTTTCGATGAAAGAATATCTCAACTACGAGGGAGGCAAGTTTTCTAAGAGTCACAATCGCGGTGTGTTCGGACCTGCAGCGAAAGAGACTGGCATTCCGGTCTCGGTTTGGAGGTATTACCTCCTCTCATCCAGACCAGAAACATCAGATGCGATGTTCTCTTGGGCGGATTGTGTAAGCACCCATCTTCCTATGAATTCTTTATTCTGATCATCGTCGATGGCTTAGGTTGCTGCAAACAACAACATTCTTCTAAAAAAGTACGCAAAGCATGTTCAAAGAGGCACTGAATATACAGTACTGAAAATGAATTTTGCTCCTCTAGTTTCGGCAATTTCGTAAACCGTGTGACGACTTTCATCGCCAAAAACTATGATGGTGTAATTCCGGACGGCGGGGACCAAGGTGGTCCGGTTTCACCGAATGATGATAACGATGCAGAATTCGTATCCGACGTGAACTCGCTCCTGCAGCAATATGTCGATGCGCTCGAGGCAGTGAAGTTGCGGCTGGGCCTTCATATCGTCATGCAGGTTTCTTCGCGAGGAAATTTGTACCTCCAGGCGTCCGGGCTTGGCACTGCACTCAAAGAGAGTGACCCCAAGCGATGCGCACAAGTCCTTGGGCGCGCAGTGAATCTCATTTACATCCTTTCCACACTGGTCGAGCCCTTCATGCCCGCAACAGCCGCACAAATTCTCTCGCAGCTCAACGCGCCGGAGCGTACTGTACCTGAAGCCTTCTCTATTGACATCCTTCCAGGACACACCATTGGGAAGCCCGCACATTTGTTCAAACCGATTAAGGAGGAGATGGCTGACACGTGGCGCAAGAAGTTCGCCGGGAAAAAGGAGACTGTCGCACAGGCGGGCGATCTTCCTGCGGATGCAACTCATGTCGCGCCCACTCCCGGTGGAACATCGAAACGCAAAGCGGCGAAGGCGGCAGCAAAGGAGCCGGTGTATACGGGCCCAAAGTCGCCTGAGGTGATTGCGCTGGAGGAGAAGATTGCGCAGCAGGGAGAATTGGTGAGGAGTTTGAAAGCGAAGCCAAAGTCTGCAGAAGTAGATGCAGAGATAGCGGCCGGGGTGGACTTGCTAAAGAAGTTGAAGGCGGAGCTGGCGGATGCAATCAAGGCTCTGCAGGCCACACAGTCAGCTTAGGTTGTTCAGAAGAAGTGACTACTAATGTATTCTGTACCTTTCTGCGTATGATCCAGACCTCTTCGTGACGCTACACTCATGGAGCAATAAACACCATGGCTTGCGACAACAGGTGGATGGCTACAAAATACCGCGGTTGACCATAATTTGTAGTGTCTTCATATCCGGTCGTGCGCCTTTGTCCATGAAATAGTCCACTATGTCTCGCGCGTCCACTTCCACAGCAAGCTTTAGCAAAGCTGTCGAGACGACCATCCTGTCCTCGAGTCGCCTACGTTTATTCTTGCCACTTTTCCCTTTACTTGTCTTCCCAACCCTGTCGGATTCAGTGCCCTCCAATTCCTCATTGCGTTCAATAAGAAGCTGAATGAGTGTCAGATCACGCTTCCGTATTGCAATGCGGACCGCGAGAGCATCCTTCTCTTCTGGTGAAGCTCCCTTAGAGAGAAGAAACTTCATGAGCGGTATGTGGTCAGCGTGAGTAGCACGAGATAGGGGATAGCCACCATAAACATTGAAGGATATTCGATCGAAGCGAGATATGCCGCTGAGGTAACGCAGGAAGGGCAATGGCTCATCCGACACAGACCATGGCCTTTCAGATCTGCTCTTAGGGGCTAAATTTGAGAAGAGACGGCGAGGGATGAGAGGGCAGTATTCTAGTTGTTGTTGTAGGACGGCATCGTCGGATACCCGTGCCAGTAGTAGTTCGAGAACATCCTTGGAGCAGAGAGCAAAACGTAAGGCATAAGATGCCAACCCCTTTCTCGCTTTCCATAGCGCAGAATCCTTGCCAAGCTGGTGGCGAAAATAACGACCAAGAATGTAGTCTACACGATATGCGTTATGTGCAGCCTTGAAGATCTCGTGTGTGCGACGATTGACTACAGGCAGAAATTCGCTCAATGCACAAAGCTGGAGCTCGTAAATAAGCTTGAATTAGACAATATCAGTCAAATGAATGCGTGAGCCTTGTATAGTTATCATTTACCTCGACTGGAAGGCTGTCCAGTATCGCAGGCATGGCATAAATTATGGTATAGGTGTCAAGAGATGGTGGTGGTGGGAAGACAGAATGCTTGGCTTTTGCTCGGTTACACTAAGTTAGCTTTCGGATGTAACCACCAGTGGCAGATCTGCACTGAACTTAGATTGCTTTAGACGCCCGTGCACTCTTGTCCTCGCAACCTCATGAGGATTCGACATATCTTGTCAATGCCTGAAAAACTTCACAACTCAAGCTCAAGATGCCCTTCTCCTTAGTAGAGGAACTCGCTGCACTGCCCAACCATACCAAACGAATTTCAATTATATGTAATACCGACATATTTCACTGGCATATTTCGCAATACCGCAACATTGTCGTCAATACGAAGTTCCAAAGTAACCTTCAGATATCGTGCTCTCGGCTGTCCTTGCTGTTGGTGAGAGACCACCTGTGCAAGCTGTGGGTTGGCGTGGACGATCGACCGAGGGCCGGACGCCGTTGCGATTGTTTGACAGTTTCTTCCGCGTGCCTTGTGGTGCCAATTGATTAGCCCCCTTTTACTCTCGCCCCCCTCGACGGCTAGTTTGTTTCCTTCCGCCTCCTTATACCCTCGAGGGGAACTCTTGTCTGCCTATGACATTTCCTCCTTTTCTGAATGTTTTCTTCTAAAATCGAACAGTGCTGGGAAGCCATCCAAAGGATGCCGGGGTCAACTCAACCTCTTCTACTACTTAGCCCTACGAGTGACACGCAAGATGACAGTTCCGAACGACTTCACGAACTTGATGACCATGAAGCTGGACGTTCGGATCGTAGCCTTCGTCACTCTTTTCGAGAGAAGGCCCGATGGAACAAGGCCATCCGGATGAAACCACATAAACGACAGGTGGTGATTGTCGGACTAGTGCTCTGTCTCTTCGCACTTGCCTCGTTTACAACCATGTTCTCGACAGCGCATGCTGGTGCGCAGGTTGAGATAGAGTACGAAGATCTCGTAAAAGGTGTTGAGTTGCAGACGGAAACCCCCGCATACCCACCTCAAGTCTTGGGTCCGCCTACCGACAGTTTATGGGGTACGTGTGATTAATTGACTGGGAAATCCAACCTGCTAATGAAATGCGCTACTGCAGATAATCTTCGCAATGATACACTGTATATTACTGGGTGGTATAGTGCCGGTTGGAGTGAGTTGAAAATGAACTTGTCTTATGATAGTCATTCACAGAACTAACGAAACCGGATTTCAGCCAACGAAGTTTTCATCCTGTTCAATCTCCTATATCTCGCTTTCCTTACCGGACGCACCGCTATTCTACCGCCCTTTGACCCATCACACGTCTCCAAAGCTGCACCCGACATCCCGATTTCCGATGTTTTCGACCTACAACGCCTTTCGCAATCGACCGGTATCCCCTTGATCGAGTGGGATGACCTCAAGACGTCACCCTACGCATCCTCCTCAACAGCAAAAACGGATCAGATTGGTTGTTGGACTGCCTGGGCAGATATCTGGCACGGTACGAGCAAAAACGAGTATCGCGATAGCTGGACGCCTGTCCACTGGCGCATGGATGTTAGTTACTCACATATACCGAAACACGCGAAGCTGCAAGAAGGGAATATGGACGATCCTTTTGTGAGGCTATCGAGCCTGGCTGCGCTGACGTTCCCCGATGGGCGGAAAGCGGCAGGGTTGCCCATGGAGGCGCGAATTCCAGCCAAGGAGAGTGGGCATAAGAAGTTACCAGACGAACATCTGGCGTGTTTTGACTTTTTATATTATGCTGCAGAAGTTCGAGTGCGTTTTCTCGTTGAATTTGACCCCATGCCATGTACTGAAATTGACATTCTTGTTCTTAGCCGTTCGAAATTGAGCGAGATTACTCCCCAGTGTGGCGATTCATCGGAACGCACGCTCATTGGTCTTCTCGACTTATCTCCCTCACTCAAACCGCTCTCGCAGCAACCTTTGGACTAGTTCCCTTGCCCACAACGTCATCCCCATCTATTCAAAGTTACTCCGGAGATCTGCCTCCATTCATCTCTCTACACGTCCGGCATGGTGACTTCGCTCATGGTTGCGATCCATCTAAGTCCACCAACACAAGTACAAACGCGGAGTCGAAACAGGAGGAGGACGCATATCTCAGGTGCTTCGAACCTTTAAGCGCATGGGTAACGAGGGTCGAGGAAATTAAAAAGGAATTGAAGGAGAAAAAAGGCGTTGAGGTAGAGAAGGTAGTGATGATGAGCGATGAGAAGAGTGAAAGGTGGTGGAGAGAAGTTGGGGAACTCGGGTGGTTAAGGCTCGACCATGATGTGCTTGGGACAGAAGCACGTTATGGTGAATGGTACGTGTTGTTAGCTTCTTCGTCCTTCGACGGGCTCGCAGTTCAATTAAAGTGCCTAAACGTGTCTGCTTTCTGACAGGTACCCAGTATTCATCGACGCCGTAGCGCAATCTCTCGGTACCGGATTCGTTGGCACAGAGCAAAGCACCATGTCTTTAGTCGCTGCCCGTCGCGTCACCGACTGGAACGGTGGTGTCGTTCGATATGTGAATCGTTGGAAATCGGAAGTTTGAAACATTGTTATTTTTCTGACTCATAATATTGACATGAATTCTAATAACTCACGGACAGCAAGGCTTAATATATTGTATACCTGTACCTCTCATAGACATTCACTCTCGGAACTTTCACTTTCTTGGATATAGACTTCAGCACAGGTAGTCGATAAAGTTTTTTTCTTTGTCGTACATAGCAATAGTGGCCTCGTTATCAACTTCTAGTCTACAGCCAGATATGTTCGAAGACAAGGTCTAGAACCCAGACATTATTAGGAAGCGTTGGTATTTTGAATTTTGTTGTTGACCAAGAAGTTCATTAGGTTGTCTTGACCGTGAGTAAGTACGCTATCGCCTTCCAAGTGATGTGGACGATGAGCAGCGACGGTTCGAAAGGTAGAAGCCCGAGAATTGAGCAGAGTTTTTGATTGAATCTGAAACTTTTCGGCGTTCGCATTGTTTATGGATATTAATCGAGGGCGACGTTGGTGGCGGCTGCTCTTTGGGCGAGAAACCGATGGACTAGTGACATTGACTGCTTGGGTACCGCTGGGTTGGGCGACGATACTACGAGCGTTTTCCATTAGCGTGTTTAAAAGGGATCCAATTTCGTGCAATGGTTTATGAGAGGGAGGAGGTTGGTGCTGAGATGCGATGAACGATGCCACGTTTGAGAAAGTAGGGATATCTTGAACCGATGAAGGCGCTGGAATTGATTTACTGGTCTGAAGCCTGGAAAAGTCTTTGCTTTCAAGATTTGTCGGTAGAGGGCTTCGCGACTTCCTTTTTTGTGAGTGAACAGGCGATGTCTGGTCACTCGTCTCTCTGCTTATCGGGGAAGAAACTGTAGCAACTCCGGGGGACGGAGCAGGAGAGGGGATACGCATAGCAAGACTCTTGCGAGCCCTTTGCGGTCCCTTCTTGCTATGAGTCTAGTTAGCCTATGAATATTTCCATTTAAATCACGTTGTTGTACGTACGAGAAAGACCTAGCTGCGACTGCTTCTTCGTGTTCAGTAAACGAGACCAGCCTCAGAGAGTTGCGTTGACCAGACACATCAGAGACACAGCGTTTCGGACCTCTTTGCTTCCGCAGAATGTTGTCAGAACGTGGACGACAATACCCACCAGGTAGAGCAGAGAATAGACTAAGGGGGGTGTTCCATTCCAGAAAAGGTCGACAAGGTTTCTTCAAATTTTTGTTAGTGTCAGAAAATGTTGGGCGTGCATTTTGCAGTTCATGAATATCTAGTAGCCGTGCTCGTTTGCGAACCCGAGGTGGCGAGAGATCAGAGTCTGCGAAGGGAACAAGCTTTAGCGGGACAGGGGTATGAGTGGTTTTCAGTGAAGCTTCTTCGGGATCTACACCAGTCAAAAGAGCAGCACGAAGCATCCTTTTAGAGAAAGGAAGAGATTGGAAGCTCCTTGTTTTCTTTTTTCGGGTCTTCACTGACTTTCCAGCCTTGATTCTCCTCTCCCTTGAAGTAACAATATCTGGGGTAAGTGGGCTTTCCTTGAGGTGATCAGCGTCCGATTCAGATTCCGAAGGTTCTTTAAAGGCAGCAATTGTTGGTAAGTCCAGTGAAGATGAAATGAGACGCTTAGTCCGCCTGCGGCTGTACGTCGTCTTGCAATAATCAGAGCTATAGTTGGCCCGATGTCGAAGAAAGTCATCTACAGTTACGACAGCGAGGGGATCTTCTGGTGCGGGTGAGCTAAAGGCTGAGGCCGAGACTGAGGGGGTCCGTTGTTGAAGGCAATCTGCCCCTTTGCTTAGAAGGGAGCCTGAACTGTGGACAATCTCGTCTTGATAACCGCTTAGACATAGGTCCAAAATAGGGCGACGACGTTTTCTTCTGACCTACAGAGTCTCAGTGAGCTGTTGATCATGTTTACGTTTTAGTTTGACATTTCACCACTATCGCGTCTGACTCGGACGACATGAGGAAGAGATGGTGCTACCGAGATAATGGTAGAAAGCAAGACCCTAACAACCTGTGTTGAGGAGTCCCCAGCTTAGTAGTACGCGTGGGACGCGTCGGAAACTTAAAGCTCACTTCCATCCACAACCTCCACTGACCATTCTTCGCGTTAAAGTTTTTTGGAATCAGGTTTCCTCCGCCGTGCTCTCCTGGTGAGACCCAGGCTATTTGTGTTATGTCATTAGACGTGACCGACATCGGAGACAATTCTGGGGAAGCGACTGAGGTCCATCAAAATGGTTCTTCTGCAAGCGAAGCTCAAGTGAAAGAGCCCAATGAAGAAAGCAGCGATAGCTCGGACAGTGAGGAGGAAGAGGAGGAGGATGAAGAAGATCCGGAAGAAATTGCTCGTAGGTTGGGTGATCAACTCTGGGCGGATATCCAACGAGCTCGGGCAGCCGACAACACAAACACAGCCGCGACTACCACAAAATCCATTGATCAAGTTCAGCCCACGGCCGCTCCGACTCCCTCGAAGACTACTACCGTCAGAATTCCTTTAGATACAAGAAAGCAGGACGCTGCTCTGGCTACAATGAAGCTTGTACTCGCGCATGCCGACTCTGACGGTCTGGTACACTCTACGCTGAAGTCCACAATCGTACCTGGATTCGAAGGTTCAAACGTATACGATCTGTTAAAACGAATTGTGGACAGTGGCTCAATTACTAAGCAGGCTGCAAGCTCGCTTAGCCAAATACTAGTCAGACTAGCTAAGTCTGAGGTTCTGTTCCCTCCGCTTCCTACCCTCTCATCTTTAATGCTCAAACGCAAAAGGGAAACGACTGCGGGGGACACTCTGTCGGGCCCAGCCCCGAAGCGTCTTGCGGGCGGTAACTCAGAGGCAGAACTGGAGAGTCAAATCGTGCTGGCAGTCGATGGTATCGCAAGAACTCTTGACGTGAAGCCAGGCGACGACAAACCGCTAAGCCCGTCGATCATCGCCACCATTCAACCTGAGCTCCATCAGGTCTTCCTTTTTGCAGTTACCTCTTCTACGGCTGGAGGTGTCTACAAGTTCCCCTTGCAGGAAATAAGCGGGCTTATTCAAATTCTGGGCGTCCTCAGCGGAATACAGATTGCCCCTCCAGCTCCAAAATTAAACCCCCAATCTGAAGCCAACTCGCCTTTAACGGACATTGGCACGGCTGTATATCCTTGCCTCCATCAGGGATGCACAAAGACCTTCGATCGTCTTTATTCCCTCAGACAGCACCAACGAACTCATCCAAATTTTGCTTTACTGTCGGCAATGAATAGACCTTACAGGTGTGCCCTGTGTCCCGCCTCGTTCGCTCGCAACCATGACCTTAAAAGGCACATCAAGAGTCACGAGAAGACCGGATTTCAGTGTGGTGGCTGCAGTAAAATTTTCTCGCGTCGGGATGCTATAAAACGCCATAGAAAACAGGCTGCAGCTGCTGCACGGAACGGTATCCTAATGCACGGACGAACACCGTGTGAAGACGCAGGGGTTGAGGAGGTTGCCCTTGACAGCGTTGACGGCCTTGAGGACGCGAAAGAGGACAGACGAGCGAAAATATGGAGTGGAATTAATACTGGACCTCTCCCTGCACCAGCTCCTGGTCAAGTTGAAGAAGGCGAAGTATCGCATGAGGTCCTATCTCGAGCCCAGGCAGCGGTGACAGGTTTAGTGCCTCTTCTTCAAGCGCGTGTTGCGCGAGCGCTGACTGGGAATGTTGCACCTACCATGCCTGTACCCGATATCCCGGAAAACACTGTACCCACGACACCAAGTACGGGACAAGCTACATTAGCTAGCGTAATCGCCCGTGCAACCGCCCCGGCCAGTGATGCTATGTCCACGCTAGCATCAGTTTCTGACGTACAAGATTTTTCGGCTTCGATGTCCTCATCAATAGTTGCCCTCGGGCCTCCTGTCGCAAACACTGCTTCAATGGGCGTGAACGCGCTGTCAGGTTTTGTCCTGAATGCCGATCAGACACAGCTTCTCGAGCAAGCTATTGCTCAAGCGACAGCTGCAGCACAAGCTCAGGCTGAAGCTGAAGCTGCTATGGAGGAAGGCGAAGAGGAAGAAGAAGAAGAAGAAGAAGAAGAGGAGGAGGAGGAAGAGGAGGAGAACACAGGGCGAGAGGAGGAGGAAGAGGAGGAAGAAGTAGATATGGACGTCGATTCGGATACCTAGGTGCCTATCGGTGTGTTTGCTCTCTTTTGGATGTTTGCAGTGGCTAATATTGCCTCTACGTGTCGGGCTACAGCTTGGCCTTACCTCAAAGAGACCCTGAATGCAAATGAGGCGCCGTTTAGTTCTCGGTCTCCGCCATTCCTAAGCGACGTGGATCTTTCCTCCGATGTTTCTATCAAGCATCGGTCTTATCGCCACCCCTCGTTCTGTCGGTCCAGACGAGGTCATCTCCGCGACACTGCTATGCCTCATGCCATGATAGGCTGCGGCCCATATAGCTCATGAACACATTACGTCTCGTGTAGTCAACAAATGCTGCACGATGCATTAACCAGTAAATGGATGAACAGCCGGTCCTGGTTTTACGCAATATAATTTCACCGATCTTTTCGACCCAAATGACCTTAATAAGTGTTTGTCTGGGCAACATTTGCAGTCGCAGTCAGAGATACACGATATAGGCAACACGGAAATACGAATTCCTAGGCTGTCGATCTCAAAGCCTCCCGTCTACATTCCTTGCTACAAAATCGGGTACCCTTCGCCGCATATCTCTGTCGACACATTATACAAATGCAGAGGGCGGCGTTGGTTGCCTGACTCATTGCCATGGTTGTCTTCTTCGGGGTAGATTTGACTATTTGTCCATTAGCGTTGATCGAGGTGAATGATATACGGAAATATTATTTACAGGCATGAAGAAGACGAGATGTCAAGGGTTCTTTGATAGGTGTCTGTTTGTCGGGGACAGGTGGGACAGGATATGTTGGGACAAAGACAGCTCCTGGTGAAGGCGTGGATGGCGTAAACATGGTCAGCAGTTGTTGTGACTCTTGCAGTTGTTGCTGTTTCTTCTGCTGCTTGACTCTTGCTTGGACCGCGCAAGTCTTACTGCAGAATTCGTGGCCGCTGAATTTCGGATTCTTTTGACAATTCTATGGACAATGGCGGTATTAGATTGGCGTCATTTAAAACAAAATCTCTACCGACACTGCATAACGTTGCAGCCTTTGAGGCGCATGTCCTCCCACAATACCTGTGGTTCTTGAACCTCGGTTTGGTTTGACAGACCTAGATCAAGGTGAGCTCTGAACGCCAATATCTAATGGTTATTCACAAACATCACACAGCGTTGAGTCCGATGTTGACATCTTTATTTCGAAGGTTGCGGATGGGTTATCCACCGTATACCGTCAAAAGGGTCGCAGGGATGAAGGGGGATGCGCAGATTCTGACATGTTAGTAACCTCAAGGCTTACTTTCATAACTTAAATTTGAGACCCCCTGCCTCACGGATAACACGCGCATAAGCCTCTTCTTCTTCTCGCCTTCACAGTACTCTCTGAAAGGTCTATACCAGCAGGATTCCCGACGCCGGAAGATCTTTTTCTGGGTCAATCCCCGCCGGAGAAGTCCATGATTGTACGAACAACAGACCGATCAACAAAATAATAACCATTAAGACTAAAGACAAAACAAATTGAAAACAGAAAGACGTGGCACCAAACGATTAAAACGGCTTGCTCAATGCTTCGTCTCTGCACGATTTACTACAGAAATGATCGTTACCACTCTGTGGCATCTTCAAGCACATTATACAGGCATCGGCCAAGCCCAGCATCACCGCCTCTCTGTTAGAGAGTGAAACAAGAGAAATTCATTAGCAGAATGTCGTCGGGGAAGGCAGAGCATCGGACGTACTCTCGGTGTTGCATTGAGCAGTAATTACCCACTTGCCCACTTGCAGGATCGATATGCGCCGTTTGCTGACATCCTGGAATCAGGCAATTTATAATCGGATTGGCTTCCACCCCGGTTTGCACAGTCTGTTCTGGCATTTGGAAGGCACCACGCACAGTTGCTAGGTTTGACGTGGTAGTCAACGGACCTGTCTGCTGTACTTGTGGCTTGAGTACTTTCGTAGGCATCGTCACTGGCTGCGCCTGTGGTGGAAACGATTGGGCGTTCTGCTGGCCCTGCACTTGGACCATGGCTTGCAGGTGTGGGAGGAGCTGTGCAGCTTGGCGAAAGGATGAAGATGAGATCTAGCCTTCTAGGAAAGCAACGCTTACTGGCTTGTGCGATTTTACCCATCTGTCCTTGTTGTGGGAGATGCGGTAGAATTTGGCCTACTGGAGCAACAGATTAATGTACGGGACTATACGCCTTATTTCGGTGAAGTTCACTACGCGCGTACCTGCATTTAGGACTTGTGCAGGTTGAGGAAGCGGTATGGCAAAGCCTGTTGACCCTTTCTTTCCTCCACCACCCCGTCCACGTCCACCATTGGCTCTTGGGTTTGTTGTTCGACTCTGGCTTTTGGCTTGTGATCCGCATTTCTTACTGCAATAGTCGTGCCCATTGAACTTCGGATTCTGGTGGCAAAACTGAGTTTATGTTAATTGGGTAAGGGCCACACTGATCTGATTTTGACAATACATCGCATAGAGTGGCTGCTTGCGCCGCGCAATTCTTGCCACAATAGTTGTAAGTGCCAAACTTCGGTTTTTGTTTGCATATCTAAAATGACAGGGTCAGAGTCTGGTGGCAATTGAGTGAATCCATCTCACATCGCAGAGTGTGTTATTGTGGGGTGAGGATTGTATCTGAGTATTCATGGCGGATTGTGGAAGTGAATTGGTGTAGTGAGTGCTTTCAGAGAACCTTTAACTCTAGTCAAGAGACTGATAGGTGTTGCCTTCTATCCATGCGGACATTCAGAGTGCAGCAGCAACTTCATCTCATGTCGTACACCACGTGTTGCACGACTGGGGCAGACAAAACGTGTTAGAATATGCCAACAGCCATCCAATGAACACGAGCTACGTAACACTATCTATGTCATTTCCGCGCGCAACCTGTCCCGTAACCGCTCCAGAGCCTTCCCTAGTTCATTTCGCCCACGTCTATCTGCACCTACTCCCCAAAATGAATCTTTGTCGGAGTCCTGCAATGTTCCGTCAGTTTGAACCTGCATCACAGATGAAAGGGGGTCATCGAACCTCAATTAATTCGGCATCTCCCGTACCAAGGAGATCTCTCTTTAGATCTTCGTGTTGATGGAACTTATGCCACAACGTCTCATCCATCTAGAATGATTAGCAACTATTAGGACACCCTACACCGAAAACAGTCAAGACAGTCCGATCTCGCACCATCTTGATATTCACCGCCTTCCAATCTGGTCTGACTTCCGGATTAAAGCGCCTTGCTTCAGAAAGAGCGACACTTGGTCTATCAGAGAATAGCCGAATGTGGTCTGCAAGCATTGGCCGATGTTCCTGAAACTGTGTAAACAGTAAGTACGTTCTGCTCTCACTGAATTAATTATACTATTTACCTTGAATGATTGGAATAGATGCTCGCTTGTCGGATATACCTTCCCCTTGTACTTCACTTCGTGAGGAGAGAAATTGGTGAATCCATAATAAGGATCCTCTCGGTTGTAAAAGTAAATCCTTCGTCGTATGGGAGGGCGACCAAGAGATGGTGTATTTTGAGATTTATCATTGATCGGACTTGGAGCGCTGCTTGTCGTCGGGAGGTCTCTATTGAGTAGACCAGGCATGCATGCTAAAGGCTTGGACGATAGTCTATGTGATGAAATACTCGTCGGCGATGAACTCAACGATCGCGAGGGTGTGTATAGACGGAGCTTCGCCTTCGGCTGATCATCCGTTGCAGTCTCGGTTTGTTCGTTCCATGAACATGTTCGCCTGCTACTCGCTGATGGATGTACAAGGGTGCTAATTTCCTCGGGCGCACTTGACAGCTGGCGTACGATCGTTTGACGCATCTCGTCGTCCCAGCCCTCGGGCGGGAGTGCAGATTCGATGAATAAGGTCTGTCGCCTTTGGACGCAGTACTGAATCTTTGGCGGAGATTCTGATTGCTCGAGATCCTGGGCTAGGCCCGATTCCTCGTATTCTGGAGTCGAGTACATAGAGGCGGTGCTAACTTCGCTACTACAAGAGAGTTGGTTAATCAGCGGTGGCGGCGCCAAAGAGGCCATCTCTGCTATTTCGATGGCGACAATCGTTGAGAGAAGTAGGTGAAGAGAGAGCTCAAGAATGTAACCTAGTGCTACAGGTGAGGTGACCAACCCTTTATAACATGCATGAGGTCCGTTTCTATATCTGCCTCTTCCACGTGTAATTGATATTAGTACTGTTACTCATTAGCACCTTTTACATTATTAGCCTCGTGTTAAGCTTGCTCTTCTGTTCCTCTCGTAACTCATGTAGAATGCATCACCAAAGGTGCAATCCGTTACCGGGCTTTTCTCCGGAGCCATCATTCATGCGTTGACCGGTATTCCGAGTCGTCTCCGACGTCAGGCTCCTGCAAGTTAGCAGTTCATGACCAGTCTGCATCACTGGTATGTCCCAGGCTTGAAAGTATATTAATTGGAGTGCTCATATTTCCCAGTTCTGCGCAAATAAGACTACACGATGAGCGATAGCTTCTGCATACGACCGTCTCGACCATCTCGGCCGAACCTAGCGAAAACTGGGCAAGTTCTCCTCACACCATTGACTGAAAGCACAGATGAATATCTGCAAGGTAGTATCTCGCTCTTGATATTACACCTCGGTTGTAATCACTCTAATCTTTAATCTTAATCTAATTCCTCAACATTAGTGAAAATTTTGCTTAAATCCGGATGGCGGCACAAAAAGAAAAGAAGGCCAAGACTTATCAGGGTGCTCAAGATCTTGCGCTCGGAGCAATCATATGATGCTTTTCATAACTACCAGTTAGTTGCATGCCTCCAAAAGCCTCGCTTATCTGACCTGTAACACTCAAAGGAAGCGAATACAAATACATGCAATATTGTCTCCTGAAGAGCGTGACCCTGCGGTCGAGTGTCTTCTATTTCATGGAACGGAGAGAGCCTGCCTGTTGGGAGAAGAAGAAAGCCAGACAAATCTGTGCCAATTGCGGCATTGCAAGCTATGCAGCATTATCCGAAATTCGTTCGATGTGAAGCTTTGCGGCTCACACCATAAGTTTTCGAGGTACGTGATTCCTATCAGTTTTGCTGTTTTGTACTTGTCTCACCGTGACGCAGGTTTGGAAAGGCGATTTACACCACAGCATGCTCGTCCAGTAAGCATAAAAACATGCAAGTTCATTAAAGTCTATATATGACTAAATTCATCATAGAAGCCGATGACTACAGCTCTAATGCCAATCCACAAGCGAAGCGTCGTGTTCTCTTGCTTAATCGTGTGATCACAGGAAAAGAATTCAATACGAAGTTGAACTCCAATCATCTTATGCAGCCTCCAACTGGTTATCATTCGGTAAGCTTCCGTCTTAGCTCCTCCTGTGCACTGATTACAACCTATACGATTAGGTCGTCGGCAAGCCCGGTGTTCATCTCAATTATGAAGAAACAGTGGTGTATAACAATGATGCGATCCGACCAGCATATCTAGTAGTCTATGAGCCAAAGCCAGACATGAAGGTCGTTCAAATGCTGAAGTCCATGTTCAACATCTCGCTCAGTTGATAGATCCGTAAATATCACTATATGAATGTGTACACTTTAATTGAAATACATTGCAGTTTATTGCAACCAATGCCAGCTTGATTGTAGAGAAAAATACGGAAAATATCAATTACGAGTAAAGAATGATGTGAGTCGGAATAATAGCATTTGTATCCTTCACTACGACCATGTCCTCGAAAATTTGCTGAATATATAAGTTAATATATATACGAATAAGGCACGGACATGCGCTTACAGAGTTCGTGGTAGCAATTTTGTCTATTAGCACGCTGCAGAGTATCATGGCTCGGTACGGAGATGATGTGCAAGACGTCGCATGTTTATCGGCCCGAGCGCTATTTGTGTAGCTATATACCCCGGGACCAAACCTGGCAGCAATGTAAATATAAATCTACTGCATAAAATGAGATACCGTTCGTTCAAACGCTCACCTGCCAACATTATTTTTCACGCCGCATCCGAAGTCCGTGAAGTTGGACCTGATAATGGAGCATATGCCACAGGTAGTGTGTTCGCAAAGCTGTTGTTGCGACTGAGTTCCTAAATCGCACACGCATTGGCTGCTGTGAAATGTCACGAATTCGGAGGGGGAAGAACGCTTCCCAAATGTTTTCCTGACAAACATAAGACATGACTCGAGAACAAGCATGATCCAACCAATCTGAGCATACCGATATGCCTCGTAAGAGTTCTGCGCTTTGCGAGACAAGTTCACCTCCAACACCTTCATGACTCTCGGTGTCCTTTTATTTGATGTTGCGGAATTCCAACCATCCGCGAAGTACTGAACGACTGGACCGTATGCTTGGTAAATATAGTTGCGAGCTAGAAGACACAGACTTACCGCTCTTATAGTTGGCATCAGTGTTTGGCAGTTCCTTCAGGCTCGTCGTGCCTTGGATTCGTTGGCATGAAACACACAAATCACCAGACGAAAGTGCAAGCGACTTCCCGCAATCAGAGCAGGACTTCACAAGTTTCTTACGCGTCGCCAACCTAGTCCACCAGTTAGTAAGGTTATTTTAGTACGTAGATTGCAAAGAACTACTTTGAATGCTGATCGCTGCAATAACCTGCGAATTGATATCGTCCGGTATTTGTGCAGTCTTGCAGAAGGCACTCTGCAGATTTTCTTGCCCAATCATTTTGTGTCTGGTTCGGAGCCTGCCATTGAGAGCTGCGTGCAGGTGCCTGCTGGCTGTCCCTCTTGTGAGCTGCCGCGCATCGACGTCCACAGTATGGGTGGACTCTTCCGTTTTCAGTAAACTTTGGCATCGTGCCGCAGTTCTGGAAAAGGCGAAGCCGTCAGAAAAAAGCATGTACAAATAACCTTACAATATAGCTCACGTCACAAAGTCCCGGGCTTGCGCGGCTCTGAGCAGTACGACCATTGATGTTCACTTGCATCCAGTTCGGCGACGTAGGACTTGGCTGCTTAGCAGACCAAAGTGTACGGCCGGTTGACATTGCGAGTTGAGGAGAGGAGAAAAGAAAGCAAAGCGCCTGTCAACTCAGGTGTCAGTATCACTGACAGTGCCGGTGAGATACCTTGTCCACCTATGATACTTTCCGTCTTGAAGTTAAAGGCCCGGAAGACTCGCTGATACAACGTGTTCTAGATTAAATCGATGAAGGATCGGAAATTATACTGGAGTTATGCTATATGGGTAGCTCTCATCCTCATGCAAACCAATGCCTCAGTGAAAACACGCGTCCGGCGGGAGTCGCGCATCATAAGAATCAGATCTGGAGTCTAACACAATGAGCGAGACTACTCTTGTTTTTTCCTGGCATTGATTGCTGTGTAATACTGTCTTGCTAGCTTTGCTGCTGCGCGGTTCTTTCCATGACCTCTGCTGTGCACCCGTCTCTCAGCTCCCTGACGTTAGTGAAAGCTCTTCCTCCACCGCCCACTGGACCGATGACCGCGATTCCCGCCCCTATAAATATCGTGCCCACAAATGGAATACAAGCGCAGATCGCGTCGAGCCTGTGCGAGGTTAGGCGCCTTTCACGTTGCCTCATTTTCAGTAAACTTACATTTTCCCAGCATTGTAAGGTTCAGCCCAAGTACTTTGACGGAACCAAGTTCCACCCTTTCTGTGGCAAGACCTGCGCCCTAAGTGCAAGAATACTCGCTTCCAGTTCTGCAACTACTAATAGTCCTCAAGCTGGCAACCACGTGCCGCAGACTCATCAAGCTCAAAAGTCCCTCTGTGTTGTGAGTAGATTCAGGTTCTCACGGGATTGCAGACCTTCTCATACGATATATAGGTATGCCAAATACAACCACAATTCAACGATGGAACAAACAGCTTCCCGTATTGCGGCAGGACTTGTGCAGCTAAGGCAGCAAAGCAGCGGAGGGGAACAGGCTCAAGCAACAAGCAGGTCACCACAACGTCAACCGGTTCGGTTTACAGACTCGTTACCATACAACCTGGGCTAATGAGCTCTGGCATGATTCTCAGGACCGTTCTGCACGATACCGGGATGTCAAAAGCAAGCGTACGTCGATCCCACTGCCGGGCCCACGAAATTCTGTGGCAAGGCGCATAGGAGGTAAGTGTACGTGACGTTTATCAGATTTAGTGCTAATAACAGGGAAAAGACTATCAATGGAAGCCTGTTTGGTGTGCAAGAAGGCACCGAAGAAAGTCAGTCATTTTTGCAGCAGATCATGCGCACAGGCCGCACAGCAGAATGCTCCTGGTCTTCTCGAGGTTCCAGAAGATCATGTTACGTTTAGGAGCGGTGTGCTCAATTTCTACTAACAGTCCTTATTCGTGTATCTCATTACGACATACATGTAGTTGCCGATCAGTTCGCTGCATCATGGCGGCACACCAACAAGAAATGCCCCACAGTCCGCCGCGTCTATAAGATTGTAGGATCTCAAGCATCGTTGGATAAGTACGAGGCATATCGGTGAGAACCGAGTTTCTTATTCTAGGTCTTTCGTGATTCTCATCCGAGTCTCTGCCCGATCTCAGGGATAAAGTCGAAAGTCAAGGTCAATTCAAAGCGTCAGGCAGATCACCCGGGAACGAAAATCGACGATGGCATGGCACCCGCCGGGAGTGTACCTTGGGTGACAATGGCCACGCACAGTTCTGCTCATCCACCACTTGTTCTTTATGCTGCATCGTGAAATCGACATATGATCTGTCATTTTTCAAAAAACGAACAAATTGGGGACGGTAAATCAAGATGTTTGTTTTCGGATGGATGCTCATATCTAACGTTATTTCTTCGTAGATTTGGTGCTGGAATTTATACTTCGTCAACATCATCAAAGTAAGCAAAATTATGCTTTTTATGCGATATGATCAATTTGAACTGACGTGCTGATTGCAGATCAGATGATTACTCGGACAATGTGCAACAGTCAAATCTGAAAGCGATTCTTTTAAACAAGGTAATCGTTGGCAAGGGCTGCAAGATGACGCACGACAGCACGACACTCACTGCGCCACCAGCAGGCTACGATTCAGTGAGTGAATCACAGCAAGATCTCGCTTCTACTCATGCATCTTTCGTAGGTTCTGGCGGAGAAGGGTGGTTCCCTCAACTATGACGAACTTGTTGTCTACACGAATGACGCTATCCGCCCGTCTTTCCTGGTACTGTATGATGCTTGAAGCAAATTGTTGTAGTTTGCCTGTGTATGGCTTGCTCGACATCTCGGCTGGTTCCGACTTATTCTTTGATATTATCATATACTTATTCGTGACGAGAAGATGGAATGCACAGATGTACTACATGCATATACATTGACTAACTCCTTTCTGACGCAATAGCCTTGAGTCGGTGCCAAGCGAACCAACCAAGGAAACAAATTGCAATGGTGATTGTGACACTACGTCCGAAACCCCGATATTTGAGTGAGTGAAACTCTAAGATATTGCGATTCTCCGAACTTACACGAGGATAATTGCAATGGCTACAGCAGGTTCGGAAATTTACGGTTCATGGCAGGAAAGTGTCAGCACCACGTCCGTTGGAGGTGGAAGAAGAAAAACGCACCGTAGACGGTTTGTAGGTGTGAGCACCGCGGAACGGCCTTGCAACGGGCTGTGACGAGGTCCGGAAATGCGTTGTCAATCACACCTGCTCCTGCAGTCCAGAACGTCCATGTGACAGCAAGCCAGATGCCGTGAGCACCGAGTGAAGCGATAGGTAGGCGGGCCGACTTCAAGTGCAAAGACAGGACCATCATCACGACGGAAGTGAGTGTCGTCCACCATGAATTAAACCTAGAAATATGCACTTCTCAGATGACTCGAAACGCGGAACTCGAATACCGGTGAATCTCCGTACACAACAAGGCGGACACCTGCGCGTAACTCTGTACCAGGGTGCTCATGGAAGAAATGAAACTGCGCGAGAAGCCATGCGCTTATTGCACCCTTCGTATACGCACGTAAGTCGTCAGATGCTTTAAAACGGTAGTAGTCACACTATAAATGCTCACCTCTATTAGGCTCGTCAAAACGATGAAGGTATAGAAATCTTTCGATTCAGAATTCGTCAGAAGCTCGGTTCGCTCGGAGATATGAACAGTACCGACAAGGGAGGTAATGACGAATACGCCTCAACAACGGTTCTGAAATTGACTTCGGGTGCGCGACATTGTGCTCGTACAGGGCAAGAAGCACCAATGTGTAGAAGAGCATGGCAATGACGACGACAACCGCGACGGCTGCAGCTGCTACACGTGCGGGACGCTGTGGGTCCTCGTGGACGGAAACTCCTGTAGCAAACGCTGTAGCTGTGCTCAGGAGGGCCGTAGCTGATGACGCCGTGACCTTGGATGTGTGAGTCGTGAGTGTTGCGGATGAAGCTAATGTTACTTCGACGTCCAGCGCCGGGGAGACGAATGTTACCAATCCGTCGTTTGAGGACATCTCTCGTAGGGCCAGCCCGAGGTCAATTGTGCTACGAGGGACAGATGAAGCGATAGACATAGCCCTTAGGGTACGAGATCCAGAGCTCTCTGAGCTACTGAGGCGAACTATTGTAAGTCTACAGTCATTCTTCTTGTACTTCGCAAGGTCGTCAATACTAGGCAGGTGTTGTGTGGCAATTTACAGCTTGAAAATCAATGAGTTAACCGCATGTATGCCTCCGAGCCAGAGCCATTACACTCGTGTCTGCACATCTACGAGGAGTTCTCGTGAGGTAAGTGAGCGACGATGAAAAGGCATTACGTGCATCAGGGAAACTTCCTTTTGCTTACGGCGACTGACGCGTCCTGATTTGGCTGGCACCTGTCTGAAGGGTCGCTACTTCGTCTGAAAATACACTGATTGCCTTATCTCACTGAAATAAGGAGTGTTTCAGGATGCAAGCCGTCTCTCAGTGCATCAGAATGCAAGTCAGGATTTCAGTGCTCAAGTGTAATACATCAGGGATTGCTTACGGCGGCTGGCGCGTCCTGAAGCTTCCTTAAATGGGTTGAAGCGTTGTCATGCCTGCCTGAAGTGTTCACGGCAAACATACAGTCATGGACGGGTCTTTGAAACACCACATTTAAAGCCTTCAGATTTCTTAGTTTTGGATATATTTTCTTAAATGTTTCGTGCTATATGTATAGCATATGTACTAAAGATCTCAATTCCAAAGTTTGGCGTGCATAGAGACAGTCTTACAGGTGGAAATAAATAACAAAGATTTTGGTCATTTTACGGGCCTCGTAGTCCTTGAAACACACTTTTTCCCACGAGTCTTGTGGACATCTCTTTCTCAAGTTCAAATACCCAGAGTACATTATATGCATTTTGACCTCATATTCCGTATTAGACATGTATTATCGACATACACATGAAGTTTTATATAGTTTGAAGGCAAAACTAAAGTTGTAGAGCTCAAATGGTGGGTTGACTAGATGCAATTACCCAATTAGGAAGGTAGAGGATTTTCGGACATTAAGAGCCAACATAATCATTTTGTGCTTGCACTGAGAGATTCTAAGACCGAATTGCCATAATTCTTGCATATTTAGAGTCCAGTATCTACAGAGAATTTTTATACACTATAGTTACAAGATATATGGTAAGAGTAAAGGAGCAATGAATTGTTTGCATATTTTACGCTCCTTTTGGAAATTTGTAAACTTACAAGAACTGACACTGTTTCATCCATATCTCAAGAGCAACTGGAGCAATTAGCTCCAGTTTTTCACCGCATGCTGTACTCATATCATAGTAATATAATAAAGCTTCAATGATATAAAACTGAGCTGTGGTACCGAAGAAATGCAAAGTGTCTCATACACCGTGGGTGTTTCAAAGACCCGTCCAAGACTGTAGGTGGCTGTCTGAAGTGAAGACAGGGCGTGTGAAACTGTGTCCCTTCTTTAGAATGCTGTTATTGCGCGTGACAGGTATTTGAGCCAGATTAGGTGTTTAATAGTTAAAAAGGTAACCCGTGAGAAAGAAAGTCAGTCTGGCTTTGTTTAAGGGAAACAGCTGTCTGAAACAGCCACTTGAGCCAGCCTTGCTGTGCTGCAGCGATACAGCTTTGTCACACAGTTTATCTGTCTACTTTGATGTCAGAAAGGCTGTCTTAATGGGCTGTCACACACTGTGTCAGCCAAACTGTCACATTGTAAGTCAGACACACGTAACAGCATAACTGTCTTCTTTGACTGACTCGCAGTCGGACACCTGTGTTAGTCACTTCAGCTGACTTTATTAGAAACAGGAAGGCTACCTTTACTGCCTGTCTTTCTTACAGATAGTCTGTCCAGACAGCCCAGCTGTTTCAATTGTTAAGAGTGGGCTATCGAGTGGAGTACTGAGCAGGACAATAAGCAGGCTACTGCTGTCTGAAAGTAAAACAGCTGGGCTGCCTGGACAGACTATCTGTAAGAAAGACAGGCAGTAAAGGTAGCCTTGTTGTTTCTAATAAAGTCAGCTGAAGTGACTAACACAGGTGTCCGACTGCGAGTCAGTCAAAGAAGACAGTTATGCTGTTACGTGTGTCTGACTTACAATGTGACAGTTTGGCTGACACAGTGTGTGACAGCCCATTAAGACAGCCTTTCTGACATCAAAGTAGACAGATAAACTGTGTGACAAAGCTGTATCGCTGCAGCACAGCAAGGCTGGCTCAAGTGGCTGTTTCAGACAGCTGTTTCCCTTAAACAAAGCCAGACTGACTTTCTTTCTCACGGGTTACCTTTTTAACTATTAAACACCTAATCTGGCTCAAATACCTGTCACGCGCAATAACAGCATTCTAAAGAAGGGACACAGTTTCACACGCCCTGTCTTCACTTCAGACAGCCACCTATGTTTGCCGTGGTTGCCTGGCTGCCTGATGGCCTTAAAACGGCGTTTCAGGACAAAACCAGTGCGTAAGGAGGGAAGCTGTACATCAGGTGGCAAGTCAGACTCAAGTGAGATTTACTACTACTACCACTACTGTACTCAAGTGAACTTGGACCTCTGTTTTGAGATTTCAAGCTACCTTCATCTTCATGACATCTTGAAAGCGACAGCAAACACCATTGACAACCTCAGTCTACAATGATCATTCAACGAGAAGCAATTCAATAATAGATACAATCACGATGCTCCTGGCAACTTTTGAAGACAAGAGCATGCACTCAACAATTTACTCAACAAGATAACACCGTTAGCACTATTCAAACGGGCCTCAGCCTACTCAATATCGAGCATTGGGAAGTGATGGATTACTGTATCCGGTAAGGCCAAGGCATCTTGATTCAAGACGGAAGCAACAGCAAACGTGCTGTGCGCGTCGATTGCCGCATCTAATAGAGCAGATGCAAGTGAGAAGATGGTCAGCCTGAGTGACAACTTGAAAAGGATAACTTACAATGGACTTGAGCAGCCGACAGCTCAACTTCGGCCCAATTGCTCATCGTGACCAAGACATCTTTTTCGATGTTTGTCTGCAGGAGCCTGCCCGCCATCTCCTCCAGCTTTATAAACGGTTGCGGAAACTTGAACCAGAGACGGGGGTTCAGAAGCAGCTGGAGCCAAGTTGGCGTTCTTGGCCAGAAATCGGGGTAAACGAAGCGCGCCCAATCTGTCAAATCGACACAGGAGGATACGGGAATGTCAAATTTATTCCTGATGCGAGTCGCATCACCTGCCAATTAGTTCAGTTATGCCGCATAATGAGAGAAGAAATGGGATTGTCGTACCAGCGATTCCTGCTGACACTTTCCATACAGTTTCATCACCTAATAATTGTTCCAATCTTGGGGGAAGAGCATTAAGTAGATGAGTCCGGAGGAGGAACACATGTTGCTGAACCGCGAGTTGGATGAGGTCCACGCGATATAGCTCTGGTGAGTTACTCGCCCATTCAATGTCGAGGGCAACGAAGCGTCGTTCCGGGGCATCCGGCAAGGAAGCATAGATGACGTCTACGGCATTCTCCATCGTCGCGGTGGTCAGACATACTTCAGGAACAAGAGGTCCGAGTGTATAACTGCGAAGTTGAAGAAGAGGCGTTGGCGGAACCCCCAGGTAGTCGAGGAGATGTTGCATCTGTTTGTGAAGCTGGCAAAAAGTCAGTGCAGTGATTTTGAGAGGAAATGGAAAGTAAGCACGATTTTTTGCATCCTAGATATCCTCCTTTGTGTCCAAGGAAGTCTTCGCGCGATGCGTACTCGAAGCACAGCATGGTCAATCAATAGGAGCATGTGGAGCCCCAACAGAATGTGATAAAAGTTCATGGCGAAGGGTTGAATGGGTGGGTGGGTGGCGGGGAGGGGCGACACCCACTCCGAGTTCACATTTATACAAAGCTCTTGCACGCATTTTTCTGATGCCTTATTCTTCTGGGAAAAGAAGAGAGGAATCTATCAGTGCATTATACTATGGCTCGGATAAACCTCAAGCTGAACTGACAGGAGATAAGAAGGATTTCTTCTAGATGACTCGATTATGAGGCTTCTTTTCATTTTATGCACAAACAAACAAGAAAGTGAGTCAGGTTAACTCCGAAGAAGTCAGGAAGACATAGCCCACTGCACAAGAAGCTGTTCCATCAGCTCTAGAAGGCAAAGCCACGAGTAAGCCGTCATACAATCAGTCATCCCTGGATACAACTCGAAACCGGAACCATGCCAATGTGGGAAATGGGATCAATGCATCCCAATCCGCTATGGAAGAAGTAGTTTAAATGAAGGAGCGTTTCTTGTCCTTAGAGCTGGGGGGATTGCGCTGTCGGCCGATAATCGACTTATTCTGCATATTGAAACCGAGCGATCTCTGTTTCGGCGGCAATGGTGGTGGCACAGAGGTGTTTGTCGAGGAATAGGACATGACTACTTGAACGATATCTAAGATGAAGTAATACTTTTTCCCGTTTGATGAATTCGCAATTTGCATCGTGAGCTGCTTTGCCAACGTCAGGTAGACTGTTTGACGCACCTCTCATCAATGAGCTCGAGCTCAAGGTTGCGGTACTCGAGGCATCGGACGCAAATACCGACACCGGAATTTCCGAAATCGATCCAGAGGATGGGGTGGGGTGGGGAGGCTGATCCCATCGAGCTCGCCTTCGCGTTTGGTGATCTCGGGCTTCTTGACGTCCGCGTACAGGAAGAAGTTGCAGAAGAGCGCTTGAGCCTGCCTTGGGCTTGCGCTTTTGAACTCGATCCAAACATCCATACCACCGGGGTGCGAGAGCGCGGGGTCGAAACGCTCAAGATGGTTCGTCGCTGCGACGGGACGAGGAAGCGGCCAACAGCAGCGGCGACACCATCAAGTGCATTAAGAAGGCCAGAAAGAGAGAGCGTGTTCACGTCGGATAGAGTGTCATATTTCTTGCTTTTCTTCTTCTTGCCAATTTCTTCATCGTCGTCATCATCGTCATCTTATCCTTGTTGTCGGACAACAAAGAGCTCTTCTTCTTACCACCAGGAACACAGGTTGAGGACCCGTCGCGCGAAGTTGAGCGAGTGAATGCAGCGTCAAGGTCCTCGAGAAGGACAATTCACGGGGCAGGCACACGGCCCATAAGCGACGACAACGTCACATCGTTCATCCAAAAAGCGGAACGTGAGATGGCGAGAATGTCGAGCATGAGCGCGCCAGCAAGGGCATGGATCAACGATGATCTGCCCAAGCCAGGGACACGATAGAAAATTGTCGCGACGAGAGTGGTTACCACGGTCAGCGCACCACTGATTCAGAAAGAGAGGTTAAACTTTCAGTCGATGTGTGGCACTTTATGTACATACCTTCTCTGATTGCAAGAAGTCCCTTGTGTCGGCAAGGAGCATCTCTTAAATCCCCGCCATGAGCCATGGAATCAGCGAAATAGATATGAATTTGATGGTCGTCTGGTGAGGCAAACTGGAAGCCTTTGAGCTCCTCATCTCCGAATGACTTGTCTCTGAAAGAAGACTTGCCCGGCAAGATGGTGCGCGCTGTCGTCTCGAACTCGTAAGCGTGCTGGCATTCTAAGCGCTTCAACAACCATAGCATCAGCCAGTCATGTAGTTGTGTTCATCGGGTCATGAGCTATTGTTGCAATAGCGGATAACTACTAGGGCTACTTACCAGTCCCCACAACAATGAAAGTGTCTCCGGAAGTCTCTAGTTTCCAACCTGACCATGGCTGTCAGTGGTGGTAGCGGACGACGGAGGGCCTGTGATGCCAGTGTCAGACCCCACGTGGGAAGTCATCATGTCGATGCTGGGTACTACTAGTAGCAGGAGTGCGATGGCAATGGTGGTGGTGCTGTCTGGCGGTGTTCCAGAATTGCACCATCTTGCGTGCGCTGTAAACGGTGTGAGCTAGGATTCTGTATCAAATGGTATGTAAATAACGTGAAGTAAAAGGATTGAGAAGGAGAATAAACTCACCAGCCTTGAACTCCTGTTCCATGCTCGTGCAGACCTCTGTCTCCCATTCCGCCCAGATCTGTTACGACATAATTTAGTACAAAGTGCAGGAGAGCAGCGCATGGAAGATGTCGTATGTGAAGGAGACAGCGCCAAGGTTGAAGAAAATGACAAGCCTCAAGGTAGTGCAAGAGGATGAGATGAGAGAGTTTGTGCGCATGGTGGGGGAGTTGAGGAAGGGGCTCAGTCTGGGAAAAGGCGAGCGGCAATGTCCACGTCGGGCTCTTGCTGACTCGGAGTCGGGAAAACAATACTACCAAGTTGCGTGTCTGTCTTTGAATCAAGGTTGGTCGCAAAGCCCATTTGTTCCAGCTCCTCCGTCGTCTGCCAGAAGGCAATAGCATAAGTCAAGCCGTCCAGTTCCCTCTGACCTAGAACGTCCCGAGAATAACAACCGGTCATTCCATTAAAATTATTATACCTAATAGTTGTCGAGCAGAGCAGTTGTAGTAGTAGCCGGACCGACCTTCGCCCCTCAGGCTTAGTTTACTAGTACTAGTAGTTTCCGACTTCAAGCTGACCTCCGAATCAGAAGAACTTCCGAGTCAGAGCCTGAGACCGAGTCGTGGGACTTCAAGTTCAGCTCAAAAGTTCAAGTTGCCGAACAGTGACCCGTAACGATGTTCGGTCTTCAGGTTGGTAGACCCGGATTCGAGCCAGTCGTGAATTTATCAAGCAGTAATTAGAGCATCACTGGTGCCAGTGAGTCCAAGTCCGACTCGGAATAGTTAGTAAACAATTCATATCGTTTTTTATTTACATACAGTCATACAACAACTTGAATACCGATGCACAGAAAACACAAGTATAAGGTCGACGAACACAGAACAGGAGACAAACATACAAAGACACAACTTGAATACTAGTGGTATGCACTGGTATGAGGTAATACTACGAAAAGAAAACAGTTAGAAATAGTATGAGTACAAGCCTGAGTCCTCACTGGCAGGCTACTTCGTCTGACTCCGAGTCTGCGGTTTAAGTGAATTAAAAGGTTCCAATGCTGCTCGTTCCCGCTCAACCTTGTGGTGCTCCTCATTAAACCACGCTTTCCATGTTTTCGAGCCCTTGTTAGCCCTAGTTACCTTAATCTGTGGATGATATTCCGCAAGTTCCGACATCACTGCATCATCCTTTTGTGATTCGAATCCGAAATGAATATCACCGTAACCGGAGGTGCGCATCTCCGACAATTGTTGCCAAATAGGGACTCCGTAAGTGAACCCATCGTGTTGCCATTCCGTCGAAGTCGTAACAAAGATGATTGTACCAAGTGCGTTGGCATCCTGGTCGATGACCAAGCTTCCGGAATCACCTTGGTCTCCAAATATACGGCTACGACCACCGAAGTGCTTGCCGGGTGGAAATTGCAGGACCGCCTGCCAGCAACTCTCGACGCTCTTTACACCTTCTTTGATTCCACAGGCTTTGCGACGTTTGCCTTTACCGGAGAATGTGACATCAAATTCTAGTGTAAGATCGACCCAGTAGGAAGTGAGATTGTTATAAACGCCCACTGTGTGGCCAGTTGTCCAACCAAACTTATATACCCGTCTTGTTTCAAGCTTCGAGGATACGACCTTTGTGCCATCATTCGCTAGTGCTCTATGGAGCTGCTTATCTTTAATCGCTTGTTCGTCCGTTTCTTCTTGATAAAGACGGCTGTAGATGTCGCGCGGTTTCGTGAAATCTTTGATATGCACCAGACCATCATGTACTTGAGTGCCTTCCTTCCATCCCATGAACTCCAGAATGTCGTCGAAAGCAGCTGAACCACACATGCTCTTTGGTTCATACCTTCTCAAGTCTGCATAATTCCAAAATTGCCCCTTCCCATGCTGCTCGCAGAGAGTAGTCTTGTCAGATGGGGAACGGTCGTCACAAATCCTGATCAACGCCCAGTCCGATGCATAGGGGTGCTTGCTAGTCCTCGGCTTCTTCGCGTCATCTTTCTTATTAAACCGATTGAACCTTCCCGGAGAGAATTCGACATATCCAAACTGCTCCATACACTGGACATTCAATTCGCATCTCTTGACCTTGTTGAAGAAAGCTGTCGCGTCATCGCATTCCTTTTGGACTTCCTTCTTTACAACCTGATCTTTTATGATCTTCTTATCCACGAGAAGATCGAATTCTTTCCTCTGCTTTTCCAACTCGCGTTCCATCATTCGTAAGTGGTCAGCCAGCTTCTCAGGCGTGAACAGCGAAACATAGGCCGTATAATTCGAGTTCTCGTCATGTTTGTAGTCGATGTACTGAGAGGCTTCCGTGATTTTATAGTTCTTGCCATCGCCTTTCGATGTTTTGTTGCCCTTCTTGTTCCCTTTGACGCCCTTCTTGCCCTTCTTATTGCATTTCTTGCCTTTCTTCAAGCTGGCATCCTCCAAGTCGCTTTCAGAATCCTCAGGATGAAGATGGAACTGTAAATTAAATGGAATGGTGCCATGTCGACAACCGAGGGCATATAAGATGGGCTCCTCGTTTTGTATCTTAATCCCAAACAGTGACCCGGTTGAATAGCTGTCATACTGCGTTTTGCCCCTGGTCTCAGTGATGCCAAGGCATATCCCAACACATGTGGTGAAAGGCGCAGCAAGGCGCTGTAAGTACGTGTTGGCGGTATGGCGATCTTCATAGTTGCCCATTATACGTGGCTCTAGAACCATAGGGCTTGCTCGGATCAGGCGGGAGCGGCTGGCGGGAGTGGACGAGATATTTTTTGATCCTGTAGGCCAGCCTTGGCCTTGAACACCGTGAGCGGCGTCAGAGTCACTATGAGGGTCGTTGATGCTCTGACCGGGGGCAGACGGAGTGAAAGATGGTCTAGGGCGCTTTAGGTGGTGATTGCCATCGACAGCCTCAGGAACGTCATCGTCACCAGCCTGAGTATGGTTACGCTTCATATTAGCAGGGCCATCTGTGTTATCGCCGGAAGCCAGTTTGATATGTCGTTCCCTAATCTCGACCTCGACATCATAAATTGCGAGCTCCCATAGTATGTCCTTCACCCTCTCCGCAGCCCAGCATCCCACTTTAGGGTGGAGACTGGGCTCCGTATCAACTCCGATCATAACAACGACGGGCCACTCATTTTCAGCGAGCAACTCGTGTCTAATGCCCACACTGGCAGGGCGTTCGAGGCCAACGCGGTTAACCTCAAATAGGTTCGCCTTTCCGTGCCCCTCGAGATATAGTGCCTTGAATATCGGCAATATTTTTGGGAACAAGTCTGCATCCCAGAACTCAGTAATGCGGTGATCACCCACAACCCCTACGCATTTCCACATGTGTTTCCGTTCCCAGTCGCCGCCGGTGCGCCCGACCAGGCGAGGAGCCCCCTCCAGGCCATAGTAATATTCCTCCTGTTCTAAAGGCGAGATAGTTTCCCTTCGTGTGGCGCGATTTGGTGCCAGTGTACAGTGAGCCTGTACGACGGTAGGCGCCTGAGTTGGGGAAGTACTGCCAGGTCGGACAGTGTCAACTTCGCGAGTCGACATGCCAGTGTGAGTGTTTGTTGGCATCCGAGGGGTTCTATGAGGCACTATTGATCCGCTCATACTCTGATTCTCTGCCACGAGTAGAAGTAGTCAACAAAGCAGGACTACCGGAGAAGGAGAAAGTAGGACTCACCTGGCCATATGCCATCGATGACACCTTCTAGTCTCTGCCTTGCAGATCGAATACTATTTTCCTCGTTGGATGGGCGAAAGCCCGTGATCTGCCGAGACAATTCTATCAAATCAAAGCCTTCCCTTGGCGAAGCTGGATATCACCTCATTAATCATTGCTGCTGGTATAGGAGAACGTAGTAGAAAGCTGTAGGACTCACGCGGAATCGGATTTCTACGCGATGGCTTGGATGATGCCAGCATGATGCTGATTCAAGTTGAAGTCGTTGCTGTTGTGCTTTCGAGTTCAAGATGAATAGGTAGTACTATTGGGACGAAATGGGAAAGAATGCAGTGGGAAACTGAGTGCGTCGTCTTCAACCAGTGGCACTCAGGCTGGCAGTGCCATGGCACCGGCAGTGCTTACTACTACTACTACTAGTAGTAGTAGTAGTAGTAGTAGCAGTGTCGGACTTTTAATCTGAAGTTCAACTTGAAGTTGCAGGATCACTGGCATGATCCGAATCCAGTAGTCTGAGTACCCCATGCCCAAGTCTTATCATAGTACTACCACTGGCACTCAGGCTGGCAGTACTGCGACATCACGGTGTCGTGTCTAGTACTACTTACTCTACAACTTCTTCAAGTTTACGCTTCAACAGCTTGAAGCTCTTTCACCTCGAAGTCCCTGTCACCCAAAACCATTTATTAAGTCCCTCAGGTATTGGCAGTGAGTCATCTTTCAGTCTCCTAGTTGAAGTCACCGCATTCAATACTCACTGACAGGCTACTACTACTAGTAGTACTATTACTATCAGTACTACTATTCGGTAGCCTGAGTGTTGCCTCGACTGCTACTAGTAGTACTCCGAGTCCGTGTTTCAGTCTTGCGATCGAACTTCTGCCCTGAGTGCCACCACTGGCAGTGACCGTGGCAACTACTACTATTCGGTTCGGACTTGGCAACTTGAAGCTGGAGTCTCCGTCACCTCTGAGTCTGGTAGTACTGCACTGGCATAATACCAGCTACTGGTCACTCCGAGTCAGACAGGCACCAGTTGAAGTTTGAAAGGACTCGGAAGGAATACAATCCCCCCCCCCCCCCAAAGTTCAAGACTTGAACAAGATGAAGAATGCAGACCCAGACGGACCCGGCACCAATAGTAGGGCCCTTAACTCCGCGTCTCACTCGCGGTCACAACTCCGCCAAGTGACGCCGTTGGACGACTACGTCGGACTCGGAGACACCTTTCGGCATGTGTCCTCCATGCCGCCACCGCCCGATACTACCAGTGGTGGAAATACGGGAAGAGGTCCCAGTGTACAAAGAGGTCCTGCTTTTACGAAAGCGTTGATGGCCACTACTCCGAAGACTCCAACACCTCCGGAGAGTCGAACACCTACTCCGGCACTACATGCTCTGTCCAGTTCCCCGGGTCCATTCCAGCGTCATGGCTCCGGAGCTTCGAATAGCTCAAGTCTCACTGGTAACTTAAAAAGGTCACATAGTGCAGGCAACGACCCGGGTCGTTATGGTAAACGGGCACGGTCTGAGAGTTATATAGGAGGTGCCCTGCCTGAAGGTTCGCCTGCGAGTCAGGCTCGGACAACGCGGGGTTTATCAAAGAGACATTCTCCGATCCCTAGTGATTGCGGGTCGCTCACTACGGCTATCAATAATGCCGAAGCTGGCATTTCCACTCTTGAGGAGTACGCGTCCAAGACTATTGAAAACACTCAACGTATTGACCTGGTTCACCCGACTGGAAGCACTGGCAGTCAAGGTACTGAGGCAACCTTCATCCCTGCCACTGGCAGTGAAGCACTTCATGTTAGCGCACAGCTGGTTGAACCTGGGAAACAATCTTTGGAAACGGACAAGGATGCGAATGTTCGGCTCAATGCTATGGAGAAGACGATTCAGCTGCTCCTAGAAGGGCAGGAGGCTGTTTTGAGTGCTGTAGCCCAATTAAGATTGTCGGTTACTCACCTAACTGATTGTGTATCCGGAGTAAGTGACAATGTCAATTTTCTAAAAAGAATGTCATCTGAAAACATACGCTTGTTAGAACTGAGCACCAGGCGATGCTGTCATAGCAAGGAAGGCTCTCGATGCTATGCTGTACTTCCTCTTTGAAGCCTCCGCAATCGTCCTTGATTTCAATGATGACGAAATACAAAAGTGCATTTCCTCTGCATCAAAGTCCCGCGGTCTCGGTCAGTTTCATCACTTCGATGTTGGACGGACTGGCCTCCTGGGAGTCATGAGAGACCATCTTCTCAGAACTATATGACATGCATAGATCAAGAAGATGGCAAGACCTATCATACATTAACGAATGATGCACCACATGCGCAGTATGTTAAAACGCTAGAACGCCCTCGCGAGTTCTACGTGGGCTTGGATAAGGAGTTCAATCAGACCGACTTCTCCACTATGGATCCCTCTCGTCTTTTCCATTTCTTCCTGCCATTATTCCAGATCCATCTCCGCGCACTCTGGGATATCATCGTTGATGTAGACACGTTGATCCAGAAACTGGATCATTTTACCTGCACCGTTGAAGAAGATAGGTCTGTAGTAATGGTTCCTGCTGTGTCTCGCCTTTATGAATACGGCGAAACGGATGGCAATAAGAAACTCCGAACACATGTGCGTGAGCTGTATCCCGATTTCTTTATGGCTCCAGGTCGCAATGACGATGGCGATGAACTTCCTAGTTTGGATACTGCAAGTCGGGAACTGGCGCTACATTTTTGTACCAAGGTTGACGCCATGTTTCAGGACAATGTCTCAGTAGAGGCTATATACGATCACGACATGCGCGTACTTAAAGAGGCGAAGGGCCTTTCATCTCTTTCTTTATCACAGCTCGTTATAGGGGATCTGAAATCACTTCCAAACCGCATTGAGGCTTCCTTCAGGGCGTTGGAAACTCTTCACCTCCGCTTGATAAATGGGTTTAAAATCGTCAGGAGATGGTTGGAAATTGTCTCCAACACAAAGGTATTCAAACTCCTCATGGGCGTATCGGAAGCCCCTATCCGCAGCTTTCTCAACGAGATAATACACCAACGGGCGGAGTCAACTGACGCAATCCTCGATGCTTTTAACAATTTGCACAAACATACAAGCGACGCCAAAACTCGCGAATCTGCAAAGGATGCTGCACAGGCCATGACTACGTTGTTTCGCAACCTGGATTCACGCGGTGTACCCCCAATTCCTTCAAGTTCTATTGGTGCTAGTGCATGGAATGCGACAGCATCCAGCCTCGCGCAGCCTCGCGATTATCTAGAGGAGCTGATACAAAATACGGGCAAAAACGTGAAGGATTGTGAAAAGCTCTGGTATTATCATCGTATGCAGTGATGGGTTGGGCCACAGCGATCAGTAATTAATGTATGTGATGAAGTCTCTTCACTCTCTAATATGCGCTCACTGCAGTGCATTTAGCTCTTCTCTCCATCAAGCCGTTGCAGGGCAAAACAAGCAACCGTTCCCCGAAAGTTGTCTGGGAAATATTAAGAACTCCGAGGTGAAGCTATGACTTGAACTACCCATACAATCTCTGAGCTATGCCAGTGTCTTCTGTTTCTCCTTACATATGTCACTTCGTGAATTGTTGATAATAATTGTTACCTCGTACGATGAATACCATGATGTTATTGCCAGTGTAAACTTGTTACGACCTAGAGTGGTTCCTTCGCTTTCGAGACCCTGAATCGGACACGGACGACAATCGGACGTAATGAGCGGTGGTTCTCACTCTGAGAAGCACTTTACAAGTCAATTAAGCTATTCTACACATCAGAGCTAAAGATAAACACATCACCTGAGAAGCACTTTACAAGAGGCCAAAAGTGGAGTGCTTCGCAGGGGGATCCGCGGTTTTGATGCACAAAGGCAAAAACTATACAGTACCAAGCCACTGGACCCTGATCCGACTAGGTCCGACCTATACCGCTGACGTAAGTCGGAGTTCGGGGTCCCGCTCTAGTCGGGGTCCCGCATCGGTAGAGCGGAGGTTCGAGTCGGAGTGGCGGAAGAAAGAAAAAAAGAGAATTGCTTGCAGGGCGCTTGTCCTAGCGGCCTGCAAACATACAGGCAAGTAATCTATGCAAAAAGGAAGAGAATCGGAGTCAAAGAAAGTCCGGTTTCGGACCGGACATGTCGGGGATCCGACTCGGAGTATGATCGTAAAAGAAAATAAAGGAAAAATAAAAGAAATAAAATAACCTGAGGCGGATTCCTGACATTATCCCCCTCCAAGGGCGCTCCTAAAGAGCGCGCGCGTTCGTTAGCGAATGGCGTCGGGGTACCGACGATAGAACTTTCGGATAACGGCGGGGGCATGCTCCATGTCCGCGGCATCGATCCATTGGTCTTCCTCGGGTCCATAGCCTTTCCAGCGAACCAAATACTGCAGAGTCCGACCTCGACCGCTTCGGCGCGAATTAAGGACTTCGGATACTTCGTATTCGATGTCGCCGTCGACGTTTACGGGCTCTGGCGGTGTCTGGACGCGACCAGGAATGGTGTCCGGTGTATACTTCGTGAGAAGCGACACATGGAACACTGGGTGAATCCGCATAGTCGCAGGCAGCTGAAGCTCGTAATTCAAGAGTCCGATCTTCCGCAAAACCGTGTAGGGTCCGAGTCTCCGCGGATTCAGCTTGCGCGTGCCCGATATTGCGATATTCCGTGCGTCGAGCCATACCTTGTCTCCTGGTCGGATGTCCGGCGTGTCTGCATGTCCCTGGTCGTAGTACCGCTTCATCCGCTCCGCGGCAACTTCAAGAGCCGCGCGAGCGTCCTCCTGAGCCTTCTGAAGCAGGTCGAGTCGGTCATCCGCTGCGGGTACCGTCGAAAGTCCGGCACTCGGTACGATGGTGAACTCGGGGTCGTATCCATACAACAGCGCGAAGGGAGACACCTTGGTAGCGGAGTGCGCGCGTGTGTTGTGCGCAAACTCCGCCATGGGCAGCAACTCCGACCAATTTTCCTGTCGGACGTCCGTGAACGCGCGGAGATACTGTTCCAACTCCTGGTTCACCCGCTCGGTCTGACCGTCCGTTTGCGGGTGGAAGGATGTCGACGTTGCGCCCTCAATACCGAGTCGGTGGAGTACCGCCTTCATAAACCGGGACACGAACTGTGTACCCCGGTCCGAAATGACTTTGCGCGGTGTGCCATGGTGTTTCCAGACTTCGGACACAAACAAGTCGGCCGTCCGCGCGGAGTCAATATCCGAGGTCGTTGGTATGAAATGGGCCTGCTTGGTGAGTCGGTCTACAACCACAAAGATGGCGTCGTATTCACCGGACTGTGGCAGCTGTGTAATGAAGTCGCACGAAATGACCTGCCACGGTCCGTCTGGTACTTCGTTGGGCTGAAGCGGACCAACCGGACGTTGCGGGATATTCTTCGTCCGCATACAAGTGTCACAGCCCGACACGTACCGCTCGACGAAGGTAGACATACCAGGCCACCAGTAGTTCCGACTCACCAACTCGTAGGTCTTCCAACGACCCGGATGTCCGACCGGAAGCGAATCGTGGTGTAACTTGACGATATCGCGGCGGATCTCCTCGTCCTTCGGCACATAGACCTTACCCCGGTACAGCAGCAGCCCATCCTCCGTGTTCCACTCCTCCAGATCGTTCGCCAGCGCGCGCGGAGCCCCTTCCTTCACCTTCTCAATTGCCTCGACCAATTCCTCGTCAAACCTCTCGGACTCCCGAATCCTCCGCAACAACTCCGTATCCCCCTCGGCCCGGACCATCCCTCGTCGCATCGCCAACGTGTAGAAGCGGTTCGTGTCCAGCAGGACCTTGTTCGTATTGTCCGGTCCGTCAGGGCGAAGATCTTCGCGCCTGGACAAAGCATCCGGCTTTCCACCGAGTCGTCCGGGACGGTGACGGATCAGAAAGTCAAAACGGCTAAGGAACAAGCTCCAGCGGGCCTGGCGTCTCGTAAGGTTTCGGGCTTCCGCGAAGAAGAGCAGGTTTCGGGGGTCCGACACAATATCGATTTTGTGCGGACTTCCTTCGAGATAGTGCCGCCACTCGTCCAAGGCTCGGACGATGGCTAGAAGCTCCTTGTCGTGGATCTCATAGTTCCTCTCCGCATCGCCCAGGGACTTCGAATAGTAGGCCACTGGGTGAATGTCACCGTCTGGTCCGATCTGCGAAAGTACCGCTCCGGTCGCGAAGTCCGAAGCATCGCATTCGAGGATGAAGGGTTTCTCAAGGTCGGGCATCGCGAGGACCGGTGCCTCAGCAAACTTCTTCTTCAGACCATCGAAGGACTCTTGCTGGCGGGTAGTCCAGCGCCACTGGACATCCTTCCGCAACAATTCGGTCATGGGAACCGCCAGCTTCGAGAAGTCCTTGATAAAACGTCGGTAGAAGTTTGCGAACCCCAAGAAAGCCTGAATGTCCTTCACCTTTGCCGGAGTCGGCCAGTCGGCCACCGCTTCGACCTTCTTCGGATCCATCGAGATAATTCCAGAGCCAATGATCATGCCCAAGTACTCGATGGAGTCCTTGTGGAACTCGCACTTTTCGGGCTTACAGAACAGGTCATACTTTTCCAAACGTCGGAGTACCTCCTTAACGTGTTCCTCGTGCTCCGACTCGTTCTCCGAAAAAATGCAGATGTCATCGAGGTAGATAATGACAATAACATCCAGCATATCCTTGAAGAGCTCGTTCATCATCCGCTGAAACGTAGCGGGTGCGTTCGTAAGTCCGAAAGTCATAACGGTCGGTTTGAAGTGTCCTTCCTGAGTCCGAAAAGCGGCCTTCCACTCGTCGCCTTCCTTGATGCGGATATTGTTGTATCCGGCCCGCAAGTCGAGCTTCGTGAAAACGCGGGCCTTCTTCAAGGAATCGATGAGTTCAGTGGTCAGGGGAAGCGGGTACCGATTTTTGACGGTGATTTCATTGAGTTTTCGGTAGTCGACGACCATCCGAAGCGATCCGTCCTTCTTTTTGATGAAGAAGACCGGAGCAGCGGCGGGGGACTTCGACGGACGGATGTAGCCCTTGCGGAGGTTCTCCTCAATGAACTCCTTCAAGGCTGCACGTTCCGCCGGTGCCATAGGATAGATCTTGCTGTACGAAGGGGTCGATCCGGGCTCCAAGTCGATCGCATGGTCGAACGGCTTCCTCTCGGGCAACCGTTCGGCCTCTGACTTCGAAAACACCTTCGCAAACTCGCGGTACTGCGGGGGGACCATCTCCTCGAAGGACTTGTCGCCCTCCTTCACTGCCGACTTCTCCGCAATCGCCTGCGACCAGGTATACGAGGCCGCAACTTTATGCACAAAGTCCGGATCGTCCGCCACATAGAACTGCTCCGCGTCATGGTAGATGTCCATGTACTTTTCGGAGTACCGAAATCCGGGGGGAATCTTCGCAAGGTCGTCAGACTCACTGTCCGACTCATCTGAATCATCACCGACTTCCGCAACGCAGACTCTTGCATGGGGCTGCGGTCGCGGTCGCATCTGTCGACTGTTCTTGCATCGCGCGGCCCGCAACTTGCGAACGGCGCGGGGTAGCGGTTGTCCGGCTTCTACGACTCTTGCCGCTTCGACGGGGCGGCATTCGTTCGGACATCGCGTAAAGCTGATGGTCTCGTCGTTCCAATCAATCTCCGGGTTATGGTGGTGTAGCCAATCTATCCCAATGATCAACGGATAGTCTCCGATGTTTGCCACTGTGGCATCGACTTCTTCTTTGTGTCCACCGATCTCCAGAGTAAGTCGGACTTGGTCTGTAATCGGACCACTCTGGTTCAGCGAATCGTCGGCGTTGTACACCTTGATGGGTCGGTCGAGAGGACGAGTACGTAGTCCGAACTTCCGCACCAGCTTCTGGTTGATAATCACCGAAAATGCACCGCAGTCTAGCAGTGCTCTCATGCTCAAAATCTTTCGGCCGTCACTTATTCTCACTGGGACATGGATGAATCGACGCAAACTCTTGTGTATTAGCGAAGTACGATTGTACACAGAGGGATCGGACACATCATCATCTAACAGCGAAAATCGGTTCGGGGTCTTTGGCGGAACGACCGCGCGCCTAGACCCACTCAAAAACCCTGACTCTTGAGAGCAGCAGCGACTGCTTTGGCGATCTCGTCAACGGTCGGAGTGCGAGCGGCGTTCACGGTCGGAGTCTCTTCGCGGACTTCCTCGAGGGTCGCAGTCGGTGTCTTGGAAGCGGCGGCGGGCGCAGAGGCGGCGGGCGGAGCGGTGGACGACGAGGCGGTGGTCTGTGAAGCCACCTTCGATCGGACATTTGATTTCTTGCTCCGCTGCGGACAGTCTCGAGCCAGATGTCCATGCTCACCGCACTGGAAGCAAAGTCCGCGGCGCATCATCTCTTCAGTGCTCAAGCGATCGATGTCCATCGCGTCGGGGTCCCGAGTCGGTCCGCGCGAAGCGGAGTGGTGTGTCTGCGAGCGGGAGCCCCAGTTCGGACTCCAGTTGTTCTGCTTGAAGCCAGTCCGACGCGCACGCAAGTCCTCATCGTATTCGCAAAGCAGTCGGACCCACTGGTCGAAGCTCTTGGTCTCCCGGATCTCCTTGCTCGCCAGATCGTAGCGGAACTGACTGCTGAGTCCGGTCTCGAACACCAACATCTTCCCTTCCATCCCCCAGTCCACCTCCGACTCCACCAGCAACGCACGAAACTTCGCCGCATACTCCGACACCGTGTCCTTGCCCTGGCGCAGTTTCATAAGCTCCTGTCCGGCGTGGCGCTTGATGTTCGGACGTCCGAACGCGGACTGGAGGGACGCCAGGAAGAGTTCCAAGTCGGTCATGAGAGCGGGAACTTCGGTGCCCTCGAGGGCGGCGGTCGTGTGCGGACGAGCCCATTGTTCAGCGGGCCCGCGGAGTAGCGAAGCGGCCCATAGACAGGCCATCGTCGGACTGCCTACAAACTCCTGGGGGCGCATCCGGACATAAAGTCGGACCTTCTGCGACCACTCCTCAAAGCTGATACTCTCTGTCTCCTTATCTTTCGGAGTACGCCCATAGAACGCGGGCGGGGCACCGACCTTCGGACCCTTGGGAGTGCGGGTCGCGCCTTCCTGCGCATTTCGGACAAACAGGTTCATGAAGTCGTGGAGGCGCTGGTTTTCGGCGGTCACCTCCTGCAGGTGTGACTGGAGAGGTCGGGTGGCATCATTGATAGCCTGGAGGACGTCTGGGGGGAGGTCTCCGCTCTGCTGGGGCGGCGGTGCGGCCTGTGGGGGAGCAGCACCCGGAGTCGGAGTCGGAGCAGCGCCTGGCGCGGGCGCTGCTTGCGCGGGGTTGATCGGGTCGGTCATATCTTCGTCGGAGTCTTCTTGTCCGAATCTTCCCATTCAGAGGGATCAAAAATCGGTCGGTGCAATCGCAGGGCGTCGAAAGAACAAACTTTTGGCCTAATGTTACGACCTAGAGTGGTTCCTTCGCTTTCGAGACCCTGAATCGGACACGGACGACAATCGGACGCAATGAGCGGTGGTTCTCACTCTGAGAAGCACTTTACAAGTCAATTAAGCTATTCTACACATCAGAGCTAAAGATAAACACATCACCTGAGAAGCACTTTACAAGAGGCCAAAAGTGGAGTGCTTCGCAGGGGGATCCGCGGTTTTGATGCACAAAGGCAAAAACTATACAGTACCAAGCCACTGGACCCTGATCCGACTAGGTCCGACCTATACCGCTGACGTAAGTCGGAGTTCGGGGTCCCGCTCTAGTCGGGGTCCCGCATCGGTAGAGCGGAGGTTCGAGTCGGAGTGGCGGAAGAAAGAAAGAAAAGAGAATTGCTTGCAGGGCGCTTGTCCTAGCGGCCTGCAAACATACAGGCAAGTAATCTATGCAAAAAGGAAGAGAATCGGAGTCAAAGAAAGTCCGGTTTCGGACCGGACATGTCGGGGATCCGACTCGGAGTATGATCGTAAAAGAAAATAAAGGAAAAATAAAAGAAATAAAATAACCTGAGGCGGATTCCTGACAAAACTGTACAACTTGAACTTGAAAGCAAGCCAAGAGTATGATGTCAACTTGAAGTTAATACAGCCTAAGAGTCGATGCCTTGATTACACTTGCATGGCATCATGATCATGATGCCACTACTAGCAGCAGTGGCTCAGGCTGGCACTGGGTCTGTTTCATTTACATCTCTTTCTTTAATTGCCATATCCTCACTTTCAAGTTGTAGGTTTCAATCTACTTTGTAGTATGTGCTACTAAATGAAGAGTTTATCTTTATCATTGCCAATGTCTGCTTTCGTACAATGTTTCGTGATGTGCATGTCAGCAAATCGGTTAACATAGAATTTATCATAAAAATCCAGGGACTCCTCAGGTGTCAATGACTTCGGAGGACATTCATCACCCTTCGGAACCCCCAGGAGGTGGGCTAAACGGAGGATGTCCCCTACATCTATCACAGATAGCTTCGGAGCCTTGCAGTCGCGGTGATAGCGACATCTGCCATTCACTCCGGTAGTACAGCATCCGACACGGGCGGTAGAGCTCTCTAACTCAAACTCCGGTTCGACTATCCACATTCTTGTTTTGAGGTCGGGTGAATCTCCAACACGCTTGAAAAATTGGACGAGAGCGCAGTTCTGATGCTCCCCTTTAGCGGTGAAGGAAAAAAGAAGCATAACACGGGCAACTCTCATTCCTGCAAACCCCTTTTTGCGAGTATTAACTCGAACAAGGACTGCGTCACGTCTTGCTTTTTCCGCGCCAAGAGGGATTGGACCTGATCACCTCCCTCATTGCTTGTTCTATAGGGATCGATTCGCCATGGTAGGCAAAGAAAGCGGTGGCTGAATGGAAAATTGAAAAGTCATTGCTCATGTCCAATTCAACTGCTGGTTCGGCTCTGCCAGAGGAGCCCCTTAAGTTGGAGTTGTGCTTCTCGTACTTGTTGAATAAGTATTCTTTAATGAGCTGTCGGAGTTTTCGGAGCTCTGGATGGCCTTTTATCGCCACAAGAGCCGTGAGCTGCTTAGGGTACACCGTACTGGACTCTGCAAGGATGACAACAAAGAAGTCAGATGTGCAGCACCAAAAGCATGGGTTACTAAGTAATACTAACGTTGCTTCGAAGCCATTAACATCAAGCTCAAAGGGTCATTTTTGCCACCCAAGCGCATCTGGCGTTCAGCATGTTGTATGTCTTGAACCGCAAAATGCTGTGGCCCATGCACTAAGCTCCCGGGATCTTCCAGGTCTGCAATTTCGTTGAGTTCATTCTTGCCCACAATGTCATCGAAGAAGTCCTCTGTATCATCGCTTGCCCTTGCCAATGGAGCACCATGATGTTGCACCTGTTCCCTCCAATTTGAGGTCCTCTCAGCTTCATCCTCCTCCGACTCTGACATATTCTTGCGCAGAACATCACGCAAAGCTCTCCACGAAGCCTCCGCCAACGAATCGTCCAGCATTCCACGCCTTTTGAAGTCTGCCCTGGCTGCAATGAGTTTACTTAGTCGTTCGTTTGCTGTGATCATCTGACCCAAAGGATCATTTCTGTTTGAGCGTCGCCATGTTTCCTTGACCGCGTAAATGTGTTTATTCTCTGTGATTGATGAGCACAGCCCGCTCGGTGCAGCAAAGAGAGGGATCATTGTAGGATAGTGGACCATGGCATGCTGTCGTGGCAGTGAGAAGTTATCCCGGATGCCCTTGGCTATGAATATTTGCCGAAATTGATGAAAGTGATCCAGAGAGGCTTTTATTTGATCAAGAGTTGAGGCTGTAATCGTGTACCGACGCACAAGGTAACAGAAGTCCAGAAATGCACTCAATGCGCGAATCATATCATCGTGCGCAATGCCCACGATAGCCGGAAGATACACCTAAGCAAATTGCATCAAATATCAGCAAACCACCGCCTCAAACAAGATAGAAAGGTCACATACTTTCATAAGTGCCTTAGAATCATTGCCTGTCCATTGCTTGAAGCCTCGGCCTTCGGGGAATCTACGAAGTCCAGGAAAGGGAGCAGCAACTCTTATTCTACGTGGAAGTTAGCAAAGGCATTTGCAATATATGTCTTGTGAGAGACGGTACCTTCTATCCACAACGTCCAGCTCCGTCGTGGTCAAGCTCTGGCAAATCCACTCAACAAGGTGATCCTTGAATACGCCTTTGATGATTTGGTGCAGTAGGTCTGGAGAAATGAGATCGCATATATCTGCACGCGGAAAATCATTGGTGAAGGTACGGAACATAGTTGCGGTAAGTGCATCTAATGGACAACTTGAAGTTGGAACACATACGACGATATCTTGGTGGAACCCATACTCCTTACGAATTGTGGCTCTACTTATGCTATTGTCATCCACCTGTTCTATCAATCGTTCGTGTAGCTCTTTTGTTCGAGGATTTGTAACAAATTCCGGATTATCTAGGTTCTTGTGAGGTGTTGTACATCTATATAGTAGCTGCATTAAGCCATTTTCTCGAACTCGAGTCGGATGTGATTTTTGGAAAGGACAATACTTACTTGCAGCACCATCCAGTGCATATTGCGCATAGACTCACCTGTTCCGGATAATCGGCTATATACGAGCCGAGTCCGAGAACCGACCTACGCAAGTGACCATCAGGGCACCGGAGCATGGTTTGTTCATTGTTTATAGACATTGCGGTCTTCAGTGGACTCAAGATTCTTGATATAGATGAATGAAAGATTTGATGTCTAAAGCGACGGAAGTCATCTGACTTTTCGTATTGCCGCTCAGCTGCAAACTTGAAGTGTCAGAACACAATCGAATAGGTCACTTCAAGTTTGTAACACACACTCTTTGGTATTGCTAGAAATGCTACGAGCTGGACTGTATTCAACTTTTGGGACCGCCGGGCCTTGTTAGATACATTTCCTATTGAGAGATATAACAGATAATATTCGTTGTTGCCAGTTCCAACGGAAACTGTTGTCTTGTCACTCCCTAAGATCACCGGAACAAACATGGACCCATGGACTGCTTTATCTTCGGCGTAGATTTTGTTCTAAGTCAAGGATAATCAGAACACTTCCTCGAACTTCGAATGCTGCATGATTTATGACTTACAGCCTGTTCCCAAGCAAAATTTCCGGACATGTAGTTTCTGAAGACTCGTTCTTTGTTGTCATCAGAATCCTCCTTCGGCTGATATTCACGAAACGGGACATAGTCGAATTCGCCTTCCAACGCCGGATTGTCCACCAAATTCCGGATCACTTCCAAAGGATCCCAATACCATACATCATATTCTTTCCTCTTCCATGACTCGGTATTGTCATTTGTCACCTTTTGGCCATTGTCGTCTGTGTAGAAGTTACTAAAGGATTTCCAAGACACATCACCGACTTTCGTAGCATCAATGATGTTATACATTTTTTGCGCATCTCCATCGAGTAGCGTACTAGTTGAACCCAGATCCAAGTCATCGTCAGGCTCTGTCGCATCCAATTCGGAACATCCGCAAGATTTTACATTCTCCGCCGCCTGAATCAGCTGATAAGCCTTCATGATTCCCAGAAGCTTTGTTATGTTCCCAGCAGACATTTGCTCTTCCCGATAGAGAAAATCTGCGAGCTCAAAATCTGCTCGGCACGAATAGGGAAACCAGTCATTTGACGCAGATTCGTTTCGCGGAGCGGGTGAGTCTTCATATTCCAAGAAGTTCCCTTCTGCATCGCATGGAGTGGCTGCACAATGTTTGGTGTCAAAATGCTACAGTAAACCGGGAACAATTGATTTGGCGCGCACCATTCAAGTATCTGTGATACACCTTCAAGTTATCCTCGCTCTCCTCATAATCTCCAATGTCGGAATCCAAGTCTTCAGAACGGCCACTGTCACTTCCGGTGACAGAATGGGACAGAGAATCAGGTCTGTCCCAAATCTTGAAGCAGCTCGTCTCGGCCTATACTGAGCATCGAGATATCCTGTGTAAGCATGGAAATATCGTAATCGTAGGAGTCAGAGCCGCTCTCAAGATGACCCTCTGATGGAAGTTCGGACGACCTCAGGAGAGCTTCAAGTTGAGGACTTGGAGCTCGTATGGGTCGAATAGGTGACAATTCATATTCATGACCACAAGCAGAAGAACTTGCCAAGAATGACGTCGGATGAGCTGAATATTCATGTCTTGCTCTTCCAGATTGACTCTTGAACATCCTACTACAGCTGGGCAAGGTGCATCGAATAGTTGGTGGAAAATGAAAGGGATCGTGCTTTTTCCGTGTCGCTGGCATCAACTTGAATGTAACCTCAGTAGTAGTACACGTTGACAATTGGGACTCACAGCTGAGCCTCACTGGCACTGGCAGGCTGCTAGCACTGGCAGTGACTCGGACTCGGAGTGCCAGTGAACTTGAACCTGAGTTAAAATTAGTCATAGAGTAGTCACGGTAGTAGTGGGCGTAAATTTTCAACTTGTCTAAGATAGACGCCCCCGCCTCCCTGATCTTGAACTTGCACCTTCGACACATCTTATCATCATACAAGTCTCAAAACACTGCACAAAATGTCAACTCAAAGACAGACAAGAGCTAAGAACAGCGAAAAGCACCCCGGAGCAGTCGTTGGACAACTCAGAACAAGACGAACACAGGAGGAGATATTGCGGGAGAAGGAAGAAAAAGAGAAAAGGAAAGTACGGCAGGCAGAGAGGCGGGATGAGGCATTGAAGGAGAAGGAAGAGAAGGAAAAGCAGAAGGAAGAGCGGGCAGCCTTCCGCAGAGCTGCGGCCCAGCAAGTCGCGGTTGCGAAAGAGAGGAAAAAACTCGCTGCGGAGCAAAAACGGGCAGCAAAAGAACAAGAGGCAGCTGACAAGGTTCGCAAGAAGGTGACTGCAGCAGAGAACCAAGAAGCAGCGATGCTAGAGACCGTAGAGCTTGAAAACAACTTGTCAAAGGCTCTTGAGACACGCACCCAGATGGGCTCAACAGTGCCCAAACTCACTGGCAAACGTGGACGTAGAAAGCCAAAAGGCGAAGCTAGCAGTAAGTCTTCAACTTTAGATCAGTGATGACACAGATCATTTGAACTGGCATAAACAGACTCGAAGAATGATGTTAAAGACGTATCGGGTTGTGAAGATGGACACAACGAAGACTTGGATATTCGTGAGTAACATTGCCTATACATTTTCAGATGATCTCAAAGCTTGGAGGTTGAACACTGTGACTCACCTTAATGCGAAGCAGCAAGTATGGATGAGCCAAACAGGGAGCCTGCAAAAAAGGCTAGGAAAGAAGATTCCAAAGGTGAACTTCCATTTCGCACACGTGTGCAGACCGCAAAGATGTCCAGGTCTGCCGCCACCGTGACTCCCAACGACGCATTCTTTCACGCTCCTGCAGGACCGAACGAGAGTCTTTCTGGTGAAGAAACGGACATAATAGACTCGCCCGCTATGTCAAGGCGGAACGACAAGACAAAACGCCCTGTCAGGGCGCTTCGCAACACAGATGATTCCACTTTCATTGGTGAAGAGGGTGGAGGTCTTGAGGTGCCAGTGGCAGGGATAGACTCAGAAAGGATCAATTTGTGAGTTTGAGGTTTGAATCTTGCATTGCGTCTGAATCAGTATCTGGTACTGTCAAGTCGATGTAATGGTGAGTGAGAAGCTTGATTTAGACTCAATTATTAAACTCATACTAGTATGATCATCATCATCCCGACTACCTACTCAGGCTACTACTACCGTGACGCTCCCGGGCCGAGACCCAACTTCAAGTTGGAAATCCTTCACCTGCAACATTGACGCTCTTGTCTTTGCTACCACTATATTATGAGCCTTGCTGACGCAAAGCTGCACCAGACACACCGTCGAATTGCCAGATGATGAAAACTTAAGTCCCTGGGAGGATGAAGGAGAAACAATAACCCTTACAAGCTATCATGGTGTAAAAAATAGCACAATCAGCGTGCAACAGAAGGCACATCTTGTCGATTCGGAATCAAATGTTGTGAGTTGACGGAGCATTAGAATGGCAGATGCAGTCTGAATAACTTGTTTATAGGGCGGAAGCGATCCGAAGAGGCTAACAAGGCCGGCTCAAGCTTGTGTGAGTCCGACTGATTACTGTTCGATTCATGTCAGTTGCTCCATGACCGTTTGTTCATATTCCTTCGTTATTATTTATCTGCCAACTGCCGTCTCATGAACAGGATGGAGGTAGCAGCAACGTCAACTCGAAGAAAAGGAAGTTATTGCGTGACACTCTTTCCGGGTCGCAGGTTTCAACGGTAAGCGATGTCATATCATTCTACATTTTTTCAATCTACTGAGTAATCCCTTCCCGTACTCGAGGATAAGAATAACAAGATAAATCCAGGTGGACAGGTGAGTACCAGACAGTGATCTTCATGGTACATCCTTCCTTCATTGCTTACTGAATTGGTATTTTGATAGGATGCAAACAAGAGGACTGCTATTTCGCAGCTTAGCGCACCGGTAAGTCTATCTTATCTCAACTTCTCTCGTTCCCCCCTTATTTATGGTTGTAAGGTGCAATCACTAGCCTTGGAACCCCGTGTACAGGTATGTGTGAGTGTCGATGCACTGTAGGCTCACTTCCGGTGCTCTCCTGTGGCAACTATTCGTTTCCTTCTTCACTTCAAGTTGAGCGCTAATGTGTGAATATGAATAGGACATCACAGTCACAAAGAACGGAAAGAGGAAGTCGCCACCAGACACCGACTCTCAGGTTAATGTGGTAATTCTTCTACCTTCACGTGCAATGAATTCCTTCATTTTATGTTTACTTATTTTAAACCATCTCAATAGGCTAATAAGGCTGTCAAGATCAAGAAGTCATTGTTGACTGACATGGACACACAGGCCGGTGCCACAGTAAGCGTCAATTCTATGGTAACCGGCATTTTAAGTTCGTATCTGATCAGGCGGAAAGGACTTGAGTAAGAAGAGGAAACCCTCTGACATTCCTTATCGGCCTGAGGCCGATATGACAGTAAGTGCTTCTTTTCGAGCTGTTCACTTGCCACGGATAACAGCTTTCTGACGTGCTGCAGCCGGAGCTTGGATCCGCTACCTCTAATCGCAAGAGGCAGTCGCTGGTGGCTGATAATGAAGTAAGTGAGAGTCGATTGATACACTCTAAATGTAGACATTCACCTTTTTTTCTTACTAATAGTCTGGTGGTCGAAAGATGTTGTTAGCACCTCGAGCACCGTCCCTTGCAATGACGAGAGCATCCTGCACCCCCGGACCCGAAGTGTTAGTGACTGGGGCTTATCAAGGTCATCGCAAAGTCTCTCGGACTACTAGCTCAGTTTGTCGAATCAAATTCATTTCTATGACATATTTTGCTGATTTACTTATATGCAGACATCAGTGGGACTTGAGGACAAGGATCAAAATGAAGGAAGGGAAGGATCTCGCGTGCCAGGCAGGAAAAGGGCGACGAACCAGTGTCTCCCTCCCGGTACTCAGGCAGGATGGACTCATATTCTATTACCTTACTATTTCGCGCAGTTGGAAAGTCCGTCACACCATGGCAAACTCCGGACAATAAGCTCATCAGCTCACTGTGGGGGAAAGTGTTTGATTCTGTGGAATTCAGTTACGAAACTCAGTTCGCCGATATCTGTTCTCTAGTTGAGTCAATCTAACTTATCTCCAAGTCACCTTTACCAAATTGAGATGCGATCCTTGTATTTCAGGTGGCCCAGAGATGCTCTGATAGCTGGCGCAAGAAACTTTTTGAGAAAGCTGAGCAATCAGTTGCAAGTTTTATCAGCGGCGAACAATCAAAATCAATGCGAAACGAAGCAATTGTGAAGACGTTGCAGTCGCTAGTTGACAAGAAGAAAGCCGAACCGTTTCTATGGGAAAGCTGGTATAGTATGGAGAGGGTAAGTAAAAGAGTATTTATTGTCGCATTTTGTGTCCATGCATTGACCCTAAATGTACAGAAGCAAGGACTGTTCTGCTCTGACCTTGTGGTCTCAGTGTTGTCCGTACACATTGTCTTGGCCATGGGTCGGCATAAAATACTGGACAGAAACACCATAGGAAAGCCTATCGGTGCCCTCGCCCTTGCGGCAACAGCGGTATCTACTTTTTTCAGCACTTATATTGTCCTTATTCGCTGATCTTCCCATGGATAGGTCAAGGTTGCCATTGATAAACAGGTGGCTCGGTTGCAAAATATCAAAGAAGAACTTGGCGGCGCTGAGTGGTATTTCACTAGCGCTCTGTGGCAACCTCATACGGACGACTATGTTAACTTGTTGTCAAATCCCTCTTTCTTCACTGAATCAAACTGGGAAAAGGTTCGATCCCGCCTCCTAGCTTACGATGCCAGTACAGATATCGATACGAGAAAGAACACCGAACTTGTTGGATCGGGTATCACTGGCAGGGACTTCTCCTTGTATTTTGACGTTATAGATGCAGATTCGACCTGCGAAAAAGCGTATGACGAAGACGCTGATAATTGGGAAGACGGAACCGACGGAACCGACGATAAGGGTGAAGAGCGTGAGGTGGCTGAGTATAGAGGCGAGGTGGAAGGTGATGCAGAGGACGAGCATGCTAATGCTGAGGGTGACGACAACCTGAGTGAGAGCGGGGACGAGGGAGTTGACAAGATTGAGTGCAAGGGCGATGATGACGGCGAGGGCGATGACGACGGCGAGGGCGATGACGACGGCGAGGGCGATGACGACGGCGAGGGCGAGGACGACGGCGAGGACGACGGCGAGGGCGAGGGCAAGGACAAGGACAAGGATTTAGGTGGAGATGGTGATCATGAGGAGGACGACGCTTCAAAATGGGATTCGGCTACGGACTGCGTAGACTTCTAAGGGCAAATCAATCACTAGTGAGCCTCTTCTTTTCGTTTCTGTCCGTGCGCTCAACATTATATTACCATCGACTCGCAGAGCAGTCTTCAATTCTGCATGTTCTTTGGCGTAGCGGTAGAAACAAAGGCACGGCAGCGAAATGTGGCCTGCCACTGCCCGTCACGGAAGAGGTTCAGGATAATGTCGTGGCGGATCCCATGATAGCGACTGCTATGCTTAGTCTTGCGTAAATGACTGATGTACTTGAACGCTGAGGCACTGATAGCTACATAATGTTGTCTTATATATTTCTGATGCAATGAAATACTTGGATCGTTCTTATGCACTTAGACTCTTGAGCACTGCAATTTGTCTTACAACACTTGTCTACTGCTGTAATTAAAGGATGATACACTGGAGCACTGGGATGCAGAATGCCTGAAACACTTAGAGCACTGATTCAGCCATCTTTCCTTATTTAAGCCAGCCCGCACTTATTTCAGCCAACTTGTCCTGAATAATGGGAGGACATGCATGAATAAGTAAAGCTTGCCTTATTTAAGACTTCAGTCTCTCAGGACGTTTAAGTAACACTTAAGTCACTTTCAGCAGAAAGTAGTTTCCCTGATGTGCGTGGAGAGCCTGAGATGTGGTCCGTGCAAGTTGCAAAATCGATGACATTTATTGTTTGTCCGTCTACTTTCATCCTTCGATATTTCCTTTTCATAACATTTTATAAAGTTGAAGATTAGACAACTTGTTATCCTCCACGTCAAGTGCTGCACTTACAATCAGTATCCAGTAATAATATGATTCGCCTACGCGCCTTCAAAGAAAAAATCGGTGCTTACGCCTAAAGATTTATTTTCTTACGCAGGAACTTACAAGTTAGTCTGACCATCCAGAGATAGATGCCTATCATTGTATTCAGAAAGAGTTTAAACCTGGGATCTTATGAAGAGCCTTCGTATTATTCCAAATAGGCACTAAAGATCCTAAATGTGTGTAGGCTAGAAAAGGATAGCGTGAAAACGGATAATGTGTTGTCGACCAACATGTGAAAGCGGGAAGAAACACATGCGAGTTGGGTAAGTGGAGAATAGATGTCCGTAATGCATGGTATCAAAGACAAAGAAGGGTAGAGAGGAAAAATAACAGGACAACCGTCAAGTGTCCATCATCAAATATCATCAACACTCATGAGGTGGGACGTACTCGCTCGCACTTAAAGAAGGAAAGCGGTCGAGGCGAGCATACCCATGAGGGCGATGAAAGCACCAGCAAAGGCACCGTTATCGGGGGTCATGCTGCCGACGCGCACGGCGGCATTGGCAGTGCTTGTAGCAGTGGAGCTTGTACCTGAGCGAGTGGCAGAGCCTGACGAGCCTGATCCAGATGTCTTGGCTGTGCCAGTGCCAGTAGCGGACGCAGCAGTGGTCGACAGGAGAGATGTGGGGAACGCAGATGATGCGGACGCGAAGAGCTCAGCGCTCGAATAGGTCACACAGTTGGAGGAGGCTGGGACGCGAGGCTGGTAGGGCATGGTGCTAATGGCGCCGAGTGACTCCGGGGGCTGAGAGTATGTGATAACCTGACCATTGGATGTGTAGACACCCGGGAAATCCTGATTGTCACCCTCGCAAGCCACGAAGACACCATCCTGAGCGGCGTTGGGAGCATTGTACGCGCAACCAATACGATCGTAAATGTGCTGGCAGTAATTGGCAGCATTCGCTCCAGCGGGGTCGCAAGCCTTGAAGCAGAAAGCTCCACCGCCCATGAAGCTGAAGTTGGACAGAAAATCAGAACAAATGAATTAAACCGAGCAATACTGTAGACCCACTTGTGCCACTCCATGACCTGCTGGTAGGAGTTGTTGTTGCCACCGTTCGATGGGAAGGCATTCGAGTAAACCAGTCCACCAAGAGGGTTACCACGCTGTGAATAACCAACGGTCAGAACATGTACAGCACACAGGATCCATACAGATAACATACGAGATCAGCACCGTGAGGGTCAAGCTCTCCTCCAGAGTCATCAGCCTGGAGGTTGATCTTAGTCTGGTCGATGAACCCAACAACCTGGACATAATCAGGTGTCTTCATGTACTGCAGACCAGTGAGAGCACCAGGGGGGATAAGGCGGGTACCCCGACCCGGCTTGGTGCACCAGGCAACTTCCTCACCCTCAGTGTCGGCGATGAGGGAGTTGGGCTTGGATGGCGCCCAAAGGCAGAAATCTAGTAGTTTTATAAATACCATAACAAGATGTACGAAGAACGAATCACTGACCATCAATATGGTTGAGGAAGGACGTCTGGCAAAGGGAGTCCTGGCCCTCGGTAGTAGAGTTGCACAGATTGTAGCCGAACTGGGTGCCACGCAAGAGGTCATCGGTGTCGGCTTGGTAAGGCTAGGTAGATCGAAGTTAGTAGCTAGAGCTTGAGACACGTTATGAAAACGACATACAATGCCAGAAGGGTAACTGAAGTGCTTGCTGGCGAGGGGCGTAGCCGGGAACTGACTCTTCGTCGCGTCCTGGGCGACGACAGAAACGATCGTGGCCGAGACGGCGAGTGCAGCAGAAATGTAGCGAGACATTGTTAAGGATTAAAATGAAGAATATAATCCAAAAGTAAAGAGTGACTGGAAGTGTCGTGAACGACGAGCAAAGGTGACTGGGCGTTGCCTGGGGCGACGAAGAACAGGGGAAGAGGGCGTTGGAGGGGAGAATATTGAAAGTGTCAAATTGCAGCGCAAGTCCTTTTTGTACCCTGTCTGGGCGTGGAAAAGTTGGCGCTTCTGTCCGTTTGGAAATTCCTTTGACTATTCGCTCGCTTGCTTGCAGCTATATCGTCTTCTTCTTCACCTTGTCACCCAGCGTAGGCGAGCGTCGGCGGTATTTTCAGTATCCAGAACTACATCTCAGGCGAGCCTTGCGCGTCGAAAGTACACAGAAAAACCTCAGAAGTACCAGAGTTGCCAAGATGTTTCATGCCAAGCATTGCATTTGACAAGCCTAAATGAAGCAGGTGCATACATCCAGAGCTTGTCTGTCAGCGAAATTTGGACAACTTCAAGTGCATCGGAGGAGAGAAGGCATGGTCCGCCACAACAGGAAGAGTAAAAGTAAAAATATGGACTTGCAAGCTGTGCCTGCTTGATCTTCCCAGAAGATCATCTTTCGTGTATTTATAGGTCGGACGCCGTTGAGTCTGGGCTTACAACCAACACTCACAATTATGTAATATAATCTACAAGTTACATAACTAGAATATTACAAAACTAGAATCATGTTTGGAACTGTACAGTTCTTGTATAGCATTCTCACGCTACATAGACTACACGCAAACTGTGTTCGTCGTCGGCATTCAATTCTCCTCAAGACCCACCTCAAGACCATCGACGACAATGGCCTCCCGCCCGACCGTTAATGTGCGCTCTGCCTCAGGGGGTGCGTAGCTATACACTTCCTTAGTTTGAAAAATATAGACTGAACTTGTTAATCTATCTTAGAGGCCTCGACTTCCCTCCCTCTTCCTGCCGTTTTGACGGCTCCGATCAGGCTCGATGTTGTCCAGCAAGTTCACAGTCAGTGCTTTTCTTGATTTACTTTGAGGGTGGGGAAGTTGATGTTGCTTGTGTAGAGAGTATCGCGAAGAACAAGCGCCAGGCGTATTCCGTGAGCGAGAAGGCGGGTCACCAGACTTCTGCTGAGTCTTGGGGTACTGGTCGTGCTGTTGCACGTATCCCTCGCGTTGGTGGCTCTGGTACGCACCGCTCGGGTCAAGCTGCGTTCGGTAACATGTGCCGAGGTGGTCGCATGTTCGCACCTACCAAGGTCTGGCGCCGCTGGCACGTTAAGGTCAACCAGAACCAGCGCCGTTTCGCAGTTGTCTCTGCTCTTGCTGCTTCTGCCCTCCCGTCTCTCGTCCTTGCGCGCGGACACCGTGTTGAGGAGGTTGAGGAGGTCCCGCTTGTCATCGCCGATGCAGCGGAGAGCTTCAGGAAGACGAAGGAAGCTGTAGCCCTTCTTAAGGGTCTTGGTGCATACAATGATGTCGTGAAAGTCTCTAACTCGCGCAAACTCCGCGCTGGTAAGGGCAAGCTCCGCAACCGCCGCCATCGTCAGCGCCGTGGTCCTCTTGTTGTCTACAACAACGACAACGGTATCGTTCGTGCGTTCCGTAATATCCCAGGTGTTGAGGTCGTCAATGTTACCCGCCTTAACCTTCTCCAGCTTGCACCCGGCGGTCACCTCGGTCGCTTCGTGATCTGGACTGAGGGCGCATTCGCACGTCTTGATGAGGTGTTCGGTACGTTCGACAAGGCATCTGTGCAGAAGAAGGACTACTTCCTCCCGACCGCGAAGATCTCGAACCCAGATGTTACCCGCATTATCAACAGCTCGGAGATTCAATCTGTTGTTCGCGCGGCTGGCCCCAAGACCCAAAAGCGTCCTTGGACTCAACACAAGAACCCGCTCACAAACAAGCTTGTACTCTTCCGTTTGAACCCGTACGCGAAGACTCTCCGCAGGCAGGAGCTTCGTAAGTCACTTCCTTTATTCTTTCTACTTGTTCATTGACTCACATCCTTAACACAAAGTCAAGCAGCAGCGTGCGAAAAAGGCGGCGAAGAAGCCCGTCAAGAAGGAGTCGGCTGCCGGCGAGGCCTTCCTCAACACTCTCTTCGCACCCTGAACAACTCCGTATCCTTTCAAATAAAAACCCATTCCCTCGTTGTAGGAAGCTTCATATGTTTTTTACGTCGAACCATAGCAGACTACATATGTTCTTATGCTCGTATCGAGTTGTTTTATGCAATGCATTATGATGTTGCGCTCTCTGTGTTTAGGAATGTTGTTGTGCTTCCAATCATATCAGAAAAACGCTCGAATCGAGTCTCGGTCATGTTCATGGTAATTGTTACAGGCCACATACGTCATGCAATGTTTGAATCTGAACGCTTTGTTCATCTAATTTTGTAAAGTAGAATGAGAAGTATTGGCATAAAGGACGAGATACGAAGGGAGAAGCGCATCCTCTCTGTAAACTATAGTTTCGTCATAATTAAGTTTTGCCCCTGTCTCTCCCAAAACCTGTGGCATGTTAGTATGTTTTACAAATCATTTTAAAATGACACGAACCGAGTCGTATCCGGGAGGTGGCTTGGTCAGAGCCTCATCTTGTTTGGGTGTTGTGCCATCCAACTTGCAACCTCTGCCCACTACGACGCGGTTCAGCAGGATAGCTTTGTATGGTGAAGTGGAACCGTTTTTTGAGTAGTCATTCGCCCTATGTATTAGAGTTTAATGGTTCACCTACGAATAAATAAAAAGCTCACTGACTTGGATGATGTTGACGTAGTATAAAATCCCATCCCAAACCTATCCGGTAGAAGTATATGCCCAAGTCAGCTTTTTCCGTCGATGAGATGGTTTACAACCACGGCCAACAAATAGATGTACGTACCGTTTCCAGGTACGGTTATTTTTGATGTGTACTAATAAAAACGAGTTTCGCAGAATCGAACACAGAGCGCAATTCGGCGTAATGCACAAATCACTGGCAGCGTCGCCGACGTTGCATGCTCTCCTAGTTCCATGCCATCGGCGTCGTTCATTTCCGGGTTGGTAGCCTTTTCGAGCATTGAAATTTCGCCGTCTTTCGACATCTTGCCTATTGTTTGGACTTTCGAGCAGATGTATCGTTCATAGGTTATTTAACTTACCTGTAAGACTCATATTTGTCAGTTATCTCCTTCGTGCTAATTACTTTATAGACGAATCGAACGGCAGGGATTTCAGGTGCGGGATGTCTCCAGGAGGAAGTGAACTGTTCTCGCACTTCGAAGTATTGTAAATAAACACTGAACTGATAATAAAATCGTGTGTTTCATACCGTTTTTGAATATATTGTGTTCCTCTGGAACGGGAAGAATGCATGGGGCTTTTTTTTGTGCATTGACAACACAGGTTTCACTGCAAAAGCCAAGTTTGTTTGCTCTTCTTTTCTTGCACAATAAACATTCATTTCCGGCGGCAGTAAGAGTCTTCGCTTCCCTATTAACTTGAAGCTTAGTCTTGAGAGCAACTCATTGAGGTCATATGTGCGACTCACTCTCTGTGACCTTTGGAACAGTACCCACCGGCTTCGTTGTTTTCTGGTCTCAACGAGCAGCCAGGCAAGGCACATTTGAAACGAAGCGGAACGTGTTCCAGTAGTGCTTCTATGACCTCGCCGTTCTTCCCATGTACCCTACTTGTCTGAAGGGTGTCAGGATGTTGTGAGTTGGCCGTGTCTGCACAAGCACGCGAACAGAATTCATAGACTTTAGCACCACCATTGACTCGGAGCCTGGGATGTTCCCCGCAGACCTGCAAATAAACGCACACATATATCAGTAAGATGACGACTGCGACGTTCACCGTATTGAAAATGTATACCGCGCAAAGATTTTCTTTGAACGGGGCGACGTTTACGCTGTACCTTGGATGAACTCTCGCTGGCATCCGGGCCCTCGCAAGCTCAGCACATTCGGTGCTGCAGTATGGAGATAAACTACCTCCCGCTGTTATTGTTCTCCGATTAATATCACAGTACTTAGGAAAGAGCAATAGTATAAGTAAAGATATGCTCGAATGAATTACAGTACTCACTCTACATAGCTTTGCAACCGCCTTCTGAGGTAAAGAGTCTTGTACAAAAGCATCCACAGGAGACGCAGCGGGTTGAATAAAACGAGATTTCTGGTGCTGGGTAAGCATAGAAGTTTCGCGGATTAATCTTGGAGAGTTCTATGGTTGAGGAAGGTTTGCTCGAAGAGCTAGTCTAAGTTCAAGTTCAAGTCCTTTGTGCAGCTACACGAATAGAATATGAGGACAAACGGGCTGTAATTGGCACGTCGTTATTGATGGCGGTGTTGAATCATAGCCTCGGAGGTGCTGCGGACCACATATTTCTGAGCCAATGGTCATCTGTCCTGGGTCCTGAATAGTGACTCAGGTTTACCGATATTAACTGATATATTGGGGGCCGCGGTCATACATCCAAGGACAAGCCTATGAGTCACTACTTTGTTTCATAGCCACTAGCATATACTGTCACTGGAATTTAGCAAAATGCAATGTACAAACGAATCGACTTGACTCACTACCTTCCCATCGGAAGGAGGATAACTATCACAAATGGGCATTATCTACTCCATGGTCCAAGGGTACTTGACTGCGAAGGCCGATACGTCGCCAGACTCAATGCCTAACATCGTAACGAATTCTATCCTTTCCAACAAGACCAGTAACGGAGGCGGTAATAAAGGAGAAGAAAGCATCGAGCAGGATGAGACCGAAGAGTGCCAGTGTCAGCGTCGGGTGAGTGTTCTGCCAGTGGGCGTACTACTAGTACGCGCTATTTGTCCCTGTTGACGCGTCTCCTGCTTTCTGCTGAGAATAGGTCTATCTTGTACGCCCAACTATCATCATCAAACGCGATGGCAGGAAATACACGCTTCGCTCTGATCAATTATCAGCACTGGGCAGTACTTGGACGCTCCAGCACACGCAAATCTCGAGTCGTCTTAGTCTAAAGTCTTTTCAGACTCCTACGAGTCCTTCGATTACGGAAGTCTGCAGAAGGATGGACTCTGGGTCTTTCGTGAAAAGTGTGTTCTTTCTATCTTCTTCGAGTACCAGTGACTAAGCTCTGTGCCTCAGTTGCATCATTATTCGAAGACCGGTGGATCATCGGCAACGAAAGGCCTGGCTCTTCATTCAGAATTGGACGGATATTCGAAATTGACTATTCGAGTTCAGTAAAGATGGATCAAAGCAACTATATGTCAGTACATTGCTATTGGCTGTATTCTATAAACTCTTTACTTAAACTCATTCTGTGGTACTAGCAAGAAGCTGGAGAATTCTGGCTCACGTCCTCGACAAGAATATAGTTTCTTCAGCAGCCAGTGCATCTGTAATTTTGGCGCCCATTTGCAGCAGAAAGAAGCACTCTGCAACATTGGATCATGCGGAATCTGCATGGCCTTGAAATCAAACTTCAGGTATTTTGCATTTGGGACTTCGCAAATGGATGGAAGGTAAAGTTCTCATTGTATGGAGGGAATGCACGCTGAAGGCTCGCAGGTATGGGCCAGGTATATACAGCAAACTCTCCAGCCAAGCGGCTGATCGCTATGCCACATCATGCACAACTTCTCCGTTTAGAGTTTCTGTTATCTGCCTTGTCACCGTTTCTGATGAGCTTGGTGGACCGACTGAAAATACGAGAATTGTACGTTCCTCTGCAGAGTCTATGTGGGAGCATTGAGCTAAGGTCCTTTCCTAGAAATTGGATAGCGAAAGGATAATGGTTAAAGACTCGAATGCGATCCATGCTACATACATCGTCTGCTACGAGAAAGTCTGAGGTTGTGACCAAGTTAAGTTTTTACTGGTCTACCTTTTGCTTTTTCAAAGTGTTCTGCGTCTGATTCCCTATTCCAAATCTTCTGCATATTGTTCAAACTTGCTGCTATGACTCACTCTTTTCTAAGTCATTGTTCTACCGAACACACTGGCTATTATGATGCATACCCGTAACGAACTCTACATAGCATAAAAAGCAATACCTGCGCGTCGCCAATGGACTACATATAGGGGCTGTGCTTATCACCACGCTATACTTGAAACTGGAAAGTCTACTAGAGGCAATGATGTTTCGAAATCCCTTGATGAACACCGCAGCCACCGTTTGTTGCCTCATGTTCGCCTCGTTCAGAACTTGATGCCGCATGCCGCTATTTCACCCAGCTAGCTGTATCTGTATCGTACTACTGCTGCACATATACATATACTGAGCTGCTAGTTTACCGTCAAGCGTTGTGTACACTCATCACATCATGGCAGTAAGTGTGCTGAATTCTCAAGGCGCCTCTTTTCAAAAACCTACTAATATCTTCCCAATTATCGTTTCCGCAGTCAGGGTACAACTACGCTCGACCTAGCTCCGTGGACGTTTGTTCGTGCTTCTCCTTCCTGTACTGGGCTCGTCCGAGTCAGACCAAAGTCAATGGCTATGCCCAGCACCGGACAGGTTCATCGTGGCACAATTCACGTCGGGAAATTCACAATTCTCAAAGGTCGCCGCCACGAAGGCAGAGAATTCTCTTCTATCACAAGCAAAACCCCTATTACGGCTTCACCAACTTCTCCGCTCACCCGGTCAAGTATCGGGGGAAACGGTATCCGACGAGCGAGCACCTGTTTCAAGCCCTGAAGGTGAATGGAAATTTTATCTTCCTCCGATCATTGTCACTGACAGTAATGGTAAACAGTTCTTTGAGCACCGGCCTTTACTTGCAGAACATATACGAACTTGCTCAAAATGGCCAAGCGACGCATTCTCTGAAGCGCACAGGTTTCAATCCGAGGTACGCAGTGATTGGCAATCTGTCAAAGTGCAGATGGTGAGTTTTCCGGAAGCATCTAGTCCCCTATTGTATTCACTTTTAAGGTAGATGGACGAGGTTCTTCGCTTAAAATTTGAACAACATTCTCGCCTAAAACGGGAACTGTTAGCGACTGGAGATGCGGAACTGGTTGAAGTGAGTCAGGTCTATGGATTCCAGTACCAACTACTGATGCAGTGTTATGGTTCATAGGATTCCGACAAGGACTCTTTCTGGGGAATTGGAGCGGACAGGAAGGGGCGAAATGAACTTGGGAAAGCTCTTATGCGATTAAGGGAGAAATTCAGGGGCTATCATAGGTGAGCGTAGGCCGTTTACGGGCTTCGTGGTGAAGGTGGGCTTTGTTGAATTGATCTCTTATGACGTTATTTCTCGCTGTAATCCTCGCTCTAATATTCTGAGAATCATATATAAGTTTCCATTCCTCCGGTGCGTAATGCATGCTTGCTTGCTTTCTTACTTCCCTTTTCCCTAATATACTATCTTGTCAGATCGCCTGTCTTCGCCATCTATACAATGGACAACGTCTGCTCGGTGAGTAGCGCATCTATCTATGACGACATGACTTGCTTATTATTTTGTCGGAAGTATTGTAACAAGAAACAGCGCATTGACTCTCATCCATACTGCGGACGACACTGTGCTGGTAAAGCTGAAAAGGAAGCAGATCGTCAACAGAAAGATCTATGTAAAGTGAGTATTCTATATCCATGTCAATGTATGATGGCTTACATGTATATAAAGATGTGTCAAACACGACGTAGATTTCCGGGACATGAGTTCTGCAGCAAGTCGTGTGCTTCTATGGCCTGCGTTCCAGTTGCCCTCTTTCTACCTGCAAGAGTCCAAGGTGTGTTTTCGCGTACTAAGCCATAGATGTTGAGTTTGTCTCTAATTATCTTGTAGTCGATAGAGACACTCTAGCCCTCGATGAAGACGATGAGAAAAGCAAGAAAAAAACTGTCAAGACAAAGGTCAAGACCGAGCTTCCGGAGGCATATGAGACAATATTCCAAGGAAAGACCAAACTCGAACTTAGAAATGGAGCCTACTGTCCTTCGCGTAAAGTACAGCGTGAAGACCCTCAAAGCGATTCGGAATACCACTCAGAGTCCGATGCAAAATCAAATGCCTCTAAATATCAATCGGCTGACGAGTGGGAGGATGAAGAGAAGGGTGCAAATGACGAATCAAATCCGGGTTTTCTTTCGACAAGGAGGAGCTGTTCCAAGCATAGGCGAGATGCAGATAACGACAGGTGAAACTCAGACTATTCTCTAAATATTGAATGACCCTAGCGCTAATTATTCCTGATGCACAGGCGGGAAAAACTTGATACCGATGAGGATGATTGCATAGAATGTGGTACGAAGTGCGAACCAGTCCGCTCCCTCGTTTGCAGCCCCACTTGCAGAGAGAGAGCACGCCGAAAGCTCGGAGCTGCTAAACGCAAGTACAGCAAACGTGAGCCAGACTGGTGATGCAGGTTGACAACTCTATGAATGTCGTTGAGGGTAGCACTTATGTAGTGGAAAAGCTTAGAATTCAAATGCGAGTGTAGACTGAGGATCTAGAGGGACCGTGAGAATTAAATTCCAAAGGAGATTTTTCGCCGTTCGGAATCCTGCCTTCGAGTCCCACCGTGACGGCGGGTCAGACCGACCGAAGGTCGTTAAATACCTCTCCGGAGACATAGTGAGCGGTTGCATCGCCCTTCGGCCCTCTGAACATCACGTTTCAGAGCAACTTTTGTCTCTTCCCCCCTTGGCTCGATAGCCATTCGTCTCTCCTTTAATTTCCCCCGCAAAAACACAAGGCGGAAAACATGGAGTCCGACCACCGCCCCCTCACTGATGTGAGATACCAAGCTTCTAATTCAAGTCCGTATGGCGGAGGCGACCCGTACCACAGCCAATCGACAGGCCATCTGCCTCCTCAAAGGCCAAAGAAGGGTGTCAGCAATTGGATCAAATTCGGTATACCCGTACTTATCCTTGTTATCATCGGTGTCGTTGTCGGTGCTGTCGTGGGTGTAAAGAAGCACAACGACAATAAAAATGATGTTGCTGCCTCATCATCATCAAACAACCCTTCCGCGGCTGCCAGCTCGGCTATCAGTGCGAAGAGCTCAGTGGGACGTTTCGCGACTGCCACCGATACCAATTACTTCATGCCCATCTACCCATCGACTACGAACACTGCTGTCTTCACAACTCCTACCTTCGTTAGCTCGAACGATGTCAACCTTGCATGGCCCGAGGATCCCTTCCAGCCCTCGAACCCGAGCCCGACGACTGTCCGCACAGACCGTCCTCGCCTCATCGCCCCAGCGTACAAGTGGGAAGCACTGCCGAATCTCATTGCTCATGACCCATATCTTAGTGGATGGAACGCTACAATTTTCGGCAATGCGTCTGTCTACAAAGCACTACCCCCTGTTGTATATCACTTGGATGGAGGAAGCGGGATTCTCGATAACGCTCGCGAAATAAAGATGCGTATAAAGGCATTCGCGTATGTTTACCGCATGACGAATGATACAACTTGGGTTGACCGTACCTGGGAAGAGCTCCAGAACGCTGCTGGCAATGGAACCAACTCTTTTGGACCAGATGATGACAAGTGGAACTCGGGTCATTTCTTGGACGTAGCCGAATTTACAGCTGCTTTTGCGATTGCGTATGATTGGCTTAACGATGTTTGGACTGAAGCCCAAAAGTCACAAATACGAACCACCATGATAAAGTACGGTCTTAGCTTCGGTGTCACTGCCTTCACAACAGGTACGAATGGATGGTGGTCGAAAAATATCGAGGGTAACTGGAACTGCGTTTGCAATGGGGGTCTTACGTTGGGTGCTCTTGCTATTCTTGGTGATGACACTTCCGGTATCGCTGAACAGATTCTCGGATTTACCGTTCCTAACGCGAAGGAGAATTGTGTGTTCGCCGTTTCAGATGATGGGACCTGGGCCGAAACAGCTAACTATTGGTACTTTGGCACTACTGGTCACGCGGAAATGACATCCTCTCTGTTAACCGCGACTGGTTCGGACTTTGGTCTACTTAACACAAACCAGAACTTCAATAACACAGGACTATACCACATGTATGTCACAGGGCCCACCTCGTTATTCAACTACGGAGATCATGGTCCCAATAAGTTTTCGACAACCGCTAACTCGATGATTTTCTACTCTGAGCATTTCAAAAACCCGCGTTTCTCGCTTTTCCAGCGCGACATGCATGATGCCCCGGAACCGTGGTCGATGTTCTGGTACGATCCCACTGTATCGGGCGCATTCTGGGATGGAACCCCCCTGGACGGCTTTTTCGATAATCACACGGATCAATGGGCGTCTATGCGTTCATCGTGGACAGACGAAGACGCCCTGTATGTCGCTATCAAGGCCGGTACCCTCCGAGGCCATCAGACACACAACGACCTCGATTGTGGTGACTTCGTTCTCGACGCCATAGGAACTCGTTGGGCGGGCGATCTTGGTTCTGGCGATTACCTTTCAGATGGTTATTTCTCAAGCGACGATCAGGATAGTGAACGTTGGCTCTACTATCGAAAGAGGACGGAGGGACAGAACACCGTCTTGGTCGGAGGACAAAATCAGAATGTGAACGCCGCCCCAACCGTGAAGCACGACACTACCAATGAGGCGCAAGGTTCGAGCACGGTATACACTGCTCCTTCGGACTCGGCCGCATACTGGATTGCCGATCTCACGTCTGCCTATTTCGACACGACGTCATTTTCTCGAGGCGTCCGCCTGCTCAATGCCCGCAAGCAAGTCCTTCTCCAGGACGAGATCAATGCCAGTCAGGCTATCCAATGGCGCATGCACACTAATGCATCCGTTGAAGTTTCGGGCAACTCAGCGACCCTCACGATTGGCGACCAGAAGCTGATCATGACCATTCTGAATGCTCCTTCGGGCGCTGTGTTGGGGACGACGACCGCTACACGCCTTTCAACCGATCCTGCTCTGATCAACAACCAGGTGGACCAGCCCAACCCGGGAGTAACAGTAGTGACCATTGACGTTCCCGCCGGCAGTTCTACCCTCCAGGTTCTGTTCAGCCCACAATGGCCAGGCATGTCTTCGAGCGATTTCGTGACACCCCCGAGTGTCGCTTTGGCGGATTGGACTCTCACGAGCCATAAGTGAAGCTTGGCTCACAGACTTTTCTATTGACATTTTCTTGAAAGGACTTTGATTTTGACATCACCACTTCAGTTATTTACCTACATCTAGTGTTTCACCATAAGTTCGATTTACGATTACTCTCGGTCGGTTCTTGGAAGCTTGCAATAAGTAGAATCACTCAAAGGACACAAGAACATGCATGTACTTCTAATCGTAATACTAATCGACTATTTGCTCAAAGCTCAGGCTTACACTAGAATAGTGAATCATTTTTGGAAGTGAACCGACTCCACGATTAAATTCAAGTTTAGAGCGTGATTGTTCCGCTTTGTCTTCACTACCTTTCTGCAAGGGCAATAATTTCAAGTTCTGGTTCAGCCAGCAGATGGTTTGATATCCCAGGAATGCATGTGTCAACTTTATCTGTGGAACATCTATACCGGTATTGGTATAGAGAGCCATCGTTAGGGACTATGAGTAGAAACAGACATATCGATCTGATTCTGCCTAGCAGACACGTCACGGTGACTGTGCAAGCAGTGAAGGTGTGCGAGCGGCACCAAAGGCATGCTCAGGCTGTGCAGCCGAGTCAACTGTCACATTGACTTGGCATTTTGATCTCGTACTAGTACTCGACGTGATACGGCGACGGTGCACATTATACAGATAACAGCCTTATATGAGCTTTGCGTTGGCCTAAATTCCAGCGCCCTTCATCGACTCAGGAGCGCCGGCCAACATGATGAGAGTAGGTGCGAGTAGACGACCATTACTTGCAACGGTATTAACAGTACCTCGTACTATTGTCAGGAGAAGATATATTACTGCAGCCGTCGTAAGAAGTATCAAGAGTTTTCCAACTTTTCCCCTCATGCAATCGAGTACAAAGGCAAGAGATACCCAACGAGCGAGCATCTATTCCAGGCCATGAAGGTGAGAAGCACTAATCTCTCTCGTCATGATCGCGATCAATTGTGAGCAGTTCCTCGACCAACATCCAGGAATCGCGGAGCATATTCGAACCTGTTCAGAGAAGCCCGCCGTGGCAAAATCTGAGGGGCGCAAAAACAAGAAACATGTTCGCAGTGATTGGTTTGATGTTAGCTTGCAGTTGGTAAAGTCACAGTTTACCATCGCAATCTAGCTTATTCATTGAATTGTGTAGATGGAGGAGGCTCTTCGTGAGAAGTTCACGCAGCACAAAACTCTGAAAGCTGAGCTATTGGCTACAGGAGACGCCGAACTCATCGAGGTATTTCTGAACACATCAGTCTGACAAAGATGCACGGATTAACAGTAGTGAATGAACTTGCAGTATGCGCCCAGGGATTCTTTCTATGGATCAGGGAAAGACGATAAGGGGAGAAATGAGATGGGAAAGGCTCTAATGAGAGTTAGAGATCAACTTCGCCTTTAGACTCAGAGGCCACGAAGGAGGTGCTTTGTGTAAATGTAAAGGTTTTCTTCATGATCAATCACTCGGATAAGAGTGCATCTTCTCTTTAAGAGGTCCAGTCCGTGTATATATGAACCGAAGGTTAAGTAGAAGATTCACGCGATACGGCCTTCAAGAAATCAAGCATCTTGAGAGTTCCAGATCAGACAGTGCTTTTGCCAGACATTCGACCAAAACTCACAAATTTGTGTCGTTCTTCTCCCAATCTTTTCCCCTCGGCCGTTTTCAGCCGATCCTTGATCTTTAGCAGCTTATCATGAAAGTGTGCGATAGAGCACTCCTCGTACTTTGGATCACTTTCGTCGGTATGCAATGGTCGATTTACAGCTGAGCTATACGCAGCGCATCGCATTATACCTGGTGAGTGCAATTTAGTCAAGAGACAGACGCCTGATGAAGTGAGAGACAGCAAACGAACCAAATGCACCGATAGCGTCAAGTCTGTCAGCGTCCTGCACGCAATGAAGTTCGACACAGTTTTCGTGCCAGGATGTCAGTTCTCCGTTTTGTCGCAGCTTCTTTTCAGTAGTCCAAGATACGTTATCTACTATCTTGCCAACAAGCGCAGCTTGTCCCGATTTGACTAGATCAATATGCGATGCTACCCTCTCAAAGAATGAGCGAAAGAAATTGAGTGGTTCGCGTTCTGTTTCAGAGAGCTTTGAGTCCGAGTCCATGTATTTCTTGTCAAGGACATCATGGAGAAGTGCTGCGAGTTCCACTACGAGCAGGTCAGGCTTTTTGTCTCCTACGGCTTTCGCGAGAGACATGGCTGTGTTCCTAACGCGCTGCACTGTGTTGCACCCCATCACCGACAAGGACAACAAGGCGCAAATTGAAGGATAAAGAAAATACCATGGTAGGCATCATGTGAAGGATCATATCGGGCCATTGTCTCCAGCATAAGCTTCTCTGCCTCCTGGACAACTCGTCGTTGCTGTTCGTTGGGGTAATCTTCTTGCATGTACATATCCAATCTTAGGTAGCGACGGTGATGAAGGTTAAAAAGCAAAGAGAGCTGAGTTGAACATGATCTGATGAAGAGCCGGGCCATTGAGTTCGCTTCACGCACATTCGGCACCGACTGTCTGCGTGAAAGACCAAATTACATTACATGTAAATATGCCAAAATACGCAACCTTAATGCTCGTTCATTTGAACGATAGGTGTTCAAGGCTTAGCACGTCGCCGTCTCTCGATAACTAAAGCAAGGGGAACTTAGCTAATATACACCACAGAACAAGTAGTGAGACATAGCATAAGAAACTGAAACTAAACATGCATCATGTATCATAGCCCGTGCTGCGTGCATCTGCGCTTGTGAGCCGGAGAGAGACTAAGTCAATATCAACACCATCTCTTCGCTTACTCCCTCGGAGCCCCACGACCAACACCGGCAAATTGAGGACGGAACTCTCCCGGTGCACCCTCAGTCTTTTCCCGGCGACGATAATCATCGCGGTCACCACGGTCACCACGAGGTGCACGGTATGCGCCGTCACGGGGGCCAGTGGCGGGACGGGGCGGGCGGACGGCCTTCTTGTGTGTCGCAGGCACAATTTCGGCGGGGAGATGGAGGAACTCGCGGAGATACTCAACGCCATCTGGTGTTAATGCGTAGTAGTACCACTGCCATGAGAACTGGGTCTTAACGAGACCGCGGGAGGTGAGGGACTGCATGGCCTTGATGACCTCGAGATTGGGGACATCCAAATCTTCGTGCTTCGGCGCATTGTAGTCCTTCTTCGCGACTAGCACACCCTCTGCAGAGGTACGTTAGAGTACGATAAATTTGCACTGGCAGTAGAACGGACCCTTGAAGAGGTTCTCGTAGATGACGCGACGATTTTGCTTGGAAATAATCATGCTGGGCAAGTAGTCTTGAAGAGTGCTGCTAGAGTATGAGATGCAGCTCGATAATATTGTTCAGGAAACACGTACTGCGAGGGGTGTTCGCACTAGTCTCGCTGCAAAGCAGAAAGAAGGTCAGCTATCCGTGCCATGTAACATCCATCCGACCAAAGATCCATCCATCCATCCCAAGCCTGTCCAGCTCTCTTTCCTCTTCTTCCAACAGCATCTAAGATTCGGCTCTTAAAGTCCATACTCACATAGACTGATATTTTGAGGAAGGGCGAAGAGGCGTCGGCGTCGTTGATATTGACCAGTATGTCCCCAATAATACAGTAAGGATCGCAGCGGACGAGTTGCCGATATGCCGAATTGAGCGGACTTTCAAAGCCAGTAAGTAGTAGCGTTGACCTCATTTTAGTATGTAAGTTCTCTGAGTCCTTCCATGGGCTCGCTCGCATGCAAGTCTTCCAAGTCCTACATAACGTTCCTCTCATTCTCTTCAATTCGAAGCCAGTATACTTTGAACTTTAATGTACTTCTATGGACTGGAAGTGCATTGAACAGTTCCTATAACTCGTCCTTTCTATCTCAATCGCTTCAGTTGACGCTATGGTATATGGATTTAGCGGCATTCTTTGTGTGGCAAGGGAAGCATACGGAGTGCTCGGATGTATGCAATTGGTCGTGTCCTCGTCGAGTGATCGAAGTAAGCAAACCTTTCTATATCCCCTTGGATGATATTGCATCTACTGGGTTTGCAAAATAAGCACGTGTTTTCAATATCAACTTAGGTTTATTAACAGATCATCCAAGCCTTGATCGTGCTTCTCGCAGGACACCTCACTACTAGCACGTCTTGTCTTACAGAATGCACTTTCCGCATGTCGAACACTCGCTCGTATCACTCCATGGCAATGGGGTGTCTGTTGCTGTGCTACTGCATGCTGAAGGTGCGGTTTATCCCGCCTCGTGTCTGACGTGAGGATTCCATTATTACTGGCTTAACATAGTTTCCTTGGCTAAAAGTCCTTGCGAGTTTAGTGCCCTTCCTCTAACATCTCTATCTCCGTCTCTGGCTCGCTTCTCTAGTGAAATAGCTTGCGTCGCCCGTCTCATCCATATCAATTACCTTTGTCCTAGCATTCGACTAAGTGGACTACTCGCGTTGCATCGAGATGTCTGTCATTTGCCAGACTTGCAATGGGCGCTCTTTTACGTCCTCTGAGGCCCTTCACCGACATATGCATGACTCCAAGAAGGCGCACCATTTCTGTCAACTTTGCTCTCGAGACTTTCCTAGTCGCACTGCGCTCGTCGAACATTCTTCCATGCACCATCCGGACACGACCTGCTCCGCTCCCATGTGCAATCGTATCTTTGCGAGTGAGAGTGCACTACTTAGGCACTTTTTTGACTCGCCTAAACATCCAAAATGCCGAGCCTGCGGCGTGGGATTTCGTTCTGTGAAGGACCTAAACATCGTGAGTCTTTCTCGTTTTTGAAATCTCTACTTCGATTATTGTGTGCAATCATGGATCGTTATTGAGAGCCTTTCACATTCTTGGACAGCATAAACGAGAAACGCATGGTGTGACGGGGCGCAGGAAACAGAACCGACCATTCTCACCCTCAGTTAGTATTCAAAATGTGGTTGCTTCTCAGAAGTCTAGCTTATTATCTATTAAAGTATACGGACAGCGTCTCACCTCACTCGCCGCCTTCCCCACATTGGAATTTCGCTCTTTCCCCATCCCCCTCAAGGAGTACTTCTGCTCGCGATAGCCTGCAAGGCCAATCGACAGAGAACATACTGGACGTATCCTTCCGACCTATGTTTTCTCCGGCTTCTGATGTTGAAATTCCCCCAAAGATGAACGGAGGAAACCAAGCAAATTTCGCAGGTCCATCTACCGTTGGTACAATATCGCTCGAGGACAAAAATGCAGAAAGGACTGTTTCACCAGCTCGCTCTCGTACCTCATCGAGATCCTCACGATCCCAGTTTGGTCGATCCAGTCGTAGCTCCTCTCGATCGCGCAGCCCTAGTTGCTTTGTGGGGAAGAGATCTCCGCTTTCCCCATCGTCGTCGACACGCACATCGCCGAACTACCCAAACTTGTCTTTGCAACTCGTACATGACGAGAACATCACGGACGAGAGTACCACCGAATGTTTAGATTTCTATCCACCTGGGATAGACTACGAATCATCGCCACGAGTGCCTCGTTATGACTCCATCGTGGAAGAACAGCCTGCAAGCCCATTTGACGCAAATTTCCTTAATCAACTCCATATCCAAGATGGTTTCTCATCGCCATTACTCAAAACAGCTTCTGTTATTGTCAATGACGCACCGACAGACAGCTTGTCAAGCGAAGATGAGTTTAAAATTTCGACGCCCACGCAGCCTCGGGGTGCACCGAAGAATACGGAGTCATCGCCTTCACGAGGGTCAGGTCTGAAGACCATACTATCAAATTTGACCAGCGGGAAGAATGCTGGGAATACGTCTCCACTACGAAGCTTGACCCTCCCCAGTCCCGTCTCGACCTCAACAGCAAACCCTTTAATCACCAATAACGTCATTCGCCCGTCGTCTCTCCTCGCTCGCTTATCCAAAGGGAAGGGAGTTTCGTCATTCATCGCGTCTGGGATGTTGCCAAGTCCACTCCATTTGCCAATTCGACGGCCTGAGAATCGTAGACGACTTAGCCTATCGCCATCGTTACCCCCTATACCAGAATTTACTCTCCGAGAAGCAACCCCGCGCCCTCTCTCAAGGACCGAATCGGACTCTGATAGAGAGTCTCTGGGTATTCTAGAGCTAAACGCACATGATTTTTTGTTCGGTGGCAGCTTATCTGAAGACGAAGACGGTGACAATGAGGGCGGTGGTTCGCCACCAACTTCTGTTGCTCCGACTGATATCGAGTGTGAAGAGCTTGGTGAACACGAGGAGCAACGCCAAGCTGACTCTGAAGAAGATAATACAGATATGTCGGATGGAAGCTGTTCATGTGGGTAGTTTTAATACTGCAACTTAGACTTCTAACTTCGACAGGAGCTTCGACTAACACTAGTATTCCCAGCGCCTCCACCATTGATAATTGAAGAACTAAATCGTATGGTACGCGAAATGTGTCCGCCGAGCCCGGAGGAGCATGACCCGTTCTCCGACCAGTTTTTGGTCGCTAACTCACTCCGTGCCTTGAGTTCGTTGGATTCCAATGGTATGCCTTTTCCTGCAGGGAAAACCTCTTCGCACGAGAGTTCTTCATTGGCTGCGGCGTCCAATGAAACTGTCTTCACACTGTCTTCCTCGCCGCGAAGCGATGAGAAGGATGACACCGTTGGGTACAAAGTTTGTACCGCTACTCCGACGAGAGGTCCAGAAGTCCAGGTCCTCTTCGATGACGCACAGAGCCCGTTCACGGCTCCAGAGGATGTGAATGCAGATGATGTTTACCTGACACCGGAGGAACTCGATTATGAATCGCGCAATCGGTCGGCAACAGGGGTTTCAGCGCGTGAGCACTCCATGAGCGATGATATGCCATTCTTTCAGATGCCTGAAGCAGGCACTCGGGTAGACGAAGGCTTCGACCTAAGCTTGGATTCAGATCTCACTCAAGATAGCGACACTCAATTCATCGAAGAGAACCATCCCCTGGGAAATCTAATCTCATTAGATAGCCCTCTGGGCGCGACACCATGGCAGCATACTCTCGCACCTTTATCACCCCCGCCTTCACCTGGTCACAATGAACAGCAAGGACCCACCCACGGTGTTCAGAGTCTCTTCACGCAGCCTACTTCCCCTGTGCCTTCTCGAAGTACGAGCCAGGGAAGCCGGCCGGTACGAATGCATTGCCGACTATGCATGCTCGATCCATGCGAAGATGCTACGGCCACTTTCTGCGGCCACGTATTTTGTTATCGGTGAGCCATTGTGGTTGTATCTGTCATAAGCTGTTGCTTACGTTTAACATTTAACTAAGCTGCATAACGCGAGAGGTTGTTGAAAAGGCATCATGTCCTGTTTGCCATACACCGACATTGTTGTATTGCTTGTTCAGGCTTGACCTCATTTCATAGTACTCAGATTATTAGTAATCTTACCTCGCTTACAAATCAAACATAGTACGAAGAAGTTGTCATCGTAGTAGTCACACAGCTGACGTTTATAGCGTTGTATTTGTAAATTTCTGTAAAGAGAGTTCTCGATATAATATAATTTGCTAAACTGAATTAATCTTTCGAACATATAAAGCATCCTACGCTTTTCGTTCAACTCTCAACCAAAATTCTAAATATCCCCCCACCTCCACTAGTATCCCTCGCCTCATAAACTTCGTTTGTTATGTCTCAAAAGGTTCTTTACCTTGAGAGTGCTCCGTACGGTCCTTGGAAGGTCGGTACGAAGGGCATCCAGAAACCGGCAGCTGGAGAGCTCCTAGTGAAGATTCTGGCCACAGCTCTAAACCCAGTCGACTGGAAGATTCGCGCATGGAACGTTTTTATCACTGAATGGCCCGCGGTTGTTGGTCAAGACGCAGCAGGTGTGGTCGAGGAGCTCGGAGGAGGAGTGACCGGATTTGCAAAGGGAGACAAAGTGTCGGTTGCTTGATATTTAGTGATTACTCGCCACTGATATTCCTACTTAGTTTCTTCCAAGGTTACTTCACCCACGACAACGGTAACTTCCAACAATACTCTTTGGTTCCCGCCGAAATCACTGCCAAAGTAAGCCTTCAATTTTTTCTGATGTATGCAATAGGTTAATCATCACCTGAATGTAGTTGCCGCCCAATCTATCGTTTGAGTCGGCTGCATCCATTCCACTCGGAATCGCTACAGCTGCCACAGGCCTATATTTTGACAGGGCAGACCCTGGTTCCAAGAAGCTAACAGCGCCTTGGGAGGGTGGGAAAGGACTATACAGCGGCCAGCCCATAGTGGTCTTTGGAGGCTCTAGTTCGGTCGGTCAATTCGGTGAGGTTGGTTTTGCAGATTGAAGACTCGTTCACTCACGAAATTGCACAGCTATTCAGCTTGCTAGGTTGTCCGGGTTTTCGCCGATCATTACTACAGCTTCATTGCACAACGAAGCACTTCTGAAGTCCCTAGGAGCCACACACGTTGTTGACCGAAACGCTGATGTCGTTGCAGAGGTCAAGAAGATCGTCAGCAGTCCGATCGAGATCATCTATGATGCCATCTCCGAAAACCCAACGCAAGAGCAGGCATGGGAGATTCTGGCACCCGGAGGTACGCTCGTGGTCGTCCTTGTCCCGACAGTCGACAAGACAAAGTACAAGGATAAGCACACCGAGCATGTTTTCGCCAACTTCCATGTGCGGAATAGGGCATTTGGAGTAGGTTTGTACAGCAACTTATCACAACTATTTGGCGATGGAACTCTCAAGGTGTGTTCAAGATTCTATCTAGAACGGTGAAAGCAGCGTTAAATGACATTTCGTCCAGCCGAATCCTGTGGAGGTTTTGCCGAACGGTCTGGCGGGCATCCCTGATGGACTCCAGAGGTTAGAGGATAACAAGATTAGCGGCAAAAAGCTCGTTGCGCTTCCACAAGAGACTGCATGAATGTGGTCTGCAAAGCCAAGTGTAGTTCATAGTAAACAGAAATAGAGTTTGCGCTTCCGTCTCCGAGTCTGACGTTCGGAGTTGCGCGTGTGAAAATGACCGCATCAGGGAATCTTCTTTTTTGCTTACGGCTACTTAACCGGCCTTAAGTCCACTGAAGCCCTGGGAAGTAAAATTCTACTGATTTACTGATTTCAGGCATGTGGTTTCATTATTCAGGAAGGGGCTTACTGAATTCAGTGCCGTCAACTGAAATCAGTGCTCTCAGTGCCTCAGTCTCCAGCATTCAAGCATATCAGAAGAATTTATTCTGGCAGTTTAATTGCAGTGCTCAAGAGTAAAAGTGTGTAAGACGTTCAAGTAGTTCATTCCATAAGTAATTCAGCATTTAATCATATAAGTAACTTTTTCGTCTGTAGGTTTGCAGTACCCAAGCGTGTAAGTGCGTACTAAGAGGTTCCAGTATTGGTTCATTCCACAAGTAATTTAAGACAGATAAGTAGAAATCAGTGCCTCAGTGTCCCTCAGTAACTACACCACGGCATCCTGATCCAGATCGTATTTCGCCACTTCTGCCTGTTCCTCGGCATACTCAGAGAACGAAGGCCACTGCAAGTTGATGATAGTAAGTGTTTGAATACAGTGGCGGGATGGTTAAAGCCAAAGCTCACCAGTGATCGACCTGCTCTTAAAAGTCTGCGCCGTCCGTAGCCAAATCCCATAATGAACCCTCGTCGTCCTCGTGATCGCCTTCGCCTTCCCCACCCTTTCTGTCTGCGTCATTCGCCTCGCCCTCAGAGCCTCCACTGAATCCATCACCCACGCTAAGAACCTCGTCCGCATCCTTGTTCTTATCCCGATCCTGATCCTTGTCCTCTTCATCGTCATTGTCCTCATCCTGATCCTTGTCCTCGTCTCCCTCGCCAGACACACCCTCGTCCTCCATGTCGTCCTCCCTCTCCTTGAAATCCTCAACTTCTTCGCCGTCATTATCCTTGTCTTCGTTTCTCTCCTTGCACTTACCACTTCTATTAGCGCCCTCACCATGTGTATACTCGCCGCTCGCATCCGCGTCTCCAACGTCGATATATAGGGAGAAATCCCTGCCAGTGACACCCGATCCAACAAGTTCGGCGTTCCTTCCCGCATTGACATCTTCAACGGAGTTGTAAGCTTCTATGCGGGACCGAACCTTCTCCCAGTTTGATTCAGTGAAAAACGAGGAATTTGACAATAAGTTGACATAGTCGTCCGTATGAGGCTGCCACAGAGCACTAGTGAAGTACCACTCAGCACCACCAAGCTCTTCTTTGATATTTTGCAACCGGGCTACCTGCTTATCGATTGCAACTTTGACCTGTCCATGAGAGATTCAGTGAATAAAGCCACTGCAAGTACTGAAGTAGATAGATACCGCTGTTGCCGCAAGGGCGAGGGCACCTATAGGCTTTCCTATTGTGTTCTTGTCCAATACTTTATGCCGACCCAGGGCCAAGACAATGTGCACGGACAACACTGAGACTACGAGGTCAGAGCAGAACAATCCTTGCTTCTGTGTACATTCATAGTCAATGCACGGACTCGAAGGGTGACATTGAGTGAAATCTCACACACCCTTTCCATACTATGCCAGCGTTCCCAGAGGAATGGTTCAGCTTTCTTCTTGTCGACCATCATCTGCAACATCTTCACAATTTCTTCGGTCTCCACTGACTTAGAACGCTCGTTGCCGACGAAACTCGAAATTGACTGCTCGGCTTTCTCAAACAATTTCTTCCGCCAACTATCAGAGCATCTCTGGGCTGCCTACAGAATAGATCATACCTGATTCAGTATGGCCGATGTAAGACAAATAGGGATGACTCAACTAAAGAACAGATGTCGGCCAATTGTGTGTCGTAACTAAGTTCGACAGAATCAAATACTTTCCCCCACAGTGTTCCGATGGACTTATTGTCTGGGTTTTGCCATGGAGTTGTGGACTTTCCGACTGCGCGATACAGCGAAGGCAGAAGAATATGAGTCCAGCCAGCCTGAGTTCCGGGAGGAAGACACTGATTCGTTGCCCTTTTTTTGCCGAGAGCGCGGGATCCCTCCCTTCCTTTACTATTTCTATCCTTATCCTCAAGTCCTCAGATGTCTGCATGTAAGCAAGTTAGTGGATGCATGTCACAAACATGAATGGATCAACGCACAGAGCTAGTAGTCCGAGAGACTTTGCGATGACCAAGATGAGCCTTGGTTGCGAGCACTTCGGGTTTGGGACTGAAGGATACTGTCGTCATCGCAGGTGATTGTGCTTGTGGTGTTGGCGACGCCTCACGACCACTTGCCTGTCAGAAGAACCGAGAATAAGTACCGAATCAATTGCAGCAATTAGCTCACACTTGCAATATGATGTGCATGAACCGCCAGTGACCTCTTCAGATTGCGAACAGAGGTAGTAGATTTCATCTGTAGCAATTAGAGGAGTTCTTACCAAGGGAAGCTCGAAGAGAATTAAATACCAGTATATCAGCCTGAGAATGACTGTCTTGCGGTTCACTCTCCTTAGCAGTATTTAAGTCCTTGTCGCTTGATCAGAAAACAATATGAAATGGAAATTAGATGTGATTGACACTAACTGTTGAGGCAGCCTGGGATGGAGGCTTCTTCATATACACGTTCATGCTAGCCTGTTTTAGATAGTAAGGAAGTGCTTTTGAAATTGGGTGGAAGAGTACAAATTACCACATCGATATGTGAGTTTGAGTCAGGCGGCGACTTCCTCTTCTTATTATTCACAATCATGCTGTCCTACACATAAACAAGGTTTAGTGGACATCCAGATACTTGCCAAAGAAAGGGGCACCAAAAGTAATCCTAATGAGTGTCGATGCCTACACATACCTGTATCTGTAGATGCGACGCTGGAGACTGCCCCCTATGACCCTCAACAGAAATACCGTCCTGACGGGAAAATAGATGAGTATACGGGGAGGATTAAAAGCAGAATAAACTTACCAATACATCGAGTTGGGAGTTGACGATGTTCGTCATGCTCGCGCCCTATTCAGAGTACAATTTGGTAAGTAATGAAGGAAGTATATTCGACGCCGGAGGCCACAACAAAGTATGGCACCAAGTCCATGCTTTGTTGTGTAGAACTCACCTGAATGCCCGATTGTCCCTTGATATTCTTCTTCTCCAGTGCATAAAGAAAGAAAAATAAGTAGCTTGAACGAAACAGGAGATTATGAAGCCGCTTACCAGTGTTATATGAGCCTGCAACTCGGAGAGAGTGTCGCGGGATAGCTTCCTTTTCTTCAATTTGCTGCTAGCTCCATCCTGTTACGATACAGAAAAATTGTTAGATAGCCATCGTTGTGCATGAGACTCCACCGACGTATAGTTATTGTGAATCAAACGATTTCTTTGAAGTATAAGCGGCACTTACATTGGCTTGGGTCGGTATTGTCAGTCTACTCACGTCCTAATTAAATGCACAATCAAAATATTAAGATTTCCTCTGCCAGTCTAATTAATGCTCCATCCAACTCACAATATCAGTGTCGGAGTCAACGAGATGTGCCGTCTGTCGTTCGCTAGCTGAGCTATTCTTTACACCTTGGAAACTCGTGAGGGTTACTGTCACTCCTTCATCCTCCCAAGGACTAAAGTTCGCATCGTCTTGCGCCGAGACGGGGAGCCTAGTTTTTCCTTGTGTCAGCCAGGCTCACAACTTGTAATAAAGATAAGAATGTGAGCATTATAAGTGAAGAAGCTGCAACTTGCCAACCCGGGTGGCATCTCGGGGTCACAGTTAAGTGCCAACCTGAGTGTGGCACCGCCGCGCGCCGGTCAAGCCGGTCACTGGCACGGTGTCGCCAGGCGCACTCAGGCTCAAGTTAGTAGTAGTAATACTAATCTGTAGTACGATGTCGGATAAGCTTCAAGTAGCTGAGTCTAAATCAAGCTTCACACTTACTATCAACTTGAATTTGTTTGAAATTGATCTTTCTTACTATGATGCCAACGGTTGAGTAGTAGTACGACTTAAAACTCACAAGTCGATCTCCTCTGTCCCTGCGACCTCAGGGTTTCTGCCCTCTCCGCCGAAGAATGTGGATCCATCTGTGTTGCGAAGTGCCCTAACAGGTCGCTTTGTCCTATCGTTCTGCTTCGACGTATTGGGCGACTCTATCATGTCTGTATCCTCACCAGAAAGACTGCTGTTTTGTCCTGCAAGCGTACTATGATATCCGGTGCCACTTATGGCACTATTTGAACCCTTTGCACCCTGCACGCGAGTACGGAAAGGAAGTGCACCTCTGGTATCCTTTTTCCTAACTTTCTTTGCGCGCGCTCTGTTGGGCGCATCGGAGTTAGCTGCATCATAATGTGAGTTAAAGTGGTCACCCTTGGAGTCTAAAGTCATAAAGGCAAACAACTTACGAATCTTTAAATGTTCGCCGTCTTCAGCTGCACAAGAGCTGTCTTTTTCATCGTTCGTTGAACCTGTTATGCCCATATCTCATAACTCGACTGTCACTGACTTGAAGATAAGGACTCACTAGTTTCAGGGACGCCTTTCGACTTGTTTCGCCCTCGTTTGCCAGTGCCAGCCAGCTTAGGTGCAGTTGAGCCCATATGGGTGCGAATGTCAAGAGCCTTTGACAAATTGTTCTCAAGCTCCATCGTCTCCAGTATGGCTGTTTCCTGTTGCTCTGCTGCAGTTCTTTTCTTGCGTACCTTCTCAGATGCCTCTTGTTCTTTCGCTGCCCGTTTCTGTTCCGCGATGAGTTTTCTCTTCTCTCTCGCATACGCGGCTTGCTGTGCCGCAGCTTCGCGCAGAGCTGCCCGTTCTTCCTTCTGTTTTTCCTTCTCCTCCTTCTCCCTCAATGCCTCATCACGCTTTGATGCCTGTTCTTCTCTCTCTTCTCTCCTTCCCTTCCTTCTCCCTCAATATCTCCTCTTTCGTTCGACGTGTTCGCAGCTTATTGACTACCGCTCCCGGATGCTGATCGCTATTCTTAGCCCGCGTCTGTCTTTGAGTTAACATTCCTGTGCAGTAGTAATAGGGGCACACTGGCAGGTGCTATGAATATCGATGGTGAGTCGACTCAGAGTCAAAGGTGCAAGTTAAAGTTCAAGTTGAAGATGAGGGCGCCTATTCAAGGAAAATTTACGCCCACTGCCAGCCTGCCACTGGCACTCAGGCTGGCAGTGACTCGGAGTGCCAGTGAGCGAGCCTGAGTCACGGCGGTACCTGGCACTGGCGCTGGCACTGGCACTCAGGCTCACTCAGACTGGCACTGGCAGGCTTCAACTTGAAGTTGCACTCCGACTCGGATTCCGGCGACCGAGACGGCAAGCCTGACACTGGAACTGGCAGTCAGTGAGTCAAGGCACTCAGCCGCAGCCTTCTACCGTACTACTAGCAAATCTGCCAGGTAGACTACTACTAGCTCCTACTACGCGAGTCCACCTTGGCGAACTCGATTCGCTGCCAGTGCTACTTCAAGTTCAAGTTGACAGCTTCAGCCTGAGGCTGGGGATTCATGTTCTAACTTAGTAAGTCAAAAGTCGAAGTAAGTCAAAAGTCGACTTCAAGTTGCTAATAGGTACTACTATAGGTTGCATCCAAGTCGATGCCGGTAACACGGCGAAAGCCCAAACCCGTTCATTTTACTGATTTCTTCCCCCCATCCATTCGATGTACCTTCTCCGACTGCGACAGAAGGTTTAAGAATCAATCCGCAAGAACAAGACATGAATACTCAGCTCATCCATCATCATTTGCATCAGGACCTGCTGCTTATGGTTATGATTCATCACCCATTCGACCCGCACAAGTTCCAGAACCTAAAAAGTATCTCAAACTCCCCCGAACTCCGGGTCGAGGGTCAACTTGAAGATAAAATGGGCTGCGGCTCTTCAAGTTACGATTACGACATCTCTATACTTACGCAGGATATCTCGATGCTTAGCATAGGCCGAGACGAGCTGCTTCAAGATTTAGACGGAGCTGATTCTCTGTCCCATCATTCTGTCACCGGAAGTGATGGCCGTAGCGCATCCTCTGAAGATTTGGACTCCGACATTGGAGATTATAAGGAGAGCGAGGATAACTTGAAGGTGTATCACAGATACTTGAATGGTGCGTGTCATGTTTATTGTCCCCGGTTTACTGCAGTACTCTGACACCTGACACCGTGCAGCCACGCCATGCGATGCGGCAGGAATTTCCTTAGAAAATGAAGAACCACCCGTTCCGCGAAACGAACCTGTGTCTAATGTCTGGTTTCCCTATTCGTGCAGAGCAGATTTCGAGCTCGCAGATTTTCTGTATCGGGAAGAGCAAATGTCTGCTGGGAACATAACAAAAATTCTCGGAATCATGAAGGCTTATCAGCTGATTCAGGTGGCGGAGAATGTAAAATCTGGCGGATGTTCCGAATTGGATACGACAGAGCCTGACAATGACTCGGATCTAGGTATAACTAGTTCGCTACTTGATGGAGACGCACAAAATTTGTACACCGTCATTGACGCTACGGAAGTCGGTGATGTGTCTTGGAAGTCCTTTAGTAACTTCTACACGGACGACAATGGCCAAAAGGCGACAAACGAGAACACCGAGTCATGGAAGAGGAAAGAATATGATGTATGGTATCGGGATCCTCTGGAAGTGATCCGGAATTTGGTGGACAATCCGGCGTTGGAAGGCGAATTCGACTATGTCCCGTTTCGCGAGTATCAGCCGAAGGAGGACTCTGATGACAAAGAACGAGTATTCAGAAATTACATGTCCGGAAATTTTGCTTGGGAACAGGCTGTAGGTCATGAATCATAAACTCGCAGGAAACATGCTGATTATCCTTGACCTAGAACAAGATCTACGCCGAAGATAAAGCAGTCCATGGATCTATGTTTGTTCCGGTGATCTTAGGGAGCGATAAGACAACAGTCTCTGTCGGAACTGGAAATAACGAATACTATCCGTTGTATCTCTCCATCGGGAATGTATCTAACAAGGCCCGGCGGTCACAGAAATTGAATACAGTCCAGCTTGTAGCATTTCTAGCAATACCAAAGAGTGTGTATCATACCGTAATATTTGATTAGCTCTGACACATTTTGCAGCTGAGCAGCAATACGAAAAGTCAGATGAATTCCGCCGCTTTCGACATCAAATTTTTCATTCGTCTATATCAAAAATCTTGAGTTCACTGAAGACCGCCATGTCCATAAACACTGAGTTAACCATTCTCCGGTGTCCTGATGGTCACTTGCGTAGGTCGGTTCTCGGACTCGGCTCGTATATAGCCGATTATCCGGAACAGGTGAGTCTATGCGCAATATGCACTGGATGGTGCTGCAAGTAAGTACCGTCCTTTCCCAAAATCATATCCGAGTCTGAGGCAATGACTTACTGTGGCGGCATAGATGCACAGCACCTCACAAGGACCTAGATAATTTGGAATTTGTTTCAAATCCTCGAAACAAAAGAGCTGCACGAACAATTGATAGATCAAGTAGATGGCAACAACATTAATAGAGCAACAATCCGGAAAGAGTACGGGTTCCACCAGGATATTGTGGTACGTACTTCAACTTCTTCACTGGATGCGTATTCTGCAACTTGTATGTTGTTCTGTAGCCTTTCACCAATGACTTTCCGCGCGCAGATATATGCGATCTCATATCTCCGGACCTGCTGCACCAAATCATCAAAGGCGTGTTCAAGGACCATCTTGTTGAGTGGATTTGCCAGTGCATGACCACGACAGAGCTGGATATTGTGGATAAAAGGCACTATTACCTTACAAGTCGTTTAATGTGAATACCATTGCTAACTTTCACGTAGAATCAGAGTTGCTGCTCCTTTTCCTGGTCTTCGCAGATTTCCTGAAGGTCGAGGCTTCAAGCAATGGACAGGTAATGATTCAAAGGCGCTTATGAAAGTATGTGGTCTTTGCATCTCGCTCGAGGCGGTGGTTTGCTGATATCTGATGCAATCCACTTAGGTGTATCTTCCGGCTATTGTGGGCATTGTGCACGATGATATAATTCATGCATTGAGTGCATTTCTGGACTTCTGTTACCTTGTGCGTCGGTACACGATTACAGCCTCAAATCTTGATCAAATTAAAGCCTCTCTGGATCACTATCATCAATATCGGCAAATATTCATAGCAAAGGGCATCCGGGATAATTTTTCACTGCCACGACAACATGCCATGGTCCATTATCCAACAATGATCCCTCTCTTTGCTGCTCCTAGCGGATTGTGTTCGTCTATAACAGAAAATAAACACATTCACGCGGTCAAGGAGACATGGCGGCGCTCGAACAGAAATGATCCTTTGGGACAGATGATCACAGCAAACCAACGACTCAGCAAACTTATTGCGTCGAGGGCAGACTTCAAAAGCGTGGACTGCTGGACGATACGCTGGCTGAGGCTATGTGGAATGCCTTGCGAGACGTTTTGCGGAAAAATATGTCAGAGTCAAAGACGGATGACGCCGAGAAGGCCCCAACCCAGAGGGAGCAGATGCAACATCATGGCGTACAAACAACAGGGGCAGCCGATGATACAGAGGACTTCTTTGATGACATTGTGGGCAACCAAGAGCAAATCGAAATTGCTGACCTGGAGGATTCCGGAAGTTCAGTGGATGAGCCCCAGTGTGGTGCGGTTCATAGCGTAGAATGCCAGCTTCGCTTGGGCGGCAGAAATGACCCTTTGAGCTTGATGTTAATGGCTTCGAAACAACGTTAGTATTACTTAGTAACCCGTGCTTTTGGTGCTGCACATCTGACTTCTCTGTTGTTATACTTGCAGAGTCCAGTAAGGTGTACCCGAAACAGCTCAACGCGCTTGCGGCGATAAAAGGCCATCCAGAGCTTCGACAGCTCCGACAGCTCATTAAAGAATACTTATTCAACAAGTACGAGAAGCGCAATTCCAACTTAAGGGGCTCCTCTGGCAGAGCCGAACCAACAGCTGAATTGGACATGAACAATGACTTCTCAATTTTCCATTCAGCCACCGCTTTCTTTGCCTACCGTGGCGAATCGATCCCAATAGAACAAGCAATGAGGGAGGTGATCAGGTCCAATCCCTCTTGGCGCGGAAAAGCAAGACATGACGCAGTCCTTGTTCGAGTTAGCCCCCGCAAAAAGGGGTTTTCAGGAATGAGAGTTGCCCGGGTTATGCTTCTTTTTTCCTTCACCGCTAAAGGGGAGCATCAGGACTGCGCTCTCGTCCAATTGTTCAAGCGTGTTGGAGACTCGCCTGACCCAAAAACAAGTATGTGGATTGTCGAGCCGGAATATGAGTTAGAGACCTCTACCGCCTGTGTTGAATGCTGTTCTGGTGTGAATGCCAGTGGCAGACGTCACTATCACCGTGACTGCAAGGCTCCGAAGCTATTGGTGATAGGTATAGGGGACATCTTTCGTTTGGCTCACCTCCTTGGGGTTCCAAAGGGTGATGAATGTCCGCCGAAGTCATTGACACCTGAGAAGTCCCTGGACTTTTATGATAGATTCTATGTTAACCGATTTGCTGACATGCACATGCACGAATCTTTGTACGAAAATAGACAGTGATAAACATAAACTTTTCATTCAGCACATACGGAGTATATTGAAACTTATGAATTGAGGATACTACGGTACTGAAAGAAAATGATGTGAAAACAGACCTTCTTCAGTGTTGTAGATGATGGTAGCCAAATATTGCAGTCAGTGCGATGGTCGGAAATCATTCCCCGGGCGGCCGCCGGCGTCGAGTAGTACAGTAGTAGTAGTACTAGTAAGGTACTAGTACTAGTACAGTACTATTGGTACAATTTTTTTTACATAACACCAATCCAACTTGAAAGCCTGAGTGCTTTCAAGTTGAACACTGGCATTTGACTCGAACCAATGACTCGGACCTACTACTACTAGTACTAGTAGTAGTACTACCTCAGGCCGGAAGTTCTCAACTTGAATCCGGAAAGAGCCTGAGGCATGCTTCAAGTTTCCACTCACTGGTAGCTACTAGTACGTTGGCTCGAAGTTACAACTTGAAACAGTACGACAAATTCAGTGTTGAGATATAATAAAATGACAGTACTAGTTATGACCTAGTAAAAAACAAACTCTCGAGAAGCTCACATTGCCATCAGCGGACTCAAGCTCGAACTGACTCGCCGAGTCGGATCATGCCAGTGACCTACCTCAGGCCAGAAGTTCCCCATTGGCATCCGGAAAGAGGCATGCTTTCCTCTCCAAGTTAGCTATGTTTTGAACTTGAAGTTACAAATAGTACGATTAGCATAGTAGTAATACTGTATACTAGTACACATGAAGCGCTTCAGAGGAAAGCGTAGATATGATGGAGGATGATTGAGTAGCCTCAGGCTGATAGTGGTGTATCACTGCAGTTCCCGACTTGCATAGTATGAAATATCAAAAAAAAAACTTGAATATGAGTACTTTAAACTTCAAAATGTACCACTACTAGGCTGAGTAGTAGTACTGTAGTACTACGACTTCAAGTTCATGTTGAGCACCTGTCATAAAGATAAGTATATGAATATTATTAAATATTATTTTGTCATATTCAAGAAGATTTATTGGCGGTAGTGGTTTCTAACTTGAATACTAGTACTTATAGTACAGAGCTTACTTGTAAAGAGTAGAGTCTGAAGAGAGAAGAGTAAGTGGATCACCATAGAGTAAACCATTAAATAGTAGAGAGTACAAATCCTTAAACATAATATTTGTCCATGAACGAAAAAAAACTTGTCCTTGGGCCTCAGCCAAAATGGTGTGCCGGTGACCAATGGATCGATTTGTAACCGTCAGCTAGTACACTGCCGTACTTATATCAGTACTGGTGTGGGATAGGGTCCAATTTGTCGAGAAGAGCAAATAGGATTCCATAATCCGTTAAATAGAATGGACCATACTCATGAAGTAGATCGTTGACTGTTTTCAAGACGAGAGAGTCAATATTCTCTTCTGTCGGAACAAGGGCTTCAAGATGCTCCATGTGCTCGATATCCTTGAGGAACAAGTGGGTGGACCTGTCCAGATTTTCCTCGTCTGTATCTTTGTAATCGGCATTGTCAAATTGTCCAATGCCCTGACTCGCTTCGATAATCCCTATTTGAGAGGCATCCATCTTCATCGTAAACCGACGCATTGCACCATCATTTTTGAGGAGCATATCCAAGAGCAAGTCGTCAGAGAGGATAATTAAGCATTTCCTGATCCAATTGAACCTGCTCAGGATGGCCGAACGGTCTCCATATTTGCGCAGGAGTTGTCGATTTATCTTCAACGAGGATGCTACGCCGTCAGCCGAGTCGGCGCCAAGAATATCCATTGACTTCTGAATGAGTTGTTGAATGTCGGACAGAGCACCCTCTCCACCGGCACGTTCAAGTTCACGTTTCCATTGACGCCGTGCATCACGTGCTGTTCCGGCTTGAAAGACAGCCTTCGTCTGAGTGGCAGAACAATTGACTTCTGTTTCCGAGAGTCGAATGTTGGTCGACTCTGACTGTTGTCCCGAACTGCATTTGTCTAAGGCGGCTACCCAATCCTTGCATTCGTTATAGGACCAAATAAGAAGGGGCAGGAAGAACTTAAGCGCAAGCCTGGGATTTCGGGGTTTGCGTTCAGATCTTTCGAGATTCATAGCCATGACTGTCGTAAAGTGCTTCAATTGAGTAGCGAGTTCATGACGAATATTTCTCCCGAGCTCTGTGTCTTTGATGTCAATCCTTATCGCAGAGAAGACAGATTTCGTCTGTATCCAACGATTGCCGAGCTCCTTACTATCCTCAAGTCGAATTTGCCAGCGCAGGATCGTATGGTGTGAATGATAATGGGTTACTAAGCAAGTCAAAAAGTAGTCCCAGATGACGCCCCCAGTAAAAATATTGGAGAGTTTTCTTGACGGAAATGCGCTGGGAAGAACAGATATGAAGGCTGTGGCGACAGCAAGTCTGAATTCATCCACACGTTTGTTGATAAGCAGATGAAGCGGCTCAGACTGTATATCACCGAGAAGAATAGGACGAGAAGTTAGAAATGATTAAGTCAGAGTTTATTTCAAGTCCAAGATGCAGCCTGGGCTTACCATGTGATGCTTGAAGATCGCTAGCTCTTCAGTGAGTTTGAAGAGCATGTCCGTGTACTGAAATGTATTGGACTCAAGCTGATCTATCGCCCTCTCCATCTTTCTCCGCAGAGCTTGAATCTCCCTATCCCTCTTAAGGATCCTCATATTTGCTGAATCAAAGCACATCCCTAGGCGCTCAGCCAGGTGAAGCGTTTCCTGAAAGTCCTCCGACGAGAATCCGACGCGGTCTGCACACTTTATCTTGGACAACAAACTTTTGACGATTGATTGGACCACGGTGCTATCGATAAATAGTTTTGACTGAAAGCCTCGGGGTAAGTCCTCTGTCAATTCACCAAAGATAAGCCAAGCTGCGTAGTAAGTAAGCAATATGATCCCTACCGAAATCGATAAGTTCGAGAAATGCATCCTGTTCCCAGTCGGTGCCAGACTCGGAGTCGGACCCATCGACAATCGAGCGCTTTGAGCTACTACTGTCGCGAGTACCAGGTATGGTGAATTCTGAAACGCTCTGCTCATCATCTGTATCCGGGCTAGAGACTGACTCGTCATCTGTATCCGAGCGAGAGCCTGAAGTTTCGTCCCCGCGTTCGGAACTTGACATGCTGGGAGTTTGACAGTAACCTAACTTCGAGCCTCAATGGTAAGAAATACCAGTAATGGCGTGCCACTACCAGCGGCGGAGAGTAGTAATTGAAAGAAAAGCAAGGCTTGTTGACGAAGGATGGTTCAAGTTTAAGCGCCGTGTGAACGGCGTGGATCTATAGGGGCATCATCGGTCATCATCCTCAGGCTGAGCCTGCCAGTGAGTACCAGTGCCAGTCACATTGGTGTGAGTGAATGATGACAGGCGGTAGTTACTAACTTACTAGTACTAACTTTAGTGAACTCTCACTCAGCGGAAACTCAGCAGACTGCCGATTTGTGGGACCCTCGATAAAGGCCTCTGGCGACTTGGTCCTTCAGTTATATCGGGACAATTTGAGCCACGTTCAAGTTTGTGCCACTGCCACTGCCACTGGCAGGACCCGGCCCGGGATCAGGTCAGCCTGCCAGCCCAGTGAGTGAGGCTGCCGGTGTTGGCCTACTACTAGTAGTAGTAGTACTATAGTAGTAGTAGTAGTAGTAGGCCCTTCCGGCGCTCTCTTGCTATCCGAACTCAGGTGTGTCAGGCCTTGAATCCCCTCTACTTCTGGATGTCGGTTCAGCTCTCAAGAACCCGGATTCTGCCCCATCTGTCGCAACTACTTACGAAGCCCATATCATTGTGCTTGTCACCGGCCCTCCTCAACTGAAGCTCAGCCAGGCCTTGAAGATCGTCTGCCAGTGCCAGTGGCCGGAACTTGTTCAGAGCCGAATCGGATGTTCCGCACATGTATGTATTTTAGTACTACAACTAGAGCTCTAATACTACTAATACTACTACTAGTAGTATTACTAACAGTGGTAGACTCGGAGATTGTCACTCACTGGCACTCACTGGCAGCCTGAGGCTGGGCACTGGCAGTGACAGGGGACTTCCTGTCCGGAGTTCGAAACGGGCCGTTGCCAGCAGCAACTTGAACTTCAAAGTCGTGCTGAGTCACCGGCGCCGTGCACTACTAGTACTAGTAGTACTACTACTAGTAGTAGTATAGTAGTAGTAGTAGTAGCTGCCACTGGCAGCCAGATTCAAGTTGAACTTGAACTCGTCACCGCCGCGTGCGTCACGGTGACTCCGACTCGCAGTCACCAGTGCCAGTGGCAACTCCGAGTCCTTGAACTTCAGCCTGCTACTACTAGTAGTGAGCGTCCGGACTAGGCTTTAGCAGTAACCCAATACCCATCCAGAGTCAAATTGAACCTGAAACTTGAACTAAACTGCGCTGGCTGTCTCTGTGCCCCAGCCCGCCGCAACTTTTATCAATACATAGCAGAAAAAACATCAACTTGAACATGGCATCAGATACTTTCAACGTATTTATGTCCGGCACAGGAAACGCTGATAGTAGGGCTCACCATATTGTTAATGGTCCGTATATCGTCATGGTATACTGACAGTTGTCTGAAATATTCACTACTAATTTCCATTCCTTTACTAAAAACAGCGGCTAGTATAGGATTGGGTTCACACCCCGTTGCGAAGGAGGATATTTACTTGGCAAACGTCCTTGACCGTATAAAATTCATCTTGCAAGCATGGGTGGAGAAACCCGGAACAAAAAAGACAGACCTAGCAGCACGCGCAGCTGTAATAATCGCAAACGGACTTCCGGACAAACCGTGAGTGACGGTCTCAGCCTGATTACTATGCGCCTGATTCTGACTCTTAAATTTGGCCCACTGGCAGTGGCGAAGTCTTGGAATCACATACCGCTCAGGCTGCTAGTGACTGTGAGGCTAGTACCAGTAAGGTGCCAGTGCTGGAAGCTGACGCCGAATCCAAGTCGTGAGTAACGGTATCAGCCTGAGTGCGCGTCCGAGTCTGACCATTCTTGAATTTGGAATGCACGCATCAAGTGGCGAAGTCACGGAATTACATGCCAGTGAGGCCGGAAACTTGAACTTGAAGGTGTCGGAACATGAAGCTGACGTAGTATCCGAGTCGTGAGTTACGGCGCCAGCCTGAGTACGCATCCGATTCTGATCATCTGACAGTGGCAGCAACATCCACAAACACATCGGCCGTTCCCCCTACGACGATATCATGAAGGCCTTAGCCTCTATGAAAGAGCTAGAGCAACTTCGGATCGACACTGAGGAGAAAGAAAGAAGGCTTCGAGATGAAAAGGAAGATTTCGAACGGAGGCATAGGGAACTCCTGATAAATAAGCGGGACAGTGATCAGGAGCAATTAAAGCTTTTGCAGAATGAGTTGATGAAAACCAAAAAACTTATCTCAAATGTTGAATCAAACCTCTCAGAAGCCAACTTCAGCCGGGCGACTGACTCACTCCAGCTTCACAAGGAGAAGGATATACATGAGGAGCAATTGAAAAAGCATGAGGACGCTATTGAAGCTCTAAAGAAACAGCTCGCTCAAGATTACACCCTAATCGCGAGAGCTTCAGCTCAGGAGAGTCTCTTCGCCGTGACTTCGCGCAGGCTCACTAACCTGGAAAATTATCGAAAGCAGTCACTAGAAAAGGAACAGCGGATTGTAGGACATATACGGGCTATTGACGACGCATTCGTTGATGTGACTGAGGAATTGGACTCGAAGGCGGACAAAGTGACACTCGAGGAGATGGCTGGGACTTACAAGTGTTTGCAGGAGACAGTGAAGGGTCTTGTATACACAGTACACGACTTACAGATTAGTGCGGCAGCCGCCAAAGGGGTAAGCCAATTTTGAGCTGCTATCGTAAAACAAATGAAGCTCACAGGATCTCACCCAGAACGAAGCCGCCAAAGCCAGCAGTAAAATACGCACCCTCTGCGAGGACAATAGGGTAGTCGTCATGAAAAGCTTCATAATTGCGTTCCCATTAGAGAAAGGATTCTTCTCTCCAAAACAGGTCATCCCTTATGACGTTACTGGCGAAAGTGGTTTTATGATTCGAAATTTTTTGAACAAGGTTGAACAACTCTACATGAAGTTCGCGACCCTATCACCTGGGCCGGGCAAGAAGCTAAAGGAAGGACGACGTACAGGCGAAGTCGGCATGAGTGGCATAGCTCAGGGCCCAGCAACAATCCTGTCTAATGACATTGCTATCATTCCAAGGCATCTATTCGACGACCTGATTGTCGACATCACCAAGTCCTTGGCAGAGTTAGAGCTGACAGAGGCGTATGCGAAGGGAAATGATGAAGGAAAGGGGAAAGGGAAAGGGAAAGGGAAAAGGGAAAGGGAAAGGGGGAAAGGGAAAGGGAAAGGGAAAGGGAAAGGGGGAAAGGGAAAGGGAAAGGGAAAGGGAAAGGGAAAGGGAAAGGGAAAGGGAAAGGGAAAGGGAAAGGGAAAGGGAAAGGGAAAGGGAAAGGGAAAGGGAAAGGGAAAGGGAAAGGGAAAGGGAAAGGGAAAGGGAAAGGGAAAGGGAAAGGGAAAGGGAAAGGGAAAGGGAAAGGGAAAGGGAAAGGGAAAGGGAAAGGGAAAGGGAAAGGGAAAGGGAAAGGGAAAGGGAAAGGGAAAGGGAAAGGGAAAGGGAAAGGGAAAGGGAAAGGGAAAGGGAAAGGGAAAGGGAAAGGGGAAAGGGAAAGGGAAAGGGAAAGGGAAAGGGAAATGGAAAGGATGAGTTCGAGGCTGTGGATGTGTCGGAGGATGCATCGAAGGAAAAGACGGCGACGCCATACTCCTGGCAGCCACCACTTAACGCATCAATCGTCGACCAGTTCAAATTTTTCCTGGTCCGATTTTTTATAGTCTTCGAATTTCACCGAAGACTATTCTTCCTCCCGATCGCCGGCTAAGCCAGCTGGAAAGGAACCCGATGGATCCTCAGACTATTGATTTGCTGGATGCCGACGCGGCCTGGAACACAAACGCGAAAGTAATACTGGATAAGGATTTTACCGGCTATCTCTTTGACGACCAAATGTATGAACATCGGTTCAAAGGCTTGATGGTAAAGTTCCACTTCGAGGACCACTTTGCCAGGATGGCTGAGCTGGACGGGCAAGAGTACGTGGGCCCGGAGGATATACCGTGCGTGGCTGTAGGCGGGACTCTCGAAGTGCCGCAGGTCAATGTCGCGTTGAAGGAGATGCAAGAATACTTCGACCGTTTATGCCTGAAAATGGAGGCCACCGTGCCAATGGCATCCGCCGACCTGAAAGCGGGTCAGACGAACAAACCCATCCCCAAAGCCCGTGAAGACACGAGCGTGTCTTCCGATGATTTGAGACTACAGCGGCTATTGAATCGACGTAATGAGCATAGGGAGAAGGCTTTAACCCTCGACACTGCGATGAGAATTATCTTGGTAGACGAACTCGTCCCTGACATTTTCAACGACACACGATTCCGAATGTTTTTAAACAAGGTTGCCCATGACCGCTCTGAAATCAGTGACCCCGCTGGCCTTCGCACATTTGTTGAGAATGCTGAGGACATTTTGAAAGTGCAAAAGGATGTTTTCCCCGAACCTGTAAAAACCCGACTGCTCACATTATGCGAGATAGCGGATCAAAACAAGCCTTACGGCCGGAATTTCAATGAGTCGCATATCAGTGGGCGTTTTTGGGGCCAGAAGTTGCGGTCCATCTTACTAGGCGCCAACTCGCAGGCTGAGGATGAACTACCCATTGATTCTTTGGTACTTCGGATTTTAGGCGCAGGCGTGCAGCAGCTCACAGATGTGTCAACTCAGACGATCACACAGTGAAGCCACTGGCAATGGCGGATTTGGAGGTATCCGTGTACGAGTACCGTGACAGGACAACTTGAAGGGTTTGGATGCAACGAGCTGCTTGATCTTTATCTTCCTGGTCAACTACTACTAGTATGATGTTTGTCATTTTCTTGAATGGCGTGTTGCGTTCAAAGTTTGCTTCAACTTCAAGTTGAAGTTACTAGTAGTAGTAGTAGCCTCATGATTTGTACTCCACATTATCATTGAATTTGAATTCAAGTTACTTCTCAGCCACCTCAGGTTAAGGCTCCTTCAGTGGCAGCCTCAGCCTCAGGTGCCAGTGAGTGCATGGTGCCACCTGAGTGCCAGTGCCACTGGCAGTCACGGTGGCACCACTGGCACTGGCAGTGACTCCGAGCCTGTCCGACTCGGAGTCGGACTCGGAGTCACGGTGGCGCCGCACCGGCGTGTGAATGATGAGTTGAAGTTGTATAAAAGACTGGCACTCACTGGCCTCGGAACTTGAACCCTCAGGCTCTGCTGGCAGTGACGTACTACTAGTACTACTATTTATTTAGTAGTAGTCTCTTGTTTTCACTTCTACTACTTACTAGTAACCAGCAACTACTACCAGTACTACCACTATGACATCCACCGCCCCCCAACCTCCAGGCTTGCCAGGGCCACATCCAAGGAATACTACTAGTAGAGCAAACAATGACCGACGCGGATGTGAGTTCTGCGTTCTCCATCTCTGTCACAGGCAATACTGATTGCTGACTACCCCAATAGTACAAGACGAAGATGTACTGGGAGTTACAACGCCACCTTTCAGTGCGCAATGTGCGTCCTATGCCTTCCTTCACTGACACTGGCAATACTGATTACTGCATCACCCATCTCTAGTTTTGCAGGCCCTAGGGGTTAACGTTGAAGAAGCTGCAGGAGGACATTCTTCATCAATGCCGACTGAAAGTGAGTCCTTCCTTCCCTTCACTGACACTGGCGAAACTGATTGGTACTTAACCCGTTACCAGTTTCACAGGCCCCAGAAACTGCGATTACTGATGACGAACCTGTGCAAGGACAAGGTTCGGGGGAACGATTTATCATTGCCGGTGGCCCTGCCCGTGGGTCATTCACCGTCACGAGTTCCTTAGACTCGGAGGGGGGAAGCCTCCTACTATCAATTCCTCTTGCATCCCTTCAACCAGACTTGAAGTCACAGCAAACCAAGTCCGTCCTGTCTTCAGCGGTTGTGAATACGATTCTCGCGCAAAATCCTAACGCTTATCTCCCACGACGAACACATGTGTCAGAAGAGGAGCAGAAAGGTTACTACCTTGGCTTCCCTGGCAAACCGCGCCTGCTCGGGCGAACCGGTCCCAATTGGACGGAGACCAAAGAACGTAAATATGTGGGCATTGTTGGAAATCACCGGATTGCCAATGTATGGCCGCAACTGCTCAAGAAGATCATGAAGTATCTCGATTCCGAGAATTTGCGGTGGAACAGTCTGGAAGCCAACCGTGTTGCCTACGGAGATAGTCGGGTGTGCCCTGTTTTTGTTTTGATCGGAGTCAACGACCCGTCACTTCGCACTGAAGATGCGTGCCGCATCGCGGAACGCGTTAAAGAGTTCCTCTTTGAAATGCGCATCTTCGACGTTGAGGTCGAGCTCAGGGAGCGAAAAATCATTAGCGCCTCAGGCCAGGGCAAAGCTTCTGTCAGTGTTCCACCTGTTGTGCGCACTGGCACCGGCGACTCAAATACTCTGGCTAGCGGTCATGCTGAGACTGGCGTTGGCAATACCGCTCCCGTTCACACTGGCTTCAGTTTTCATCCGGAACTCACCAACCTTCCCAGACGTTCCGATCGTCGCACTGCTCCGACGAACAATGGAGGTGCGGGGGATGTCACTGAGCATAATGATGGTAACAGCACCAGGCCCCTTGTCGCTAGCGCTCACGGGGCAGAACCCTACGCCTACCCAACAGAGATACTGTTCACCGCACCTGCGGGAGCCGATAATTATTTCCGCCTGTGGGATCGCATGATGGATTTCCCAAGCAGGCCAGTGGCAGCTGCCAACAAGCCAATCAGTCGTATGACACCGTCTTTCTCCATGGTCACAGGAACTTGCCTTGGCAATCTGGAGGGTGGCTTCTCAACGGGGTCGCTCTTTATCCTACAAAAGCTCGATAACACGACGTTCAAGGTGTTCATCCTCGGTACTCGCCATGGCAACGTTCCTTCGAAATTCGGAGACTACGATCCATACGCAGATACAACAAATAAGCCGCGCGACCCAAACGACAATTGCCCAATTTATCTCTTCTCTCGCGAGGCTCTAGCCGCCCATGTGCCAATGATTGGCGCGCTTCACGATGAGTTAGAAGCGGCAGCGTTTACTCAGCCACTGGCACCTGATCTTCCGCCGTCTGCTGAACAACAAGCTTTCGCGGATATCGTAAACAAGTGTCAATTCATTGAGCAATCTTGGCTTGATAAGACGTCATCGCCACATTTGTGGATTAATAATCGTATTGGGAAAGTGGCCAATGCTCCCCCTCGAAGAATGGGTAACTTGACTATCTCCAAGACACCCTACCTTACGGATTGGTGCTTGATCGAGGTGGACGACCAATGCCTCCCCAACGAATTTGAATTTTCCTCTACTGATGGTGAAGGTCTCAGTTGGAACAATTTCTATAACGTCATCGACATTAATAGGCTTCCTCCATCGTCGGCAGCTCAGTCTGTACCACGAGAAGCACTCTTGTCTAGGCTTGGCTGGAAAGGGAGGGACTTCTTTAGTCCAATCCGAATTGCGGGATATGTTCCGAAAGAAAATATATTCCCCCGGGTCCAGGAGCACCAATTGGACGCAGATTATGATTATGGATGGACTTTCATCGACAATCTCGTCGCTGTGGGGTTTAAGCGAACTGTGTACAAATGGGGCTGGAAAACTGGCCATACGTTAGGTGAGGTCAACAATGTTGCTGCCGTTCTCAGATCTATGCAGGTTTCCCCTGGGCACGTTGAGCAGACTACGCATATTGCTTTACAGATCCCACCGGGTTCGGTTGGTTTAGGGAATATCGGGCATAGGAACAATGCTATGTTCGCAGAACCGGGGGATTCGGGTGCCATAATCATTGATCAGCACAGACGTGCAGTTGGTACCATTTTAGCTTGCGGACTCATCGAAGCGAGGGGTAGGGATAATCAGAGTGTACTCGACGGTTATACTTATGGTGTCGCTCTATGGCAAACGGTGGAAGAGCACCAGTACCAACTAATAATCTTATAGATATGCGATAATTATCGCAACCCGTTTCTGAAGTTACCGCGATAACTTCGGCAGGCTTTCGGCAGCTCGTTCTGCCTTTCAGCTCTGCCTGGGCCGTGCGTGCCGACGCAGCCTTGTCAGGGGCTTCGCCCGGCAGGACAGCAGGGCCTCGTACTCATTTGAAATATAGATTATATTCTAATTTAGAGTGCCTGGACTACGGTCCAGGCACTATCTACCATTTCAAATACATACTTTAAATACAATGAAGCACGCGCTAGGGCGGTGCGCGCGGCGGCCTTGTGCGCGCGCGCACGCGGCGGGGAATAGCGCGCCCCGTTCTGGCACCCACCAGGGGTGCGGTCGTGCGCAACCGTGGCACGTCAGGCCCGCTATCCTCTGGCCGGCCCCAGGCACAAAGAAACAGCCATATGAGCGCACCGCAGGTGAGGAGAAGCGCGGCGCGCGGGCCGTTGCTTCTCCCTCCCAAAAGCGCTGCGGCTGTTTGTCCCTGCGGGCGATCGGTTCGAAGTCGACGACCTTCACGTCCTCGGCACGGATGCTCAGCTCGATTTCGTTTGCGGTGAGGTTGAGGTTGAGGAAGATGGTCTGCTTGCGGAGGATCTGCTTGAGGATAGGCCGACTTAGTTCGGTGAATCGAAGTTGGTTAGTAGGCTCACCAGCCCCAGCCGCGGTCTTCGTCGCCGTCGAGTGGGTACGAGGATGTGTGCGGAAGGAAGGCGAAGGGGTGATGAGTCTAAGAAAAGGGAAGAGAACGTAGAGCTCGAAAGCGTCTATCACGCACAGCTCACCGGATTACGGCGTAACTGCAAGGAAATAATTGTCACTGTCAGTCAAATCTGACGCACCAGATAACATACCGCACGCACCTGAGTAGAATTCTGCATGATGGGGTTCACGACGCCCTTGAGAGTCTTCTGCCTCTCCCAATACGCCTGCTTCGATGCTTCATGCGAGGCGTCGAGCCATGAGATCGTCTCGTTGACTGCAATGCCTAGCTTGGACTTGTCATCGGGCTTGAAACTGTAGCTTCTCGTCGTTCAAAGAGTTGCGGAGGTCGTAGGAGTATGACTCGAGGTCTGGAAAGCTGCGCTTGCGAGCGCATCTGAACAGCTCACGCCCGATAGGCGAAGAGGCTGCGGAAGCAGAGGCAAGACGGCGTTTGCGCGCAGCAAACGCCTTCTTGCCCGTCGTCCATAGACTGTGCTTGAAGAACAAAGAAGAACTTGAAAGAGAGAAAGACGACGACGACGTTCGTGCGTGCGATTGCGCGCCACGACCCTGAGAATCGCGTGAAATTACCATATATGGTATGTCTCAGACTTTTTTTCTCCTTCAAACATATGAATAACATGCACTCTGAATTTTAGATAAACACTTTGAGCTCAGGCACAATTTTGTATTATCTTGATTGTATGCTAATGTATGTAAACAAAAAACAAGAAGGCTACAATGGGAGCTACAAAAGGTGAAAAGTAGTGACTACACTAGAAATGCATGATTCATGCATATTTGTTCCGATTCTTTGATTTTTCTTATACTTCCCATTGCTCGGATCACTTCAGCAATTTACTGTCTTACTTTATGTGCCTTTTTAACGCTCTCACAAATGTTTCATATTTAACGGCGTCCTTTAAGAGGCTATAAAAATCAGATAATCCCCAAAAGTGGCCATTTTGTGCACTTTTGGGTCAAATTTCAACATTCGCAGCTAATTACACTATATTAATGCCGAGCAAAAAATAAATCTATGCTACATAGCTATACTACACATGCTAATAAAGCATAATCAGTCGTTAGAGTAAAAGTTATAAGAAAAACACTTGTGAAGTACACAAATGTATCCGAAAGTCGAACACATGTGTACAAGTTTCACTCGAAGTGGTGTATTCAAAACACCACTTTCGAGTTCAACCACTTCCACTCTACCTATCACCAAAGTTCTTTTTGAGACTTCTATATAGTGTAAAGGGAATCTATTCTGCAAATAATGGAAGTATCAGTTACACTAAAAAATATACAAATGAATAAATACTGCTGGAACAGCACTTGTTATCACTGTTTTGCTTGTTACACAACAACAAAGTACCTAAATGCTATTAAAAAAATATGATAATTTACTTTACATTTGTCTCTCTTGCATCGTATAGTGTGCCTGAGATTTTCTCGAGTTTGTGTTTTAATATTGAGAGAAAACAATGTCCGGCGATGCCTCGGACAAATGGTCCGGGAATCGCCGGGCACGACCTCGAGGAGACAAATGTGTCGAAGGACAACTTCGACAACATATTTAAATGAAATAATTCGCTCCTTGCACACAGTTTCTCTATGTTTCGAATGTATATATATTAAATATTGTATTAAGGTAATAATATACATAATTTAGATACAAGAGAAAGAGAACAAACATACTAGGTTTAACCTCTCGTTCTCGTCATGTAACATTTGCGTGAAGCTTGCGTTGTCCTCAGACGTGTACCAAGCTTGAGAATCATCAAGGCTGATGTTCGTCGGGTCATACCGAGCAGGCTTCTGGGGTCTCTCGCTGCTAGGACCGGTGGTGGGGTGCAGAGGTGTATCTGAAGGGCCTGCGGACGAAGGTGGCCGTAGCGTGGTTGCTGTGGCTGGTATCTCACAGTAGCTGGTGTTGTAATCACTTGCAATCGCCTGACAGACGCATTAATAAGGTTTGGATCCTCTGAATGTCGCGCATCAAGGTATTAGTTGCGTCAAGGCAGACCAGGGAAGGGAAGAAATCTCTTGCAATAATGTGACAGAGCCGCCAGTAGCTGGTGTTGCAATCGCTAGCGATTGCCCGATAACCGCCTTGATAAGGTTTGGATACTCGGACCGCGGAGCATCAAAGTAGTTGTTGGTTGTGTCGAGGTGGACAAGGAAGGGAAGAAACCTCTTGCAATAATGTGTGATAGAGCCTCTGTACGACTGTTGACCAGGTTTTCGCTGACGGCGCTGCAATTGTTGCGGTTGTTGTCCTCAGAGTTTGGGAGAGCGGGGGAACGACGGGAATGGACTGCGACCGGCTGTTGTTAGCGTCCTCGTAATGAAGATGAGGGAGAAGGTTCGCGCCGCATGCTTGCTTGCGCTGCACCTATAAGAAAGATTAGCATTGAACGGCAAGAAGTGCAGGATTCGGAGTGACGCACCTGGCCCATTTACGGCCTTCTTACTCCTCTGCGGCCAGCATACTTGCATTGCGAAAACTCCGAAACGATTTGAAGAAGAAGAAAGAAGAATAATGAGAGTGGAAAGGGAGAAAACGACGTACTCGTCGTGAAAGTGGGAGAAAAGGACAAGGACGACGCGCGCGCGCGCCACCATACTAGTAAGCGCCGGCGCTTACCTTCGCGCAGTGTCGCAACATTAATTGTAATTTAACGGCGACGTCATATTGCAAATAAAAAAGATTAACCTATAGTACTAGCTAGAAGCTATTTGATATCAAATTATGAGGGGCTAGGCCCCGGTAGCGAAATTATCGCGTTGCAAACGCGTCAGTGATCAAAACCAGGCTGTATTACCGAATCCAGCCTGGTCCCTGACGCGGGATGCATGCCGTGAGGTGCCGTGAGGCGGCACCCCGGCATTAAGCAGCCGCACAGGCCAAAAAAGCTATGGTCCCGTTACCGCGATAACTTTAGAAACGGGTTGCGATAATTATCGCGGATCTATAAGATTATTAGTTGGTACGGCTCGATATTGCAAGTGTGGTTTCCATCCGTGAACTTGAAGTATACTGCTAGCTAGTAGCCAGTGATAACTTGAACTTGTACTTGTTCTAGTGACATGATTCGCGACTTGGACTCGGACAGTTGGAGGATCGTCTTCCCTCGGCGGATGGGCCCTGATTTGAAGTTTATGGGGAATTATTGCTTATTACTTCAAGATGAAGCCACTTGAACTTCAGGCTGTATAATCATGGTCTTGAATCATTGTATGCGTAACAACGTTGGAAGTTAAACTTGAAGGGGACACGGAAAGTTCAAGTTGCGGAGTCATACGACTCAGCCTCCAAGTCGGATCATGATGCATTGCCATCGTTCAAGTTGAAGCTCAGGCTGCCACTGCCAGTGGCAGTGGACTCTGACCCTCCTCAGGCTCCGGTACCGAACTACCACCATGTTCGAGTAATACTGCTATAGTAGTGGGTTTATCATAAGATACATTTCTGCAAATACTGTGAGATATATATATTGTAGACGATGCACGAAGAGGCAGCATGAAGATGGTTTACGGCATAAAGGAAATAGGGATAGATATGTACGAGGTCTGTACAACTTGAAGGATGGGGAACGGCGAAGAAAGAACTTGAAGGACCTCCTGAAGACTCGGAGAAACATGAAATAGAGTGGATAGAAAAGGTGAGTAAATATGAATGCAATCCAAGGAACCACAACTCATATGTACCATCATGATGATAGGCTTCGTACTACATACTATTTCAGTGCACGCGACATCATCTCTGCTGGTCCTGGCACTGACAAACGTCAGCCTGAGCAGCTTCGTTTTCGAACTTGTTGAAGCTACAGCCTGCCAGTGACTACTTAATTTGTCACACGTTACCCCTCATGAAGGACAGAAGGGTGTTAAAGCACTTTACCATCACATTTGAGGTCTCAAGAACTGCATAGTGATAGAAGTATGGATATCATATAAGTTTTTGAGATAATATCGAGAAAATGAGGCAGGAAAAAGTGAACAAGAGCATAGATTTTAGCTCAGCCTGCTGCCACTGGCAGTGCCAGTGAGCGCACAGCCAAAATCATACTAGTAGGAAGGTATCCTGTGACTGCCAGTGTCACTTCAAGTTGAGTCACCGCTTTTTACACCCACCTCAGGCTGTATTGTTGAACTTGTACTTCCTCCACCGTTTTCCTCGAGGAAGCCCAAGAAACCTACGGCGACGTGGGCGAACTACACAACCTCGCTATCGCTCGGAATTACAGGCCCAGACGAGGAACGAAATTACCTGAGCTCGAACGTTGAAAGACTCAGTGTTTAGTAGGCGATTGGAAAGTTGTCGCACCACCCCCCTCCGCGGTTCCCCGGTCACTCAAAAGAAGGCGTGCTTTAAGGCGGACAGCCGCAGACTCGGACCCAAGAGGCGAAGATAGAAAGTGTGGTGGACGAGGAGGAGTGCTAGCCTGAGTGGGCTTGAAACAGTTTGAATGTGTCTCGATCTCTTGAAATTTCGTGAGTTCCTTCTTTCCGTTACCGATTCCGAGTCCTTGGAAATCAGGTATCACGAAGTTTTTAAATGTTTCTTCAGAGAAATGAAGACAGCTTCAAAATGACTGTGACTCGATCTCTTAAAATTTCGTGAGATCCTTTTTTCCGTCTCCTCGGAAATCAAATATCACAAAGTCTTCACAATGCTTCTTCAGAGAAATGAAGACAGCTTCAAGATGACTGTGACTCGATCTCTTAAAATTTTGTGAGTTCTTTTTTCCGGATCAACTTCGGAAATCAGATATAACAAAGTCTCCCAATGCTTCTTCAGAGTAATGAAATCAAGAAGACGACTTCAAGATGAACTTTACTTGATTTCGTACTAAAGCGGATTTATTCTCTTCCATCAGAATCAGAGCGCTGCGCAGTGTGACTCGGACTCGCAGGCGGTGGGCGGTGAGCGCTCTTTCGAATAATCCAGAAGAATGGTTCAAACAGCTTCAAGTTATAAAAGGAGGACAAAATATCTCTTTGCTAAATATCCTATGCTCGCGCGATCATTAACTGTCATGCTACTCAACATTATAACCTTTATCCTGCGCTTCATAGCAGCATTTATGTCTAATTGCGGAGTCCGAGTCGGAGGAAGGCGCGAGTTGGACGAAGAGGACGCGATTGACAAAGGTGATTCAAGCCGTTTACTATCTCAGTACAGAATGAAAGCTGACCCTTTGTTTCCTACAGTATACGATAGACTCGGAGAATTCTGACGCTACTAGTGGCAGCGTCGGTTGTTATGAGAGGTGTGAGGTTCGTTCAAAAAATGCTAGGGTATGTATAACTTCCTGCCTCAGCACTGTTTATTCACTTACAAGTAGTCTACCATCTTCCAGTCTCTCTCTATGATTCAGGGCTTGACTTTTCAAAATTTCCACAACAACTTAAATCGACACAGGCATGACTCAGGCTAGTACTACTCTAGTAGTAGTAGTAGCGGTGCTCCTTCAAGTGCAAATTGTTTTCTCGCTTCCACCAGAACAAACATTTTACTTTACTATGAAAGATTAGAAATATCATATTGCTGGCATGTGTTTATCAGATATAATATGTATTCAAGTTGGTAAGTGCAATGATACACAGCATCAAAGTTGAGTGATGACATCCAATTTGGAGAACTTCCGTTTCGAAACTGATGCACTTATGTTGCACTTACCATTGCACTTGAACTGCCCACTGGCATGCCGGTGCTTAAACCTCACTTAATCCTGGCTTGCCGCCTGATGTACAATTCCCCTCCTTTTGCACTGATTTTATCCTGAAACGCCGTGTTTTAAGGCCATCAGGCAGCCAGACAACCCTTCAGGCAGGCGTGGCAGCGCTTCGACCCATTTAAGAAAGCTTCAGGGCGCGCCAGGACGCGCCAGTCGCCGTAAGCAAAAGGAAGTTTCCCTGATGCGTTACTACCGTGACTAGTACTAGTAGCCTATGTATGTACTAGTAGTAGTAGAGCAGTACAACAATTACACACTGTACTTACCTTCTGTACACTAGTTGCTTGTCATTATCATAACTACCAATCACCCGAGAAATTACCGAGAAATTAGAGACTGGCTCGAGTCCACTTCTATCATGTGTGTCACGCTTTCGTTTGTTGATCTTGTTCGTCACCGTTGAACTGCTCATTCCGATCACGGAGCTCTGACTTTCGCACCCTCCAACATGTCCACTTTACTTATATCAAGCATAGAGTCATATATCCCCATCTACACGCAAGCTGACGCATATATAGCGTCGTATTTGTCACTGTCCTTGTGGAAAGAAAGTTCTCGATTCAATCCCGACTCGGACGTCTTTGAATAGACTGCTCGACTATATAAAACGCGCCATGCTTGTCGTTACCAACCTCAGAATTCAACGACCTTTCCTTCCTCAACCACTTCTTCGTAACCTCTGCCATGTCTCAAAAAGCTCTTTTCCTTGAAAGCGCTCCGAATGGTCCCTGGAAGGTCGGAACGAAGGACATCCAGAAACCGGCAGCTGGAGAGCTCTTGGTGAAGATCCAGGCCACAGCTCTGAACCCGGTCGACTGGAAGATCCGCGCATACAACTTTTTCATCACAGAATGGCCCGCCATTCTTGGCACGGATGCATCAGGAGTCGTCGAGGAAGTTGGGGAAGGGGTAACCGGGTTTACGAAGGGAGACAAAGTGTATGTAGTTTACCTTGCACTGACTATTCGCGACTAATGTTCATCTTAGCTTCTTCCAAGGATATTTCACCAATGACAAAGCGACTTTCCAACAGTACACTTTGGTTCCCGCCGAGATTACTGCTAAAGTAAATTCTCAACATGGATCAATACTTGCAATCGTCTTAATGATTCACCGTCTGATTGTAGTTGCCACCTAATGTGTCATTTGAATCGGCTGCATCCATTCCACTCGGACTCGCTACAGCAGCCTCAGGTCTATATGCTGATAGGAAAAGCCCTGGCTCCAAGAAACTAGCTGCGCCTTGGGAGAACGGGAAAGGGCAATACAGCGGACAGCCCATTGTTGTTTTTGGAGGCTCTAGCTCTGTCGGCCAATATAGTGAGATTTTTCTTGCAATCCTCTTCCTCGACTCACCTACTCACGGAATTTCTCACACTGCGCAGCTATCCAATTTGCGAAATTATCGGGATTCTCGCCGATCATTGCCACAGCCTCTTTGCACAATGAAGCACTGCTGAAGTCCCTAGGAGCCACGCACGTCGTTGATCGAAAGGCCGATGTCGTTGCAGAGGTCAAAAAGATAGTCAGCAGTTCGGTCGAGATCATCTATGATGCTATCTCCGAGCAGTCTACGCAAGAGCAGGCATGGGAGATTCTCGCACCCGGGGGAACGCTCGCACTTGTCCTTGATCCTAAAGTCGACAAAACTAAGTACAAAGACAAACATACCGAACACGTCTTTGGTAACTTTCATGTGCCCGCGAATAGGGCACTGGGAGTAAGTCTGTATAGCAAGTTGACGCAACTCTTCGGAGATGAATCCCTCAAGGTATGTTTCAACTGCATTTCGATCCTTGAAAAGAGCGCTGCTAACGTTCCTCACAGCCGAATCCTGTCGAGGTTTTGCCGAACGGTCTTGCAGGTATCCCGGATGGACTCCAGAGGTTGCAGGACAACAAGATTAGCGGGAAAAAGCTCATTGCGCTTCCCCAGGAGACTGCATGAGTTGAGACGGAACGAACCACGAAGTCAAAGAAAGTGTAACAACATTGTAGTTTGTACGAAAGAAGTCACAAGAACCTGATTAGTATGAATAAATATATTTATCAGAGGAAAATGAAAAACGAGGCGATTCAGCGCGAACTTGAAGCATTTGAGTTCCAATACTTCAAGTTGTTTAAAAATGACGTCATATATACTAGTTCTCCTTAAAGTTTCCGTTCCACCCTCATGATCATTTGTTGAGTCATCCTCCAAGGGACACTTGTTTATCTCAATTGTGTTCTACTGTACTACTCAGGATTACAGCTCTATGGAGTCGACGAAGGAAATCCTGCCTTTTCCATCTCCAACTACAACATCCATATATCATAATTCTTATATCTCGCCGAATCACTGGCGTCGATGCCCGTTATCTTTTCTCAAGCGATATATTTGAACAGACCTGAGATTAAGGCCATCGTGACCCTCAAGCGGTGCACTTTAGACGCCTGAGGCACAGACACCCCCTAAGGTTGGTGCTACTATGAGCTATATCCTCGGCCGCGCACGTATTTGTATCCGTTATAGGTAGAACAGATCAGTGGCTATACTTGCTTGCAGTGTGACCAGCATGGCGATCGTGCTACCCAGTCCTTGGGTGCGCGATGAACAAGGCCAATTATCGATAATGCGGCCAGTATCTCACCTTCAAGCTCGACGACGACATCCGACCGCCCTCAGGCTGGTAGTGCTAGATGTAGAAGACCCATGGGCGACTTCTATTCTCTGACTCGGACAACAATGGGCTCTCGATCGCTTCTCTCCTCCATTAGAGCCGGTGCTCAATCAGCGCCAACATCGGCTGAGTCTGAACTGATGCTGCGCGGCTTTGCCGCCCATGCACACTTAGACCTGTCCGGACGAGTCCTACAAGAGTCTCAGCACCCCTTCGGCCAAGGTGCTTATTGTGACGTCTACAAGGGCTTATCACTTGTGCATGCGAAGTGTGTTGCAATCAAACGGTTTCGGGAGTATGTGCATGGTGGATTATCTGTCAAGTTTGGAAAGGTTTGTTGAGGAGCGCATACACTCACTTATCATGAGTGACTGGCTGATTGCTTGCTTACTATCTACTACTGCATTGCAGGGGTTAGCAAGGGAGCTGGAGATCTGGGCGAAACTTCGCCATCCAAACGTTCTACCCCTCCTCGGGTACATTGTTGATGATGATGCACGGTACCCAGCGCTCATATCGGAGTGGATGTCAAATGGCACGGTCCTACAGTACTGCATAGCCCACCCGGCAGCATGTATAGTGAATTTGGTGAGTGGATCGACGCGCTCGTCATTGTAGAGCGGAATCGGCCGCCATCCTCGCCACACATATTTCCCCGCACGCAAATCATGAAAGTCAAAAGACATTAATAGATTATATACTGTCCTATATATACAGGTTAAAGGAATCGCGGCAGGTCTATTCTACCTCCATTCGAAGGGCGTAGTCCATTCAGATATGAAGAGCGTAAGCAAACGCCTGCTTATTGTTTCAGATCACACACACACATATTGATCAGCACCCATTGTATAGGACAATGTTCTCGTCACATCATCCGGCATACCTCAATTAGCAGATTTTGGAGTTTCACGGCTCTTCGTACAGAGTGGGACCGTAGACAGCACGAGCAATCTCAAGGGGAGCGTTCGTTGGACTTCTGTCGAGCTTTTGCGAGGGGAAGCATATGCTCAGAGGCCGTATACAGAAAGCAAGGAGACTCAGGAGAGTAAACAACTTATTTTTCTTCAAGCAGACATATGGGCCTTTGGAATGACCGTATATGTAAGCCATTTGCCATTCCGCCTCCTGTCGAAAGATCACTGATAGACGAGTGGCACACTAAAGGAGATCTTGACGAAAGACCGGCCGTATTATCATCTTCCAACCGATTTTCAGGTTTTCTTTGCAATAATTAACGGACTTCTCCCCAGCGCCCCTTGCAGAATCGAACAAGGTGTCGCCGAGAAGGACGAGAAAACTCTCTGGGCCTTGTGCAAAAGATGCTGGTCAACGAAGCCGGAGGATCGGCCTACCATGATGGACGTTACTTTCGAGCTGAGCTCTGGCTATCGGGTAAGGTTGATTCAAATGATCTAAGTCCTCCATTGAGCTGAAAGATCCGTAGATGATGGGACAAAGTAGAGCAGGATCAAAGGCAAGGCAAATTTTGGAGCAAGACGATCCGATTGTCGACGAAGTTGGAGACTCCGAATATGTCGGTGAGAAATCCGGGGATCAAGTGATGCTCCCCAGAACTTCAAGGAAGGCCCGTGTCCTTAACAGTGATACGGAAGTGGAACATTTATTTATCAAGCAACCGGTGCAAGCTCCGCGACAGAAGGAAGCTAACGATAGGTCGAAACCCAGCTTGTTGACGCTGAGATTGAGACATGAAGCGATATGCACCCATCAATCGCGTGAATTGACTGCGCAGCAGCGTATCTCTATCGCTGATGTCTTCGCGCCCACGGCAATGGACTGGGAATGGAGAAGGGGTACGAAGAAGAGCTCAATGGCAGAGCCTGTCGCCACGATTCTTTCAATAAATCTCGAATTCCCGAGCGATGGAGCCGGGTTCACCGATAGCGACGAGTCCGGTTATGGCGAGGCGGCCGCTCCGAAGCGCTTGTCGGGGTCTTCCGCAAGGAATAACTTTCGTTCCTCAAACACAACGGAGGCGAAATTCTCTTTCTTGTCTTCATCTCGCAAGAAAGAAGTCGATTTATCACAGAGCGTAGCGATTAAGGCACTTGCTGCGCTGTACGATTGGGTTAAGCCCAGACCGAGAGTGGCTCAGACCGATGTCAAGGACGTCCGACGACAACCAAGTTTGCTGCCGCGTCCTGCTCGTGATAACTTGAATGCCACAACAGGAAGCCCTGACAGTGTTCTCGTTACTCAACAACTCGAACTTCCGCCTGTGATAGCACCCATCGCAGTGCGAAGGGTGACGGGGTTTGCTACTACAGGCGGAAATGTAGCTGATGACACGCTTCTTGCAGGAAACCCAATAAATTGACAATGGAGATGGGCAAAGAAAGACAATGTCTGCAGATGATGGCAATCGTGTTTCATATGTTCAAGTTTATTGGATCTCTGGGTGAAATCTTGTCTGCGCATTTCATGAGTTTAACACATATCATTATCTGACATCACTATTCGCACCTTGTTCGCATTCGCACATGTATCATTATCTGTCGCTTCCTTTCTGATTCGTGTACTGATAAACAACTAATCTTCTGTATAAATCGATGGTTTTGGTTTGATGGTCCTGGTTAGATCTACTAGAGGTTGGGACAGTCGGATGTCCCTGTGTGCAGCTTATGTCAAAACTCCGGCATCGGACTAATGCCGTTCTAGGACATGCGAGTTCCCGCGGCGCGACTGCTGCGCGTCCTTGGAAATGGTAGAACATGATCACAGACCCCCGCGCTCGCTGTCTCATCCACCCCACCATCAGCCCCCTCGCAAGCCCGCCTCCCCGTAAACAATGTCGTCGGGTGAAGACGACCTGAACGACGACGGCCACGGCCTTGGACAGGAGCTCAAGAAGAGGAGGATACAGCGCGCGTGTGATATCTGCAGACGGAAAAAGAGTGAGCGAGCCCTGCAAATTATCGGATGTGAGGCCTAGGTGAAGTTTGCTGATGGACTCTTTATCACAGTCAGATGTATGTAGGAATCGCGAGCGCGTCCCTATGATGGCCCGGAGACTTACCCCCCGATTACTGTACCTCACTAGGTGATGGCGGCCAAATGCCTAACAATCGCTGTAGCAACTGTATAGCTTACAACCTCGACTGCACATACGTAGAGGCAGCCAAGGTGAGTCTATGCCAATTAGCTTTCTCCCCTGGGCCCCGCTCAAAGCCAGCCATCAGAAACGTGGGCCACCAAAGGGGTGAGTGCGCAGCGCATTCAGGCGCCTCAATCCGCTTCTAACGCACTGTTCACACGTTAGCTACGTTGAAACCCTCGAGAACCGGCTTGAGAATATGGAAAAACTCCTTCAGCGAGTACGATCACCGTCTTCCAGTTTAGTTATCCCTTGCCCTGCTCATATCGCTCTTTTCTCACAGCTTTGTCCTGACGCCGACTTTACTCAAGAATTGGGATCTCGTATTGACCGCGAAAGCTGGATCGACAAACGCCCCATGACAGATCTAACGTCTCGAGGGAGCCGCGGTGCTTCACCGACCCGCCGTCTGACGACCAGCGCTGCTCCGATCGCGGGAGCCATACCATTGCCGACAGACTCGGAAGACCTTGTGCCGAGCGACGACGAGATCGGTCATGCGACGCTCACAGAGGGACTCAAGCGTCTTGCTGTAGAACCTCTCGACCGACGCTTTCATGGCAAATCTAGTGGGGTCATGCTCGTCCAGGCAGCTATGAACCTCAAAAAGGAGTTTTCGGGAGCAGACCAGCCAAAGGATCTAATTGTTCCTCCAACTCGCCGAGCAGAATTCTGGGCGCCTCATCCGGTAAGCACCTTTACGATGCCTTTGGCTGATTCACCGTTGGGTGCAGTCGGCGTGCCGTTCCTGTGATTGGTCCCCTTCCGGCTATTTTTGACTATGCTGTCAATGGTCGTTACGTTTTATACTGACACAGTTTTTGATGACATTCACAGTGGGAGATAATCTCAGAAGAGCACGTCGTACGCTTTGTATATCCTCCAGATGATCTCATACCCCGATTGGTCGACAACTACTTCGTATTCATGAATCCTTTCCTACCTGTTCTCCATCGGCCATCGTTTGAACGGGCGCTTAATGACCGGAGGCATCTTACAGATATCGGATTCGGCTCCGTGGTTATGCTAGTCTGTGCCATCGGAGCTCTTTGGACGGATGATGGGCGCGTCTATATAGAAGGAATGTCAAAACACTCGTCTGGATGGAAATGGTTCGAGCAAGTACAAGTTCAGCGGAAGTCATTCCTAGGCCCACCAAGATTGTACGATCTACAGATATACGCTGTATGCTTCGTACCGATTTTGCAGTTGTACATTATACTAAGTCTTATTTTCTTCAGCTGTCTGCGATATTCTTACACAGCTCATCATCCCCCCAGTCGAGTTGGACCACCGTTGGTATCGGTATCCGTGTAGCACAAGATGTAGGTGCGCACAGACGGAAAGTATATAATGCACCCCTCAGTGTCGAATCTGAGCTTTGGAAACGAGCTTTCTGGTGATTTGGCCGTATTTCTTCGCTTGTTGTCTGTCCTGACATTATCGACAGGGTTCTTGTTGCTATGGACAGATTTAGCAGTGCCGCTCTTGGACGCCCTTGTGCAATTCAGGATGAGGAGTGAGCTTATACATTGAGCGCATGTCTACCCTGACCTGACTGTTTTCCATTAGCTTTGATTTGGAATTACCTCTAGAAGTCGATGACGATTTTTGGGAGCATCCTGACCCAGCGAAAGCTTTCAAACAACCTCCCGGTCTACCTTGTGGTGTCGCATATTTCAACAGTTTTCTGAAGCTCAATCAAATTCTTGCTTTCGCTTTGCGCACGATTGTACGTCAATGATACTGAGGCAGGAGATGATGGATCTGACGTTCTTTACTCGCATCTAGTATTCCATAAACAAATCAAAGATTCTATTGGGATTCGTTGGTCCGCAGTGGGAACAGCACATAGTAGCAGAGTTAGATTCCGCCCTTAATAAATGGATAGACACTGTACCAGATCACCGTGAGTGCTCAGCTGTATTTAATCGCGCACTAATTTATGATATCGTTCGTAGTTCGCTGGGATCCTCATCGCGAGAATTTCTTGCATTTCAGTCAATCAGCTACACTTTACGCAACATACTATCATATCCAAATTCTCATCCATCGACCTTTTATTCCATCCCCTCGCAAACCTTCTCCCTTGACATTCCCCTCTTTAGCTATCTGTACGAACGCAGCCCGCTCGTGCAGTCATGTACTTGACATTCAGCGCCGAAGAGGAAGTACACCGATGCCACATATTCAGATAGCTGCGTTCACTGCTGGGATTGTACTGCTTCTAAACATATGGGGAGCCAAAAAGTCGGGTGGTTTTGTAGATTTTAGTACGCAGATGGTCGACGTTCATAAGTGCATGGATGTATTGCGTTGCATTGAGGAACGGTAAGTTTCAATGGATTGATGAATACGCTCTAGGGCTTACTTTTCTTCCAAAGCTGGATTTCCGCCGGACGGTTATGGTGAGTTCAGTAGTAGCTGACGGTTTGGCAATTGATGAAGTTTGATTCAGGGATATTCTTAACGAGTTGGCGTCTGTCGGAGATCTACCTATCGATAGGTCGAACAACAAACGGGAACGTGGCGCTGACAGCCCGCTGTCCAATGCCTCTAGCCCGGGTAACACTGGTCAACTACCTTCAGTGTCTGGTCCTCCAGGTACCCATCGTCCCATCGCAGGTCGTCGAAGCATAGGTTCCACGTCAGCTCTACCGTCTGGCTCATCACGCTCTCCGTCAGTGATGTCTAGCATGGCTTCACCGGCGGCTACGCAAAACGGACTGCCGTATGGGTCTAGGCAATTGGCGTCCGGAAGCGCGGAACTCAGTGGATTACCTACTGGAGATTTGAGCTGGCTTAACCACGGCAACTCGCCAGCCAATTCAGCAACACCTGCTTCGACGCAAGGTACAGACCTCGGCCCTCAGACACCCATGTTCGGAGGAAATTCGATGCCAAACCTCAACATCTTTGACCTCTTCCAGTCCGATGCCTCGCAGATGTTCAACATGCCTATGCTGGATCAAAATTTCTCGCCGGGAATGACAGCCACACAGCCACACAAAGTTCCTTCATTTGGAACTCCGGAGGCGGACGTAGCTGCGCAAGCTTTTGGATCTTTAGCTGGAGTGGGCTCAGTCAATGAGGCACTACAGATGTGGTCTTCCGCTCCATCGGGCTTCGAGTCAGTGACTGATTCTCCGTTCGTACCCCACGCCTAACGCCTTATCCATACTAACGATTGCTGATTTTTTCTGCTGCTTAGTCTGGACGATTGGAATTCGTACCTGAACAACATGAGTAACACTGTTGACAGTCAGCCTCAGGCAGGCCCGAGCTCGAAGGCATAGTTGTTTTACATGGGGGATCTTCGTTCATCTATATGGGAAAGTACAATTCCTGCACCACTTTGTCATAACATACACCATTACGTGTTTTCGTAGACCACCTTATGTTTCTAACATACCTATCTACCTATCGTCATCTGCACTGTATTTCTATTCCCTTTTCTTGAGACGAGTTCATCCTCGCTTTCTTATGTCCGCATGCTATGTACAATGCAAAATGTCGCAACATAGCCCTTGTATGTGGATGATTTATTTAAACTGTAAATAATAGTGACAGATATACATAATTCATTTCTTCCTGTGCCACACTTAATCAATACATAAGTGCTACAAAGCGGTTGAGTTCCGATAAGTCACGTCGACCTTAACGAAGTTGTTGTATAGCTCTCCTGACGCCAGTAAGGTGTCGTTCCCACTTAAAGCAGTCTCCGGGTTTAGCCAGGCAGCTAAGGGCTCGTGAAACTCCAGGAACGCAGCACCTGTTGTGAGATTTGAGCTTGAATGCTCGACTATGGGTGATCTACTCAGAACAATGCTTACATCCTGCTCGGTAGCCATCGCCCTTTCCTATCTCGCCGCTTCCGCCATGTATCCTCTTGCGCGCCCCGTTCGGATATACAAAATTGCCGCTGTAAAATTGGACGCCGGATTCTGTGAGGGGACTATCTCAGTAAATCTTAACATGCCTCACCCAGGACCGGTAAGGTGACTCACGGTTGGAAGAGAAAGATAGTTTAATTCCGGACTTTTCTGACGAAAGCTCGACAACGGGTGTATCAGTCGAGGCTCTCGGGTGTACTATGTCTTGAAGCAAGTCGACTTTCGACGCCTCGCTTTCGGATATACGCTTCGGGATACTTGATTGACTTATGGATTGATCGAAGACATAAAACGAATCTGGTGATGACAATTGTATCAGACATGAGTTCAGTAGCAAGCTCGCACTCACATACCGTATCCACCCTCTGGGAATTTGTCACCTATAAGCTTGTTCTGGTGGTGGTGTTGTGTATCCTGAACCGCACTAAGCTTCCCTGTCGATAGAGCCGTAGGGTCTAAGTCAACTGTATGCCCAGCCTAACCAATAGTATCAGCATTACATAGTCCGATCGTAAATCTGCATTTTGAGCTACAACCTTCATATCAAGTTTCTGGCTCTTGACAGACAAATTGCTTTCATCCTTTTGAAGACTCGCATCGAGGTTGAAGCCCCAGTGCTTGAAATCTCGACATCAGTTACCGCTTTCCCTCGTGAGGTGTACCATCCTCGAACATACCTGGGTCAAGTTGACAGGAGTAACCTTGTCAGCCTCCAGAAGCTTCGCGCGGTAGTTGAAGAGGATACTGCCGAGGTGATACTCGCCGTTCGAGCTGGGATTGGCGGCCTGGCCTGGGTTGAGCAGACCGACAAGAACTTCCGTTAGCAGCGTGCCCGGAAATCCTTGATCACCGTCGGGTGAAGTGTGACGGAAAACAGCGGCAGATGGAATAGATCCAATCGTTATTTTCTCCTCGTCATTAAAAAGAGTCGCTTGTGAAGGATGTATAATCTCCCACTCGACATCGTCAAAGCCTTTCGGACCGCCATGCAGAGATACGTTCGGATCTTTTTCTGTTTTGAAGTCGGAATCCAAATAAAGGCTTGAATTGAAATCAGATGAGTATACCACTTACGATTGTTCACAGCTACGAATGTCGACTTAAGGCCATTACGTTCCAGTTCGTAGGTACCGACTGGAACTCGGTTGGAATACCTGCCGATAATTGTATTGTGATACTTGTGGTATTCGCTCAAGAAGTCCTTCGGATTCTCGGGCCCAATGAGGATGTCATGGGTCTAGAATGTGGAATGCTTTCAGATAACTTTCTCCCTCAAGCGGGTTTAGAAGCCGTCGATTACCTTCCCATCAGCTTGCACATAGATCCTGTGGACCGTAACACCGTAAGGTAAGATCTGATAATCACAACAAAAAGCATCAGTCAATCGAAGTAGTAAGCACAGTGTGTTTCATAGATGTAAACTCACATCTATCGCCAGAGACGGTGTCAAAGACGGCAAAGCAAGAGTCAATGGTGTGAACGCTGTGCTTGACATTTCCGGCGATTTAGTCCTTAGTGGTGGAAGAAAATCAGTACAAGAGTTGTGCACACTGGCACGCAAAGTCTGAATGACTCTATATATCCGGGGTCGGGCCGTGTCTGCCATTATGTGCTGTTTCTGTTTATCATTTAGCAGTTCTTCCCAGTTCGGAGCTCTCAGGCTGCCTGACACTGTGGTGAAGTAAAGAAGCTAAAGTCATTGATAAGGCCATAATGCAGCATCAGCATATCAGAAGGCGTGCGCAGATTTGGTTGGAGTTTCAAGTTGTTGACGAAGAGCGCTTCAAGTTCAACTTGAACTTGAAGTTGCCACTGGCACGCCTCAGCCTGAGCCTGAGTGCATTCAACTTCAAGTTCAAGTTGCCACTGGCAGCCTGAGTGAAGTTGTCACACCGTGACTCTGGTTGTTGTTCACCGTGCCAGTGTTCTCCACAGGGCCATTACGATGCTTTGCTATGATCCACTTCAACCAAACCTACAGAAAAATGGAAGAAGACTTCTTGAACCTGAAGCCTTACAGAGTTACGCTGGCATCGAATTATTCCGTTATCTGATCAGCTGGACGCTGTGTCGCGTGCTTCCGCAACAAACCGGCACGGCTCTCCGTTAATCGTCGTCATTATTGTCCTTAAGATATGTATATAGAAAGTGTACAGCTCGCTGACGCTACAACGATCCATAGGTGAACATACGAACTGCAGGCAATCATGGCAGCAGCGGAACCGATACCTGTCTACACATCTCTCGAAGAAATATTCCCAAATGTCACCGTCACTGTACTGTCAGAGAAGAGGTGGGTGCATCACGCATTATTTCTTTTCCGACGCCAATTGAAGTGGAACTAGAGCTAGGTTTGATCATCTAGTCTCAGAGTTCGAAAGGCATTATGGAGTGAAACCTGAGTATATTGTTCGGGCTCCTGGACGTGTAAAGTTTGTCAAATTCAGCCCTGCCTGGCTAATATTATAATGACATACATGCACCGCACAGTCTAATAGGTAACTCGTTGCACCACTTTACAAAGTGGCACTAACGCCAATTCTGTATGAAAACAGGGGAACACATTGACTACGTGTTATTTGGATGCATACCTGCTGCCATCGAAAGTGATGTCCTAATGGCTGTCGGTACTCGGGACGAACACGATCCCGGTCGGGTTACCGCAGAGAACGTTGAAAGCAAATACACAAGGCAGACTTTCGCCCCTCACAAAGATGTGAACCAGAAATGGTCACTTGATATTGACAAGACGCAACTACGTTGGGAAAGCTATGTGAAAGCAGGATACTATGTGCGTACAGCCAAGATTTTCTATTTTCAAATAGTTAAAATAAACATTTGGCGTAGGGTGTCTTGAATAAGTTCTTTGCCGACAACGAACTCATCCCGAGAGGTCTGGACCTTTTGGTTTCCGGAACAGTGCCAGCCGGCTCTGGTCTCTCTTCCAGCGCCGCAATGGTGGTTGCCTCTACACTTAGTTTCCTGGCTATCAATGACAAGGTCGATGGTGTATCCAAAGGTGATCTCGTTAGTATGTGCATGGAAAATGAAAGAAGAGTAGGTAAGTATGCCGCGTGCTCCACACATACGTTGGTCTCATAGTTTTTCAGGCGTCAACAGCGGAGGGTAAGCAGTGTTAATCTGCCCGCTTCTTTAGTCGCTAAATGCAGGATCCAGATTGGACCAGTCGGCTTCGGTCATATGCAACGCAGACAACGCCATCTTCATATCGTTCTTCCCAAAGCTGGAAGCCGAGCTAGTCCCTCTTCCAATAACCTCTCCCCGCTCAGTGTTCGTCTGTGCCAACTCGCTCGTGGTCTCTGACAAGGTTGTTCACTCCCGCACACGATACAACCTCCGCGTCGTCGAGACCTTAGTCTCAGCACGAATTTTGGCCCGGAGTCTGGGTGTGGAAGTCGGCAAATCGGAGAAAGTGACGTTGCGTGAGGTATTGGATCGGTCGCTGGGGTACAAGAACGCGGAAGAAGTCTCACCTGACGTCTTACTGAAAGGATTGGAGGACATAGTACAAAAGCTTCACGTTCTGAAGTTGGTCGACAGCGACGGGAGTGACGGGACCGAGATTGGTGTGACTATGGATCAAATGATCGAAATGTCTGGCCTGAATGAAGAGGATTTTAAAGAGCTCTTCTTATCTTGGGTTGACGGTAAGATTGTTATCGTGTCTCATTTCTAGTTTTACTCGTGCTGACAGATCTACTACTCAAACTAGTGGAAGCGACTTATTTCCAACTCTACAAACGAACTAAGCATGTATTCGAGGAAGCCTGGCGTGTGCTCAAATTTAGAGATGTCTGTCTGAGAACCTCGTCTGAATCGTCGAGTAGTGAAGATGGTGAATTGATCCTTCGCGAGTTGGGAAAGCTAATGGACGAATCGCATGAGAGCTGTACGAAACTTTGCGACAATTCGTGCCCTGAAGTCGATGATCTGGTTCGCATAGCAAAGGAAGCGGGGGCTTACGGAAGCCGTATCACCGGTTCGTATTACTCAGTTGACTTGGACTTGTTCTGATCTGAGTTCGCCTCCAGGTGCTGGGTGGGGTGGATGTACTGTTTCACTGGTTGAGGAAGCGCGAGTTCCCGAGTTCATCGAGAAACTTAAGGCCTCATATCCTCCTTACCATGGGCTTCAGGGCGAAGAACTAGCTGAAGTCATCTTCCCAACCAAGCCAAGCAGCGGTGCCTGTGGTGCGTCTTTTAGTGCAATATGTGATGGCATCCGTTGATGTTTGCCTGCAGTTCTGAAACTCGTATAGGTCAGACTGTCATCATAATATATTTGTAAGGTAACCGAATGAAGCAGTAATGTACATGAAAGAAAAGGCAAATTACTATGAAAACGTTCGGGTGGCTAAGAGTAGAAACTGGATTTTGATCGCCTACAAGGAATAGCGACTTCCAAGCGGCCTTCCTGTACAGTCCTCGAGGCGAATGGAATGCATTTCGCACTCTTTCTCCCATCTCTTCCACTTCTCACTCGCAAGCCGAAGAGTCTCAGTGATAAGCTTTTTCGCAATGGCCATGACTACCCTGGAATCTAGCACTTTGATAGTTTGGAGATTTGGTAGATGGTCTCTGTTCAGCAACAAATCAAAATTGGTGGTGTGCACGTCGGGTACCAAGGTATCTCCATAACTCCAGCTTTCAAGGCCGAAAAACTTTTTAAGGCCATGGAGACCTATAGTTTTTAGCGAAGAGTGTCGAGTAAGCTTCGGGGAAGACGACAAGGAAGATGTCTTCCAGTGAGCAAGATCGAACGATACGGTTTCGAGGTTGGGACAGAGAATGAGGATTTCATGGAAGTCAAAGTTGATATCGGCTGCCTGGATGTCTAACACCGCGAGTTGACTCCCGACATTTCCAAGAATTGTGGATATCCCGCGGTCGTTGTTTATTCGGCAAATTTCGAAGTCAATTGTTAAGGTCGTAAGTATGGGCATCGTCCAGGCCATCATGTGTCCCACAAGGTCGGCACATGATCCTCGCATACTGAGGCTTGTCAAACTCGGGAAGACTAAGGTTGGTGGGGTGGCGACGGCAGAGCCCACGGACGATTGGCTGCATGACTCTGACGATGGAGCGCCGTTCATGTCCTCGTTGATGTTGAAAGAACATTCCGTCATGTGCGCGACGCGTAAGTTAAGAGACGTCAGAGTCCGCTTGCAAGATCTTTCTACTGCATCGATGAGACGCAACGAAGTAGCCTTGAACACATATTGCTCGATGGAAAGAGTCTTGAGACGATTGCACGCGGCGATTACAGGAATCAGTAGTTTGTCCACGTTCTCGCATGAGATCGCCGTCCTGTTCAACCGATCCTCCTCGTAGACATACAGATGCTTGATCCACCGAGCTACATCTGAGTTTCCTGCCACTGCACGCTTGAGAAATTGCAGACAATGGGGCTCCCGCAACGTGATGGTGCGATACATGAACTCAGTGGTAATGAGTGACCATTGTTTGCAAACTAACATGAGCGCCTATCATTAGTATGTTAGCTTGTTATCCTGCCGACGTCAATGTATACGAACCTTTCGCTTCTTCATCCTCATTGAGTGACGCCTCCTACGTTCCTCTTCAACATCTTCCAAATTCCAGTCTGATTTCTCGTCCTTGCGCCATCGTCTGCTAGACGCCGTAGAGCTTATAAGACTGGTATGAAGAGGGACATCCTCTCCCGATGCCACCTCGATAATCTCCCGCCATAACTCGACTGGCAAGTTAGCAGAAGACATCGACGTGGACGACATTGGATGCGAAGGCTGAGTGATGAACTCAACCAACTTCGTAGAATGGGAGTTGATGGGCAGTGGAGGTGTGAACCTCCTCCTTAAGTACGGCAATTACAATGCACTGGCATGTGTAAGCTTGGACTAATCCGACCAAATTGAAACAGCAGTGTTCATACCAATAAACAAAGATTTCTATCCTGATGAGCGATCGTCGGCGATTCTTGAAATACTAGCTTTCATCAATGCGGCATCACTGGCAATCGTAAAAAGCGAGCAGCTATCTGTCCGAGCAGCGTTTGAGGCGTGAGACGCAAAGTAGAAGACGCTGTCAGTGTCAAGCACAGAATGGTCACTGTCAGAACGTGGCTTTGTGTCAATGACTGTGAAGCTATGCCAGTGAACGTTCGCAGCCTGAGAGGTCACACGTACTGCATGCAGTCTTCGGGAATCGCTATTAGTACTGTAATATGGCAGCCATAAAGAGCACAAATAGCTGTTGCCCGTCTTGGACCCGAATGCTTCAATGGCAGAAAAAGGTACCGTATTTCGCGTTGCAGAAACACCGTTATCGATGTGATTCGTCTTTCAATGTTAGATGCGAGAGGTGGGGGCCTTAAGAGCCAACGAAAGCAGAATGTTCAACTTCAAGATTGAGTTGCCATCAGTCACCAGTGGCAGTAGCCTGCCAGTGAGTGTGGGTAGTACTACTACTACTATGTAGTAGTACTGTAATTACGTAATGCTAGCAACAAATGTTGTGGAGTCCCGCACAGAAGACTCTGGCACGTCTGCAAGTGACAACTATACCCAATTCCCCATCATCCAAGTCGCAGAGACTTTTTTGACAAGGAATCCGATGTCCACATAACATCGCTCTACTTAATCAGCCTTCAAGTTTAAGTTCGGACCTTGAAGCTGTGTAGCCTATTTCTCTTTTCCACTGCAAGAGCTAACGTCCAAGGAGCACCGCCAGCGGGTTTCTCCTTCGTGAACCATGCACTCTCGTCTCCGCCGGTATATATTGCTGCACGGGAAATAAGCTTGCTACTCGATTGATCTACCTGCGTTCTGGAGTTGACACTGTGATAGGACCGCCTCTTTGATTTGGTACTCAAACCGCAAATGGACTGCTATCGTATAACAGTTACAACTAGCTACTTTGGTACGCTGGTGAATTGCACTATTATAGGCATGTCAATGATATCTGACTCTATTCTCAGCTATAGACTGCCAATGTGATCACACTGTGCTCTTCATTTCGGCGACTTCATCCTGGGACTACTTCAAAACCGGATAACCGTGAAAGAATACCATATAACCCCTTTTAAAAAAGCTTTCTGCACCGTTTCTCCAGTCCTTGCGGAACTGCTCGCTGACAGAGTCCGCCTTACTTTCATGCTAACGGAGACACAGGTAGTCACAATACTCGTCCGAACGATAAGATTCTACCTTTCGTCAGAGAGTGTTGCTGGTTTAAGTCTTGGCGCCGACTGAGCTAGCTCAATGCACTTCCTGCCTTCTACGAGTTCTATCACATCGTTGCATTCCTTCAAAACTGTATCTTCTCCTCAAGAGTATACGTTGACTCGGAGATATAACTAACTTCAGTCCGTCTGTCGCAGGAGATTGCATATGACTGAAGAACTAGTGAACACTCATGATATTGGAGCACAATATTGGTATTGCTTCTGATCTTATACTCTGATGCTTAGGCCTTACAGTCTCACCTTGGTTTAACCTCGATTTCTTGGCGGCTTCGAAAGGTGGTTTCAAACTACTTGGCGAGTGTTTAATGTCATGTTTTGCCGACTAGCACGAGGAAGCAGTAAGGTGCGAAAGATGCACGAGTCTCGCACCTTTAAGACCAACCACCCTACTCACTTACTCCTTCGACTCAGACGAACCCGTTCCTGGTATTGTCTTCATAGACTCCCACTTTCCTTCGTGTCCACTGGAGATGCTGCAGTTGCAGACAACGCTCGCCTGCCCCAAGCCCGAGTCTCCTGTGTCGCCCAAAATCTTCTTCACGTCATCAAATGGCTCCGAAGACGAAGACGACGAGGGCGGTACTGCTCAGGCAACTGTAACTACCGTCCTCGACCCTCATCGTCGCTCACCGCCCCCAGGACACAGACCTGTCCTGCGGACTATTCGTTCCACGGAAGAAGAGCATGTACTGAGCGTGCACCTGCCGGGCTTCACTCCAGAGATGGTCACCGTCTCCGCGAGGAAAGATGATCGATTGGCTGTCGTAGCCGATTTATGGCATGCCGAAGCAAACTGTGAGTCACCAATCTATGGCGAAATTCGTGGATGTGGAGCAGCTCCCAACCTCTCCGTCACTCCTGAAGTGCATATATGTATACTGACATGTGTCTTCCTCATGTTCTCTATTAGCCCATCACGAGTGGATTGTTACGTTTCCAGCTCGAGACGTAAACGTTGCATTTGCAAGAGCGCAATTCTCCCCGGATGGCACATTAACCATTCATATCCCAAGAATTCATCCCAACCTCTACCTTATGCGAAGCTTCGTCGTTTAATTCTCTTCGCCTTGGTTGATGCGCAATTGTAACGCGACCTTCTCCTTATTGTTATTCTGAGATTTTAGTAAATAACACAACACTGTCTTTTCATTGCGCCGGCGCACGGGACAATATTTCATGAGCGAAACTCCTTTTATTGCTTTCTATACAGGCTATTATTATACATGTTATTTCTACAATTTCCACCTCAATTCATGCAGTATTCTGAGGAAGCGCAATAAGCTTTTTACCACTAATCTTGTTATCCTGTAATCTCTGGAGTCCATCCGGGATGCCTGCAAGACCATTCGGCAAAACCTCAACATTATTCGGCTATAGGGATGACTTCAACGGGGTTTCTCGACCAAAGTTGGACTGAAGGACATACCTTAAGAATTCCTTCGCCGAAGAGCTGTGCCAGTTTGCTGTACAGACTTACTCCGAGTTCCCTATTTCCCACATGAAAGTTGGCGATAAAATATTCGATGTGTTTATTCGGATACTTCGTCCTATCGACTTGAGGCTCAACGACCAAGAGGAGTGTTCCTCCGGGTGCAAGAATCTCCCATGCAAGCTCTTGAGTAGCTTTGTCGGAAATGGTGTCGAATATAATTTCAACTGGGCTGCTGACAATCTTCTTCACTTCGGCGAAGACGTCGGCGTTCCGATCAATGATATGTGTAGCCCCAAGTGATTTCACCAGTGCTTCGTTGTGCAATGAGGCAGTCGTAATGATCGGCGAGAATCCAGACAGTTTCGCAATCTGAATAGCTATGTGAAGATGGATGAGGAGCAGAGTATACGATGCGGGGATCTACTCACTGTATTGACCAACCGAGCTTGAGCCCCCAAGAATAACAATAGGCTGGCCAGCGTATTGTCCCTCTCCGGTCTCCCAGAACGGATTAAGCTTCTTGGAACCAGGATCTGTCCTGGTACCAAACAGCCCCGTGGTAGCCGTGGCAATCCCAAGAGGAACTGATGCACCCTCTTCAAATGATAGATTAGGTGGCAACTGTATTCGAGTGTTACATATAAATGCTCGACTGCACAAAAGGCTATGCAAATTATGTACGTACTTTAGCAGTAATTTCGGCGGGGACAACAGCGTATTGCTGAAAGGTGGCTTTATCTTTCGTAAATAATCCTTGGAAAAAACTATTTCGGTCCATTAACAATGCGGTAAAACATACTGTAATTCAAGAAAAAGGATGACAAACACTCTATCGCCTTTTGCAAACCCGGTCACTCCTTCACCGAGTTCCTCGACTTCTCCCGCTGCGTCGGTGCCGACGATGCCTGGCCACTCCGTGATGAGGAAGTTGTATGCGCGAATCTTCCAGTCGACTGGGTTCAGTGCTGTAGCGTGAATTTTTACCAGAAGCTCTCCAGCAGCTGGCTTCGGAATGCTGTTCGTTCCGACTTTCCAAGGACCGTTTGGAGCGCTTTCGAGGTACAAAGCCTTTTGAGACATGGTAAACTATATATGTGAGCACTACTGAGGGAAGAGAAGTGTTCTTAAAGTGCAAAGATGCATCATCATGGGCTCTTATATCAGGATCTTTTGACTGACAAAGCCTCTTATCGACTACAGGTATCATCATCGTGCGGTGTCAGCAATACTTCGTAAGGCGATACGGACGTACTGATGATATATGTATATAAAGAGGCCGCATACGTTGGTCTGCCAGTGGTCAAACTGGGAGAACCTTAGGGTGGACGAAAACGCTTACTACTTATAATTAATACATGTTGCTATACCTTATCGTTGCTCAACGCTCGTGGTACTCCACCGTCACAATTCTTCAAGGTTTGCGATAGAAAGTCGTTGGTTCGGGGATGATGAATCGCGTCACTTTTCATTTCCATCTGAAAATGATCTCAAACTAAAGCGAGTTACATTCTTGTTACTTCTTTGTCCAAAGTCACGGTACAGTACTTTTACACATGCGTTGACTTTATGCGTCATTCCATCTCAACTTATGCAGTCTTCTGGGGGAGCGCAGTGAGCTTTTTACCGCCGATTTTGTCATCCTGTAACCTCTGGAGTCCATCCGGAATGCTTGCAAGACCGTTCGGCAAAACCTCGACAGAATTCGGATGTAAGAGATGTCAGCAGCTCTCCTTTCAAGGTTCCAGATACAGTTAAAACATACCTTGAGGGATTCATCTCCGCATAGTTGTGTCAACTTGCTGTACAGACTTACTACTATGTATGTAGTGCCCTATTCGCGGGCACATGGAAGTTACCGGAGATGTGTTCGGTGTATTTGTCTTCGTACTTTAGGATTTCGGATCAAGGTCAAGTGCGAGCGTTCCTCCTGACGCGAGAATTTCCCATGTCTGCTCTTGCGTAGGCTGCTCGGAGAAGATGATCTCCACTGGACTGCTGACGATCTTCTTGACCTCTGCAACGACATCGGCCTTTCGACCAACGACGCGCGTGGCTCCGAGGGACTTCAGCAGTGCTTCATTGTGCAAAGAGGCTGTGGCAATGATCGGCGAGAATCATGATAATTTCGCAATCTGGATAGCTGCACAATTTGGATCAATTGCATGAATAAATAAGAGGGAGGTAAGATTTGACGAAATATCTCACTCTATTAGCCAACAGAGCTAGGGCCTCCGAAAACAACAATGAGCTGTCCGCTGTATTGCCCTTTCCCGTTCTCCCAAGACGCAGCTAGTTTCTTGGAGCCAGGGCTTTTCCTATCAGCATATAGACCTAAAGCTGTTGTAGCGAGTCCGAGTGGAATGGATGCAGCCGATTCAAATGACACATTAGGTGGCAACTACAGTCAGGCAGTGAATCAATGAAATGATTGCAAACATTGAACTACATCAATTCGCCCGAAGCGTATAATCTCCAGCAGACCGGCTTTGCACAGGTGACAGAGTGTCCCGTCAGCAAGGCAGCAAGGTAGCAGGAAGTACATTGCAAGAAGATCATACCACCCACATCATTCTCGCTCCCCTCTCCTTCTTCGTTGTTACAGCGGACCACTTCAGGCTGGTATAGATCGCACGCCCTACATACATATGTTAGTTGCTTGACTGCAAGAAGCCGCCTAGCTTTCATGAGTTGTCCTTTGTATAATGTGAGCGAACGAATTCAAGAGTGCAGCATGAGACATTACATTGCACTGAGCTCTCGATTTCTATCATCTCATTCCAAGAAGTATAGGTTTGTATGGAAGTAGAATATGTGGTTTGTGAGTTGTTGGCGTGGAACACAGTCCACAGTCCACTATGGTGGTGGTTCTAGCTGCGGCTGAGTTCATTTCAGTCAGAATATCAGCGCAGTTACTATTACTTTGTCTGCTTGACTCAAGAATTGGAGCTTCTCAACGATAGTGCTACTATAAATGAATTTGTTGGACTATTTTTAATTACTGATCGCAGCAGTCAGATATATGTTAAGACTCGCCTTTGTCTCTACGCAAACAACGCCCCTGTTCCCCGATGTCGTCTTTTGCAAACCTTCCTACCGAGCTGCTTCTTTCCATACTTACCTTCGCCTCCCATTCGTCGCGCCAGGCTGCATATAACATATGCTTGGTTGCATCATGGACCCTACCCTTCGCTCGACCCGCTTTATACCAGACAGTTTTAATTCGGTCACCGACAGAGCTGCACAATGTCTTGGACACACTCGAACGCTACTCGTATAAACAGGTTGATCTTCCCGAGTACAACGGTCCCGACTATCTTCCCCAGGAGCAAGAGCCGCTCGAGGACAGTCAAAGACTCTGCCTTCAGGCCAAGAACCTGTGGAATGTCCATGCAGAGCCGAAAGATCTTGCCAGATACTTGTCGCTATGCCCGAATGTGGCGAATTTAGCAATAAGCGCCGCAAATACCGAGAGGTTTATGTCGTTTCTCAAAACCACGCCCGGCGAAGGCGATGAAGTGCTCGAAGGAGAAGAAAGTAGATTACGAATCGCAAAGAACGTCAAGAAGCTCGCGGTTTTTGGCATCATTGGACCTTCAGTCTGGGAGGAAATAATGGCGACAGAAAGAAATCCCGCAAAACATTTCATGTTGAATCTTACGCACCTCGTTCTTCACCGAGCGCGCGAAACCATCGACCTTCCTCTTCATGACCTCCCAAATCTAACACACGTCGCCATACCTTTCTCGCTTACAAAATACCAGTATAATACCCAGACTGCGATCGCACGGGGAGAAACATACCACCCGTTTGCGACTGTGGTCAACATCCTACCTGACGCCACGGGGAGGTTGCAGATGCTCGTCCTCCACGTCCCGCATCATGAAATGGCGTCGCGCTGGGGCCTGAAGTGGCAGCCCTCGCCGTTCTTGAAGAAGTTGGTGTTGAACGCGAACACAGCAGACAAAAGGTTGTATATCACGCCGATGTCCAGAAATAATAAGGAAATTGAACAGAAGTGGGAAGAGAGGTGAGAGGTGTAGGGTCCATATGTGATGAGGCAGTCGATCTCTTGTTGCGCATGGCTTTACAGAACATGAACATTAAGGAGTAGAGGCGAGGCCTACAGTAGAAAATAGAATTGAGTTGTCCGTGCAATCATAGTTTGCTTTCAAGTTTTCAACATGAAGTCGTTACATAATGGTAGCATTTACAGTCTGAATATTTACGTTGGCCCGGGGAAGTCCGCCGTCCTCTTTATTGTTATGCGTTCATCCATCGGTCAACTACATAGCTTCCTCACATAGTGTCTCTTTAATCAATACATCGTAAACCAGTATCCTCCTAAAACCAGTTAACATGGCGTCCTGCGGGAATCCAGAGGTTGAAACTGATGCTCTTATGCAAGGTGAGTCACAGAATCCGAAGCCCTCTGTCCATACCTTCTGTCTCATTTGACAAGCGAACCTTCATCAGGCCGAACCAAATTCGATAAGTCAACAAACTGCATAAAGTGCAAAGTTCAGAGAGGCAACATCATCATTCGACATACCGTATACTGCAAGTACGCCCGCATATACTCTTTCCACATCTTACCTAACCGTAATTGACTCCTCTCTGTCTCTTCTACGCACCTCATTTCGTCTACATTCAATCGAACAGAGAATGTTTCTTTCCTCTGGTGACTACGAAGTTCCGCCGCTGCCTCGACCCGCACATCAATCAGTCTTCGGAAAGCTCGCGCCGTGCACCGCTCAAGGCGTCAGGAAATCTGCTCGTAGGGTTTTCTGGCGGCCTGGGGTCAAGTGTGCTTCTAGACATGCTGAGTCGGAATTACTTCCCTCAAAAGCAGACATCGCCTGCGGCGAACGAGAAAAGAGGGGGAGGGAAGGCGCATCCGAGGAATAAGAGGATATGGGAGAAGGCTTATGTATGTCATGTTGAAGTGAGCAGTGCGTTTCCGGAGGTATGTGCGCCAAACGTTTCAGGTGTTGGATAGCTGTATGCGAGCGAATTTTGTTCAGGGATCGATCAGAGACAGGACGAGTGATGTACAGAAAGCCTTTGTGGGAGGTGATGACTTTGAGCTTGTACTAGCGAGATTGGAGGACGCTTTCGATCGAAAGTGGTGGCGAAAGATGGGCAAGTCCCATGTTCCCGATGAGATCGTCGTTGATTTGAAGAACGAAGGTGCGCTATCTAGGCATAAATCTGAAACTGAATCCGACCGAACTTCGCAGATCTACCATACAGCCTCTCCGGACAAGATGCAACATCAATTCCCGACCCGCGTACTCTCCTCCGAAGCTACCTATCCTCGCTCCCGACCCCGACCGCAGTTCAATCAGCCATCTCGATGCTCATCCGGCTCATCCTCCTCTATACGACCCAAAGCCTCGGCTGCTCGCATCTCCTCTTGGGCACTTCGCTCACCTCGTTCTCCATCTCGTTGATCACGTCTATTGCACAGGGCGGGGGGTTCAACGTTCCGGAGGAGAGCTACGAAGAGTGGACGGATCCCTCGATATCTAAGCTGGATAAAAACAAGACGGACAGCACCTCGTCCTCGACTTTGAACGTGTCCACTACACGGAGCGTAAGGATCGTGCGGCCACTGAGAGACGTAGGCATGAAAGAGTGTTCCGTATGGGCATGGTGGCATGGCCTGGAGATTATTGGGAAGGAGAAACTACCAGGCATAAACTTAAAGCAAACCATTCCTGGCTTAACAAGAAGTGCGTATCGCTTTTTCTGTATCTGATTTTCTGATTTACATTGATCAATCAAGATTTCATCGTTGGATTGGAACGAGATTACCCATCGACAGTCTCTACAATCGCGCGCACTTGCGCAAAAGTCAAGCCTAAGGACGATGCGCAGGATGTATGCGCTTTATGTGAAAGGTATGTAAACCTTCTGTGTCAGCCTGCTCGAAACTCATTGGCATACCTATAATAGACCAACGGCTTCGAACATCCTTGAATGGAAAGCTCGCATCTCAATACGCTCTCTGTTAACTGATCCAGATGAGATAAAGCACGAACAGGAACAGTCCCAGTCATTACAGAGACTGTCCCCTAGTTTGTGTTACGCCTGCCACACGATGCTGACCAGCAAGTCTTCGCGATCGACACAGTCCGTGGGGGATCTGAGTGTGCAATTGCCAGAATGGACTTCATCTCGACTGAACAGGGAGAGGAGGGGTGCTAGTGGGGAAGAGAATGATGCGAAAAATGTGATGGTTGAGAAGTCGAGGCTGCTGACAGAAGAAGAGATGAAAAGGACTATCGGGGACTTCTTACTTGACGAATGATCTTCTGTTGTTTATATGCTTCCTGCTGTGTTCACATATCAGTAAGATATTGATTATATGCGTGTAGCTTTACAATGATTGTATCGTTGGTTTTGAATGTACTCTCTGGAACTCCGATTGTAGCTTTGCCATTCGACGATATCTGATTGGACCAGATCTAAGTAATACTTGGATCTATAAATTAATTAGACATCACATTCGCTGACGATCTGTTTCTTCTCTGGCTTCTGGCTTCCTCATTTCCCGCCTCGTTCCTTCCAGGTCTGTTTACATCCCACAAGCTTCGCAATTCCCCTCTAAAGGAGAGCAACCCGCTACTAATTATAAGGGAGAATTGATGCAGTCGTCGCCTGACTTGAAGCACAGCGGCCTTTAAGTGTCAATCTCGGACCCGAGGTACGGGCGAGCTGATCGCAGCAGTCAGATTTGACGCATGAGCTTGATATAAGCTATACGTGGAACACCCATGCCCATTCGGTCTGCAAGTGTCATTGCCCGTGGCGAGCGCTCAGTCCGTACGGCGTGCGTGTCCTGGGACGGTCAAGTCTGTATACACAGCTTTGGATCGGAATATAAGTATCTTATGTACTTCGTTATCTTTTGAGTGCAGAGTGAAGCTGATTAATGTTATTGCGACTCGGAGGCAAAGCGATGGCGTTTAGACGAACAGGAACAAAGATCAAGTGCCAGCTCTATGTATCCGATCTGGCTCGAGATCCTCCCTGAGTTTATATTTTGTTCCCTCGCTCGCGGGGCGTTAATAAGACTGTGTGAGGCTGCCCACGGCGTCCAGGCATCCTCGCTCTCAGGCCATATCCTTCACCCCGTACCTGCACTTTGTCCTAGTCATCGACGTTGCTCCTCAGTTTGTGTTCTTTGCGTGCTAGACCTGCAGCTGTGATCCCCGAAGAGTTAAGGAATCACGCATCACGCAAAACAAGGACCTAGGGCTTCCCATCGGCATCGAATCCACTCTTCCCTGCCACCACTAACCCCGACGACAACAGTCGGTACTAGCATTATGGCAGCATACGAGCGCGACCCGAGCCTCGTCAACCTCCCGGCGTCGGTGGAAGCAGACCGGATGGGAATGAGGCTGGACGAGGCGGAGATACGCGTCGATGCGGAGTTGCCGGCGAAGGAGGAGAGGCAGGGTGATCGCGTTGGGCTCTATGTTACTTTGGTGAGAGTCCTGCCAGTGTCATCTGCGCCGAAGCTTTCTTTTGTGTGGTGTCCTTCGGCTTCAAGTTGGGCTTTGAGATCGTGTAGCGACGACGAGAGCGCCTGTATGCGTTATTCGCCTGACTTCGCGGACGTCGGATTTAATGTGTCCTTCTGCGCGCCTCGCTCACCGGGCCCCGTATCTGGCTACATCGAGAATGAAGTTATACTGATAGTTTGTTTCGTTCTCACTTCATTTAGGCTGCCCTTGGAGTACGTCTCTTCTTTCTCGGATGTCAACACCGAATAACATTATTCCGTTATCCAGGTATTCCTACTTGGTACATGGATCATCATCTTCACCCACAATCCGGGGCGCTTGGGTCTATTTGCTGCGCACCCGCCACTCCAAGTGTTGGCTATTACGTGCTTCGGGTTGGGTGAGGGCTGGACTCTAGACTCAATGCTCACTTGCTTCGAGGCTAACGTTATCTTGCCTAGCAATCTTGCAGCTCCAACCAACAGCGAACCCGAGAACAAAAGTGCGCGGACTTGCACGGCACCAGTTGATTATCCTCGGCCTTGGTCTGCCGTCGATCATCGTCGGGACTGCGATTATATTTGCGAACAAGACAATACATGACAGTGCGCATTTCACGACCTGGCATGCCGTACGTCTCTATGCAGTCCTCAGTGCTATCGATAACATGTTCTGACAATACCTTTCTATTCTTCACAGACCTTCGGACTTGTTGCAGTTGGATGGATGTTTGTACAGATCCTTCTTGGTGGTTTGAGTGTATGGAGAGGTGGTTCTGCTTTCGGCGGAGGAGCGAAGGCGAAGAAGGTATGGAGATACCATCGGTATGTATTTTCTTTTCCGTCTGATTCTTCGGAATCTTTAACTTACATTATGCAACAAAGCGCATCTGGGTACCTCCTCTTCCCACTCTTCCTCATGACCGCAGCCGTCGGAGGGAACTATTCCGACTGGTCGACGAACAACGTGAACCTGGTTGTCCGATTGCTTGTTTTCACTGTTGCGCCGGTTTTCATTCTTCTGGGCCTGTGGAGCCGCATTAGACTGTCGAAGATGAATTTCAGGCAGTAGCCTTGGGAGCTACAACTGAACTTCCGATAAAATCTTCTCGAAGCTACTTGTAACTAGAGAAGTCCTCGTTGGGATGGAGATATAATTGATAATTGGGATTTGCATCTTGTTTCATTGTCTGATGGATAGTTGTTAGCATCATGGACAAAGCGCTGACTGCTCTAGTGTGTATGAAATCAATGCACATTGACCTACTAACATGGGTCTGATTTATTCTGTTATTTGTTTGCTGTCTGTAAAGTACATGTGTGTATGCTTTTCGATCGGATATATTATCGTGTAATCGTCTGCAACTTACTCGGACGTTAGGATCGACGTCCGGTCGGTTGCTTCGTTGAACCAGTTCCGATGTTCATATCCTGGTTATGACGTATGCCCGGAGCGGATATTCGCCGGTAAAGTAACTTGCAAGTCAAATTTGTCGGCATGCGTAGCCTCTTTCTAAGCAAAAGTCCAATCTGCTTTTTGTGCCAGACGAACTACTGAGTATATGATGCCAGACTAATGCGAAGCGTATGCGTGAGTAGTTTTTGTTCATACATATAAAGTGTTCACACTCGGGGAAAGCCAGATACACTACATACCGCCAAAAGACCGCGGGCGGGATGACGAGATGGCTGTCTAAATTATGCGTCGATAAGTCTAGAAGAAAACTGGACTCTGGAGGCAGAGATGCTGTGATGCTAAGATGCATCTATGATTGTATAGAACCGATTGATTGGACGAAGGCTAACGCTGAAAAAAACAAAAGAGTTTCTTGATCAACTCTATCCTTAGGCTCCCAATATTGAGTGTGGAATCGAACGGAGCACTGACAGACGTAGAAGCAGGGCAGACAGTGTTGAAAACATGAGCGATGTGCCGAGACGGCTTGCGCTTGATGAGTTGTCGGGGAATGAAAGCTATCCGTAAGGGGGAATATGGGGAAGTGTTTTGATCACGGATTAGGAAGGTGGTGATGTCATTGAGGGTGTGACAGTGACCTGGAGGATGTGCCGTGTGCCCAGTTTGCTCCACCTCATCTTCTGTTTCTGGTTCTGTGTTGAGCACGTTAGGCCAACATTCGCGAGCCCCACTCGCCCTTCCCCCTCCTTCTTTTTATTTTATTTCCTTCTACTTCTTGCTATTCTTTTCTCATTCTCATCGTCCTCATCGTCGCCAACGTCGAGCTCCGTATGTCGGACAGCCCGACCGACGCCCGCCTCCCGAAGTCATCCTTCCCTGTCCATCCGCTATCATCATCCACGGCTCCTGCACAAGCCCAAGGAGCATGGGAAGGCGCTTTCGAGAGGAGCAAAACAGTTTCGGGAGCCGTCAGCTCGCCGTCCGTGAACGCCTCGTCGTCACGCACCCAAGCGGCGAGCAACATGGCCTACTCTGCTGCTGCTGCCGCTGCGACGGTTGTCGTCGCGGCCGGGTCCGAGGACGCCTTACTGACGGCGCCGTTTAATATCGCAGGCACCAGTCCGCCCGATGGCAGTAGCGCAGCGAGTGCGGGCCTTCAGTTGCCACCTTCACATATGCAGGCTCGCTCCCAATCCGCGAAACGCTCCCCCCGACCCTCGACGGCGAGCTTAGCTGAGGGTAGGCTCGTCAACATCCCCGATGCGCTAGACGACATGGTCGGCTCGTCTGCGTCTGCTGCTGTGGGACACGCGCGTGAGGGCAGCTCAGCTGGTACGTGCACCTCCCTTCCCTTTCCCCACTTGTTCATTCCTTCGCTGATCTGTGCTGATTCAAAACATGCTGATCTTATATGTTTTTTCCCTTCTGTGATTGAATGATAGAAGCCGATCTCGCAACGTCCGAGGGATTGGGCGACAATATTGACTTCGGCGCCTCGTCAATGCTGACCTCTGCTGCAACACCGGAATCACAAACATCCTCACCTTTACACCAGCTAAGGACAGAACATCCTGGATACGACTGGCCGACGTTTACTATCGCGTATGCAGCGGGCCGTTGGAACCCTCACCGTACTCCCACTGCGCCGCGGCCTTCTACCTACTTCTCACAATCATCCGTCTGGCAACCAACTGTGCCGCCGCAACTCCCTGTTTCTCCCTCACATTTAGAGGGACATGGTAATGTTAATTTACAGGCCGGTAGCAGCAATACCAAATTACCACCAACTCTGTCTTCGCTTCCCCCACTTCCTTCCACCCTTGCGTCCATAGCTCCCTCCCCGACCGGACGACCTGGTACAGACAGCTCGGCGTCCACGAGCGACTTATCGGGATCCGTAACCTCTGCATCGAACTCTAACTCAGACCGTGACCGACCATCAAGCGCAACAAGTGTATCGTCGAGTGCGGACTCTACTTCTGCTGCTGTCGTTGAGCCGGAAAGCTGGCCGACCACGCCACAACCACTGTCGCACCCGACTGAGCCAGCTTACTCGATGACACTGCGGGAAGCACCGCCTTCACACCTTTCGTCCCCGACATCCAGTCAGGTGCAGGCACAGGCACTGGAAGCGCCCCGAGTACGGGATCAGCTGACTACGTCATCTGTGACGCCAGGCTCACCGGCTTCAGTCCCGACTCCAGCATCGCCCGACGTCCTCTCGTTCGCACATAGAAGAGCAAGCGAAAGTGCAGGATCATCAAGTATGGCTTCAGGCCGTACAATGCGGATTGCGATGCCTCCGCCCCCAGCGTCTGCAGCAAGTAGCGTTGCGTTTCATCGGGCGAGATTCGATAATACGCACCCGACGCCCTCGGTGCTACGACCACCGATTCTCTCACCATTGCCGTCTCCGGCAGTACATGGATACTCTGTCACGGCTGGAAGTGCGGGGATATTGGGCCATGAGGGTTCAAGTCAAGCTCCAGGTGCGTCTATGCCAGATGTAACAACTGCTGCTGCTGCTATGCGTTGGGCGGCGAGTTCTCATCCTTCGATTGCCCCTTTGGCGTTACCGAGTCCAGAACATGAATTGATGGACCCCATGCGAGGTATGACAGTCTCGTTACCTGTCGATGCATCCGGACGAAGAACCTCGGCGGATTTCAGTTCTGCAGAAGAAGAAGACGAGGATGGACATGGATCAAGTGGTGCAAAACGACGGTGGGCTGCGTATGCGTACAACTCTAGGTCTTCAGTAGGGCGGAGTGCAGGAAGGGCAGTTCGGAATGTGAGGAAGAAGTCGAGCTTGTTGGGAAAAGGAGACGGTAACCCAGGGGAAGCAAGCGGGAGCGGGAGTGGAGACAAAGCGAGTTCGACACGGAGGATATGGGAGAAGTTCACGCGAGACGGTCGCAGCGAGGAAAAGAGGCGTAGTAAATTGACGTCTTCGTCGCTTGAGGACGCAGGGGAAACTACAGTGGGGGAGGTTCACTCCTCGACAGCTGAAGGTCCGGAGGGCGAAGGAAATGGAAGCATAGGAGGCAGTGACGAGACGGAGAAGGAACCGGGAAACCTCGAGGATGACAAAGACGATGATGGAGGGGGGTTACACATTCCATCCGAGCCACGACAACCTCCAATTCAACCGCCTCATTCGCAACAAAGTCTGACGGATGCTGTTCACCCGCAACAACAACCAAGATTACGTGTCATTGCCGTCGCACCTCCCGGCGAACGCGAAGGTGGGAAGCCTCAGGCAAGTCCGCGCGACAGACGTTCACCAGTTACTTCTCTGGCAACGATCGAAGCGAGTCCCCTTCCCAGTCCGATAGATGAGCGACCGGCGATGATGATGTCGGGCGATAGCACGGCAAGTAACGGTAGTGGAGATAGTGAACAGACAACAATTGTTGACAAAAAGCCGGCTCGGGAGAACCGTCATCACCTACAATTGGCAGGCCGTAGTGCCTCTTACCCAAAGATGGGAAGCGCGCCAGCGCCTGAGCAGATGTTGCGGTTTGAGGGAGGTGAGGAATATGGTCAACAAGTGGATTACTTTGGGTACGGAAACGCGTCGCGGGCAAAAGTAGACATTGGGCATGTGTTGAAAGACACAGGTTCGTCATCGTCCGATCAACCAACGTCTGAGAGCCCAAGTACATCCTCGATTTCGGGTCGTACGGACTTATCTGGCTCGCAAACATCATCAGGCAGCTCACGGACGGGTCCCACTAAAGTCTCTGGATTGGATGAAACTACGACGGCTTTGGAATCGAGCATGGCTTCTTCTCTCCCTACACTAGGGACAATAACTGCAAGTAGTCCCGGACAAGCTTGGTCTGTTCCAAATACACCATTTCACAAGGGTGTACTTAACAGACAAACAAGTTCGCCGCTTCCTTCTAGATCAGATCCGGAGGATGTAGGCACACCGCCAACAAATCTGCGTAACAACCAATTTCTTGGGGTGGAAGGACATAGGATTCCCGGAAGGTCAGAGTCGGTCGCTTCTTCCGTTTCTCAGACAGTATCGCCTCAAAGTCAGGGCATGACAGACAACGCATCTACTTCTTCTCAGCCTCTTCCTGATGTAACTTCGAAGCGTTCATCTAGCTCTGGTGTAGTGGACCTACCGTTCCGCGGCTCACAGGAATACACACATCTGCGTGTCAGTTCCACCTTTGCTGCCCCCGGAGGCAAAGGGCAGGGAATGCCTGTTGTAAAACCGCGCCCGACGTTGAGTCGTGCACAATCGATGAAGGCAGTGGGCTCTTCAGGATCAGCGATGCGCGTCTCGCATGAGGAGGAAGAGTTTGTAAAGCTCGGGTATCTGGTTCCGCCTTACCCCAAAGACGAGGAGATCAGGAGAAGAGCATTGCATAAATTCAATATCATGCACACGAATCCCGACGTCAACTTTGACCGCATTGCATATTTGACGAAGCTTGTGTTCAGCACGAAGATAGTTGTTGTATCGCTTGTAGATGGCACTGAAGAGTGGTACAAAATGGAATGTAGGTCTAAGTGATTTCTTACGACGAGTCAGTACTGAACGCTATCTAGCCGGGCTCGGCCTTCAATCATTACCTCGACAGCAGTCATTTAGTGCGCACGCCATTTTACAAAGGTTTGAGTTTTCTAATCTAAGTTTTATTGTTAATACTCAAGGAACTTTAGGAGTGAAGAGCCTACTGTTGTGTTAGACACGCATAGGGATTGGAGATTCAGTGGGAATGTAAGTCATCTGTGGTTCCTCGATAGTAACTTAGTGCTGAGCTTATTTCGATAGCCTCTTGTTGCCTCTTCCCCTAATGTTCGGTTCTTTGCTGCCGCCCCTTTACGAACTTCAGAAGGACAAAATGTTGGAGCTTTATGTATCATGGATGATCATCCACGTATAGAGTTTACCCCTCGACAACGACACACCCTAAAGGAGTTCGCAGCTATCGTGATGCGCGAGATGGAGCTTTGGAAGGACAAGATTCAACTCCAGATCCGCGATCGCATTCAAAATTCTATGGAACAGTTTACTCGGGAGTGTCTTGAGATCGACACCGAAGCAGAAACGAATAGCACTCATTCTATGCTCAAGATGGCTTCGATGGACAAGGTGTATGAACGTGCGGCTAAGCTGGTGAAGAGGACGCTTGACGTAGAGGGTGCGGTGGTGATGGACGTATCGCATTTCGACGTGCTAGAAACAACGAAGGCGGAGGGTGCAATTTCGATTGTTTGTCATCACGGCGATGCGACAGTGGGGACAACGACGCATTCTATCCCTACGGATGAGTATCCAGCATTCATGGAGTTTTTTTCGAAGCACCCGGAAGGCAAGATCGCGGAGTATTTTGTGCCGAAATGCTTTCGCTCTTTATTGCCGAGCCGCATTCAACATGCTCTTAGTCAGTTGATCTTGCTATGCGACATTTGCTGTGCGACTTACCATTAAGTAGTTGTTCCGATCTTCAATATCGACAAGCGACCCTTCGCTTTACTATGCGCATACAATACCACCGATCATGTTAAACCTTTCGTACGTTGGTTATTATTCTCAACAAAAAACTCAAGCTAATTCTAATGCAGCTCGAAGGTCACGAATTGTCTTATCTACGGGCGATAGGCGTGATAATATTGAGCGCCGTACTCAAGCGCCGGATGATACTTGCGGACAAATCAAAGAGCCTTTTCATTTCTAAGTATGTCCATTCAATTTGTCTAAAGTTCGACAGCTAACCTAAAATTTCGTCACTGTAGCATTTCTCATGAGCTAAGGTATGCTTTTCTTGAATTCCTGATTGATTTGAACATATCTCTTACATCCTCTCGCGTTTCGTTAAGGACCCCATTACACGGAGTAAGTCCCCCTTATTCTGTCTATGCCATTAAACTAATTCATCAATGTGTTAGATTCTAGCAGCTGCGGAGTTGTTAGCCGACACAGATTTGGATGATAATCAGTCATCTTTTCTAAGGACTGTGCAGGCTTGCGGAACTTCTCTCGTAGAAACTGTAAACCATGTTTTGGACTTCACCAAGCTTAGCGGGAATCAAAAGGGCGGGGGCGTCGAGAACGTTATCATGCCCAGCAAGTCAGTGTTGCTCGTCCATGCCATATTAATACTTGCACTGACTAGCCACCCAGAGTGGATTTGTCGATATTAGTCGAAGAAGCTGTCGAAGGGTGCTATATTGGCTACCGCGCTCGACCGCAAGTTATGGGTTCTGAGATTGGTAGCCTATACGCGCCTTCGTCACAGAACGCCACGCTTTCATTCGGACGATCGGCTGTTGAAATGGTCATTGACATTAATTATCGATCCAAGGTTAGCCACGTAAAGTTCAAGCTTGCGCATATAGCTCACGTCGATCTTAGGGGTGGCAATTGATCTGTGAGAAGGGCGGATTGAGACGCATTCTCATGAACCTTATTGGGAATAGTTTAAAATTCACCACAAGCGGTTATGTCCTCATTACCTTGAAGGAGGTCCCCTCCTCGAAGGATGTGAACGAAGTGTCTCCTGGCAAAGACAGAATCGAACTATCCGTTGTCGATACCGGCAAGGTGGGTGATATTTTTGATATTATGTCTTGTTACTCACTTTTGACGAATTCGCTAGGGAATCAGCAAGGAATTTCTTAAGGTGATTCATTAGGCTCGACGTAGAATCAAACGTCTCTGACCTTTTTTTCTTACTTCAGAACCAACTTTTCCATCCGTTTTCACAGGAAAACCCCTTACAGTCTGGCACTGGTCTCGGATTGGCTATCGTCAACAGCATAGTTCGTTCTGAGTCCGTGAACGGTCAAGTAGACGTGTCCAGTACAGAGGGTGTTGGGACGGAGATTCGAATCACCTTTGATGCTGCTACTCCGGATGATGATCCGCCTGACATCGAAAAGCTTGACATGCATGGAAGGAGGTTCTCCGTATCTTTATTCGGTTTCGATGACGGGAGTAAAGGCACAAGCTTGCTTCGCACTGTCATTGAGAAATACCTCAACGAGTGGTGGGGTTTCGATATTCTTTCCTCGGACTCCACTGTCATCGGCGATATACTTATGCTGAACGAGGAAACGGATATGATATCCAAATCCTTGGACTGCAGAGATACTTCTAAGCCATTCGTTCTACTGTCTTCGTCCCGAGCTGATTCTGAAGTCATGTCGAAGGTGTATGATTATGAGCGACTAGGAGGTTTCTGTCGTATGGTATCTAAACCTGTCGGACCATCTCGGTTGCGACAGGTGCTAAAGGCATCTGTTCACTTACTAACATTCCGAGAAAACTCAACGCGTAACCCTCCTTCCATGATCAACTCCCCGGACTCTTTTCGCTCAGCACCCTTATCCATGCTCACACCTGATGGCGTAGGATCATCAAGTATATCACGGCGTACGTCACAGGAAAGTAGAGAACCGGCCCGTCCTCGAATGCATCCCAGAGCGGCGACATTCCATCCAATAATGCCCTCTTCTCGCACGAATTCGCCGAGTATGTCAAACGTTCGCCTTCCTATTTCCGAAGCCGAGAGCTCTTCGTCTATCGGAGACGGTACAATCAACGTTGGTGCTGGTGGAACCCTGCTCAAATCCTCCGTCGGAACTTTAGATCGTCAAGGACGTGTGCGCGTTCTCGTGGTAGAGGATAACCAGATTCTACGCGATCTTCTGTATGTCTCCATTTTTTTGGGGGTTCATGTCTAGTAACAGCCTTTGTTCGCAGTGTTAGATGGCTTGGAAACAAAGGCTATGACTTCGAAGCTGCGATTGACGGTCGTGAGGGCGTGAATGCTTTCGAAAGGCAGGATTACTTTGAGTCAGTTTCCTAGCACAAGAATTATTTGGGCGTTCGCTTATCTACTCCTCCAGTGTTGTTCTTTTGGATTTGTCTATGCCAGTTCTTGATGGCATATCGGCAACCACAGAAATTCGTCAGATTGAATCTAGACGACGAAAGGACTACGAAGAATCGCCTAAGTCAGATGTTCCTCGTCCTCGTACTTCCAAAATTCTTGCTCTTACAGGCATGTCCTCTCTGGAAGACAAACGGCGGGCGTTTGAAGCTGGTGTCGATGGCTAGTGAGTGTTCCCTCCCAAATCTAATACGTCCAATATTAATGTTACGTAAGTCTTGTTAAACCAGTGGCGTTCAAGACTCTTGATGCTATGTTCCATCAACTAGGAGTTTCCTAAGCCCACTTTTGTATCGAGCTGGGTCCCTCTCACTCATGCGTCCTTTTCTTTACCTAGCCAATCCCCTTAGGCCTTATTTATACTTCACGTACCTATTTCCTCATCTTTCGTCTGCAACTCTGGTTTGATCCATTCTCTCGTCTCTCGCACTACTACTTCTACTTCTTTCGCACTCGAAGCCAGCATCCAACTCATGTTTCAATCAGCACCTTTTCAATAACTCTGCGCAATTAAACATGCATCTGCACGTAATATTTCATCTGTGTCCTTTGATATTCTCCACTACGCCTGCCTACTTGTTTGTATCACATGTTGCAATCCTCCTCACTTCACGCATTTCCTCATTTTATGTAGCAATCGTAGACGGCCTTGTTTCATTGTTTGCTGTCTTTCCATATAATCACGAGCTTAGTCGAAGGACATCCTTATCTTCAGAATCATTGCTCTGCGAGAGAGAAGTGACGTTGTATGTATATGCATATGATTTTAACGCTGAAGATGAGTGCTAATAATCTAGCTAAAGACGTGCTTTGGCTGCCGCGTCCTCATGGAATGGCATAACAGTTCTGTACTCTTTCGCAATGTCTTTGAGTGTATGCCTATATAACTCTTTCTGTTCGCCAGAACAAAGCAGATTCAGTGTTTAGCGACTATATGCTAGATTTGCACATACATACCTTGATTATACCGTACGCGCCCGACTTAGAGGTTTCGGCTTTTGAGAGAGCGAGCTTCTTCGCAGCTTCGAGGACAGCCATAGAGGAACTGCCACATGCGATGACATCTACGATACCAGCTGCAAGAGCTTCATCGGGCGAAAAGCGATGGCCTTCAAGTGCCAACGCCCGGAGAGTCAAAGGCGTAAGCTTCGCGCGCGCAACGGCTGCGAGAGATGTTGGCCATGGTGCTCCGAAATGGATTTCGTTCATGCAACACCAGGCACGTCGTTCTTTGCCGTCGATCATTACCCGGTAATCACAGGCAAGTGCGAGGATGAGGCCACCGGCAAATGTATGACCGTTCAGTGCGGCAATGACGGGAACTGCGAGGCATCAAGTGTCAGAGAATCAAGTGAGCGAGGTATAGGAAAGTATCCGCACTTACTTGGGAAAGTGAGGATTCTGGTGATTAAGGGATTGTAGGTATCTGATAGGAGAACAAGTTAACGCTGAGACCATAGTGCATATACATGATTTTAATATGCCTTGGAAGAAGTTGTAGTCCTTGATGGCATTCTGGTAATCAAGCCCTAAGTTTACCCATGTAAGAGACCGATACACACAGGGACAGAGGAAGGAACGCACCATTGCTGAAGAACTTATTTTGATCCAACTTCCCGGTGATGATCAACGCACCTCGCCCATCCTTTCCTCCTTCTTTGCTCGCACCCTTCACCTGCGCCGCTCTATATGTCTGTCGCCATTCACGTTCAACAATGTCAAGTGCAGGCTTGAGAGCGTCGTTGACTAATGCATGTGTGAGGCGGTTGTCATCGCCGTTCTGCATCTCGATGATCCAGAGAGATGAATTTGCTTCGAAGTCCAGTCAGAAAATGGTGGTTACATGGACGCAATACACGCACCATCCCGAGTGAGAGTGAGCAACGGCTTGTCAGAGGGTATCCCAGTTCTGCTAGTAGTCATCATGAAACCGCCGTGATGGTTTGTTTAACGTTCAGTGTAACGGACATTTGGGGAGAGCTCTATTTCTCGGCCACACCAATTCAAGCATGTGATAACTTGAATACCAAACTATATACATACAGTGGCGAAAGGCTAAAACCAGCCTCTCGGAAACCCCCTCAAAACTTTTCTTTCTACGGACACAAAACTTAACCAATAACCCTGAAACTGTATAAATAGCTTCTAACTTGAATGCAGTGTATCTCCAATTCTTATAGATTAGTTTTGCACAAAAATGATTCCGAAAAAAATCTCATGTCTGAATTTGAAACATCTTGCTTATTTTGGGGCTGCAGCTCTTTTAACTATTTCCCACGGGTTCGGAACATGCGGAATCAACGTCTTTTCGCAATCCGATGGGCCCCAAGCAGAAAAATTGTCAGTACAAGAAATTTTAATCGGAATTTATCTTTTTCCGGTATCCCGGCAAAGGTTATCCAGCTGTTTAACCTTAATTGGAAGCTTTCCAGAAAGGCTCGGAAATCACTCCCAATTATATTTCCAGCCAATCCAAGGCCAATAAAGGTAAAGGCTAAAATCTCACAAAAAATTATTCATGTCCTTCAAAAAAATTTGAAACATAGACCAGAAATTTTTTTATTGCATAAATCGACGTATCTTTCTTACTTTGATTACAAAAATTTCAGTATGGCGAGTTTTCACGCAAAATTCCGGCCTGTACCCAGAGGCGGGTTTTGGCCTTTCGCCACTGTAGTACTAAAGCAAACTAAATTGAACGTTGTAGTACTAGTAATAACTTTTTATATGCATTAATGGGGTAGTGGTAACCTGGGTCGTTGCCATTTGATTTCAATATGGAGTCGAGATTTCAAATCAGACTGACTCTCGACCCGCCGAGGGTTCGATTCCCTCTTAATGCACTTGATGGTACGGAATGTAATTTTGTTTGTTTGTTGGAAATATATGTTACACGTACACAAGCATGCCGTCCATGATGAGAAGGATCAGTCGCGAACATGATGATGAGGTGTGGATGCCGGTTAATTCGCCAATCTCAGGCTGCCAATATGCATTTGGGCTCGGAGTTGCTACTTACGTTCCAGCCTGAGTGCACACTGCACAATCATGACCATCAGTGCTTTTTTCTACGGTACACTTTTACACCCAAAGGTCCTCAAAAGAGTTATTGGCAATGATGGTTCCCATCTAACAATATGCCCCGCTGTACTTCTGGTATGTACATACGATATCGTATACGGTCAAGGTGTGGTACTGATGTTAGCGCAAGGAGCATACAAGGCACCGTATAAAAGTAAGCATGCGCCAGTGTTTCCGCGGCACAATGGCAGCTGTGATCGACATCTGTCTCGATGATTTGACAAAATAACTGCAGGACTGCGATTACCCTGGCGTGCTGTCCTATGACAAGTCGAAGGTTCTGTTTGATCGCGAGCTCGCACCGGAAGAACGATCTGTGCGAGGCAATCTCGTGGTCGGACTCAGTCCAGACGACATCAAGCTTCTTGACGTATTCGAGGCAGACGTACGGTCCATAGTCTTCCGCCCCTATATGCGATATATACTGAATGCGCCTCCTACACCACGCAGGAATATGAGCGCCGGAAGGTGCAAGTCTACCCGCTGGGGCCGCTCGAGCCTCTGAATGACCCATCCGATAGCGTGATCGCGAGCTCCGCTCCGTCCCTTCCCTCTGTCGACCAGCTGGCCGACCCTGTCGTCGCGGATACGTACATATGGGTAGCATCAACGAGCCTTCTTGCACCCGAGCTTTGGTCATACGACGCCTTTATTCGAGATAACGCATGGAAATGGGTTGGCCCAAAAGAGGACAGCGAGTCGTACACGGAGGTCGACCGTAGGCGTGCTATGAACGGCATAATCAATCATGCTGCCGATGAGGCGAAAGAGGGCGCTTTGAACTAGATTGTTCACTATATGCGCGAAGGACACCGGTTTCGACGATGTGGAGCATCGCTACCTAGTAGGTAACTAATTTATTCCAGGAAATTTTGGATGAACTATATTAGAAATTGTAAGATCAAGCGCTCATGCATACAGCTTTCGAATCGATCTTGACAAAATAGCGAGGAGCTCTCAATTTTTGGAATGAATCTCGAGAGAGATTGCAATGCATTGTCAACTAGTTACAGGACCATACGATTAGATGCTACGCTTGGTGAGAATGATACAGAATGCAGAGATAGCAAGTTGATTGACGAATTGAAGAACGGAAGAAAGAAAGACGTGCAGTTATGCGTTGTGTGAGCCCCATGGGCGGGATATTTGACAAGATAAAGACAATAGGAGAACTGTGACCGGCATAGAGAAGAAAATGGAGGACAGAGGGAGGACAGCGATGATTAAGGTGTTTGTGGAATTGAGGACGATGAGAAGGAATGATAGCAGAATATTGCACAGAAATACACGATAAGAGAAGAGAAAGAGAGAAAGAGAGCAGCAATCAGGAATTGTTATGAGGTTTGGAAGGAAGGAGGAAGATAAAGTGAAAAAAAGCGATCAAATAGCCAACAGTATGAGGGCAATTAAAGCACATCCATCGGCGGTTAAAGACTATAAAACAAAGAACAATATACCGGAGCGTTATAGCGTTCCTGACTCGTAAGTTACCCTTTCGTCAACATCAAATAGAAGTGCAGACGGTAGCGATAAGACTTCATCACAAATCCCAAGAACGCGATAGTAAAAGAAAAGGAAATCAGAGCGATGCAGAAGAAGGCGAAAGCACGGACCCGGTAATTGCTGACCAACTACCAGATTCCGAAGTCTTCTTGCAAACTCTTGGTGCGAGCTAGCTTACGAGCCTGCTTGGCTTGATCGTCATCCTTCACAACCGCCTGCGCAACGTTGCCGTTCTGACCGTTCACTGCTGTGATCGGCTTGACTGCTCCGGCAGCTGTAGCTGGTCGTCTTGTGCTCGTCGGCCTCTTGCTAACCTGCCTCTCCCAAAGCAAATTCAGACGTAAGCTCTCCGACAATTCATTCAAAAGGAAATTTCTGCGGGTTGTGCGCGGTGTGGAGGGTGGCTGTTGTATGGGGAGGTTGTATGGGTAACCGAGATCAATAGGGGCGGTAGCGACGGTGTGCAGGCCAGAAGGGCGATACTGGACAGCTTGAGGGTTCGATGGATTCGCGAAAGTATTATTTCGAGGAAGCTCAGGTCGATATTGGTGTTGATCAGTAGACCTTTGCCTTTCGGGCTGCAACTGCCGAGACTGTTGCTGCTGCTTCTCTTGCTGTTGGCGCTGTCGACTCGAAGAGCGGGTCATATGCTCCTGAAGCTTCTTCTGAGCCAAGCTCTTTGACATATCCAACTTGTTCTCCGTGTCATCTCCTGAATCACTTTCCATCTCCGTTTCCTGCGGCGGCTTCCGTAACGGACTCTTGCGCGTATTATTAGGAGAACCCATGCCCTGAGCAACAACATTGGCTGCAGCCGGCATCGCGATGCTGCTCTTCTGGGACTGCATCGCCGTCATCGCACCGGGCATATAGAATTGTCGCGCAGGACCTTGCGTGACATGAGCAAGGATGTCTTGTGTTGAGCGCGTGTGACGATATGGGTGGTCGAGAGGGAAAAGCTCTGGTGGAGGGTGGAAGATTTGGGACAGTAGACCCGAGTTTGAAGTTTTGAGTTGTGTGTATGACCTCCGGTCGACCTTCGAGAACAGATCCCGATGCCGCTGCGCCTCCGCTGCCGCTTCCACAAGTTTGCTATCTACCTCATGTCGTTGTCCATCATCCGCAACCCTATCCGCCCTTTCGACTTCATCGGACCCATCCTCAGTATCCCACTCTTCATCCTCATCCTCCGTCGAATCATCCGAGTCATCCACCACATCAATCCGATGTTTGTTAGTCAAAGTTGATGTTACACCTGCCTTCCACCCACTAGCACTTCGAGGACGTGATCGCGACTGCGAGCTATTCCTCCGACCAGAACCTGATGATACAGGTGACTTCAACCCACCTGCACCTGTCGTAGCAGTCGTCGAAGGTCCTGGACCAGCGACGGCTTTATCCAATTGGCGCGGTGGCTTCGCCGATTGTTTTGGAGGTGGATGCTGCTGAGCTTGCTGCTGCTGCTTCGATGAAGTAGGCGCCGCCTCTTTAGGTATATGGGCATGCAAGTTGTTCATCGGCCGGCGCAGGCTGCTGTTCAACGCTGTCGCTGCCGCAGTTCGCCCGCCCATCAAGCTACGGTGCACAGTACCGATGTCGCCCACCTGTTGGTAGATCCTCTGTCCAGACTGCGATCGACGCACCGGCGGCTGATTTACGAACTGGACCGGGCCGAGACGCACCTCCTTGCCCTTCCCCTTGCCTTTCAGATCGCCCATCTTCGACCGCATCTTTAGCCCACCTCGCGAGCTGCCAGACCGTCCGCTGCTACTGGACTTCGTCTGGCTCGTCGTGCTGGTGCGAGACGCAACACTCGCAGGATCTCCCGTGAAGCCCGAGTTTGAGACACTCACAGACGCAGACACAACCGAATGTGAACCGACCTGCGACGACGCACTCGTTTCAGGAGAATCGCCGTCCTGGCTGCCGCCATCGCGAGGCGAAATGAAGAACTTGTGGTTCAAGTCCTTCTGACTCTGGTCTGGTGGCTGCAATGCTTGGCCGCTCGCGTTCGGCGCAGGACCGGCCGAAGTGCTCGAGCGTGGCTGCTGTCCTCCACCGTTCAAATCGCGATTAGAGATAGTGTTAGAATGTGAGTTGATAGCGTTGTCATCGCGGATGAGGCTTGATGCCCCTTCCCTGCCATCTTCAGACCGGCTCTCAAAGCGACTACTCGCACTAAGTCCGGCACCTTGTGCGCTCTCACCCATATCTGTCGCACTCAGACGTGCAGGCTGCGTACCTTCCCTCCTCGTGTTCAGGTCGCCTGTCGCGAAGTTTGAGCGTGCTTCCGATGATGGTAGTAGGTGAGACGATTGCCCCGGTCGTTGATAGCCTCGTGCAAGATTAGAGGTGGAAGATGAAGATAATTGAGGCGAAACTGCAGCTGGCTGCTGGTGCTGGGAATTTGACATGTGTGTTTGTAATCCATCCGACACATGTAATTTTTGCAAATTTGCACATCCGCCTGCGCCAGAGGCCGTGGCCGGGGAAAGCGTTTCGGGGCAGGAAGAAGCCAAGTCTGACGTTGGAGTGATGGAGGTGTTAAGGATAGAAGGTTGAGCCTGGTCAATGATTTCAAGCTTTGGAGAGGGGTGTTTTTGCTCGGATAACACGAGCAACTGTGCCTGCCTGGCCTGCGCGCGCGTGGGTACGGCTAGGCTGTCCCGTTCCCGTTCCCGACCTCTATCCCGCTGCTCCAGATCGCGTCTCATCTGACCCGAGCTCGATGTCGCCACTGCCACTGCCGTCGCTGCTATCGTCTGCTCCGCCGCCGGTGCGAGACTCGGACCAATCGAGTCGGCCGAATCCGATGCCGACCCGCCCACCGTGCAAATCGCACCCCCGAGGTGGCGGTACATGGGTCCAGGCCCGAAAGCCGGCACGGGAGAGGCCTGGGGTGTCATCGGCGGGGTATGATGGGGCGTGGGATGCACGATTACTACATTCGGAAGCGACGTCGAGTCTGTGACCAGAAGTGGGCCCGAAGTCAACCCCGTGCACAGAGACAAAGTCAGCTGAGCTGGGTCCCAACCCTGCTGGGGAGACGGTTGACACCGAGGCTTGGGCTGGGGCTAAGGGGAATAGATCATGTATCAGCATGGGGTTATACCATCAAATTACAACGCGACGTTTGGTGGGGGAAACGGCGGGCAATGGGGAGATTGGTGTGCAGGCAGAAAACGTACCTGATGTACCTGGTGAGATATCTCTGGGAGGACTACACTTACAATCTCCGGTTCGTGATCGTCACGCGCCAGTGTCGATGAGCTAGCACGCCAGCGATCCTCTTCACTCAACTCCTTCGTTGTGAGCCCCAGTCCTATCGCCGCGGTGGCTGCTGAGGTAGTCGAGCTACTACTACTCGGCCTCCGCCGCTTTGATTCCAATTCCAATTCCATTACATCCAATTTCTCCGGTAGGAGGTCCGCCATAATTTTGCCGACCGAAGTGTTGGAATGCGTCCGACGCGTGGAAAACGAGGGACGTCGGTCTGCCCCAGGATGACTCTGCGCTGGATGCCGGGCCTCGTCCCGATCCCGAGAGTGTGAGCGCTCTCTGGATCGCGAATTTCTCCGGGAAGGCGGCGATTCAGAGAGACTCATATCAGGCTTTCGGTGTTTCAGCGGATGAGAGTGGGTGTGTAGGGGGTGTTTCGAGTCTTTCACATCGTTCAGAGGCGAGGGAGATGCGACAAGAAGAGGGCTGGGCTTGGAACCGACGGCAGTCAGTTCGTCCTTATCCCAGTGTTCCCCGTCCTCCTGATCTGAGCAATCCGAGCCCGAGGATGCAGAGGCGGAGTCACAAGATGAAGCAGAGGGGCATGATGTGATGGGTGATGCGATGCCACCGGAAGATGAAGCATCGGGGGATGCGGGGAAGCAAAGGTGATGGAGGGATGGGGAGCGCTCAAACCGTTCAACGTGCCAAAGCCGCCAGGCCATATTCTCTAACCGGGGACCGTCTTGTAACCCCGACTTGCATTTCGAGAACACTGCGTGATATACCCCAATGTCCCAAGTTCATGTGCAATGCAAAGGTTATGTCATCGGCGAATCGCAGTGAGGAATGCAATTGTCACATTTGAAAAATGCAAATGCAATTACATACCGAGTGAGAGCGGGAAAGAGTGAAGAATTAGACTTTCATGACAAGAGCTACAAGTGAGCCGGAATTACGCACGCGTAATAAGGCCGCAAAGGGCTTTCTCTCCGTCGACTTTGGAGACGGCATCGATGGCGACGGAGAGCACGGGTGTCTCCAGAGCCACCATAGAACGCGTACGACTAGCCAGAGTGTAGGTTGTTTATGTTGGAATGTGTACGTTTGAGGCCTGGGCTTTCCCCAAGTGCTGCAACGTTGGACGTTAATGAGCTTGACAGTAGATGGAAGTCAAGGACGAAGGCAAGACGATGTGTATATCGATTGCTTGCTGTAGTTCATCGACGAGTTTAACCACAGATTAAAGCTACCTGATGAGTGAAGCCGGTCGTCACGATCGCGTTCCCTCTCTCCAGGCAGTTCACAGCACAGAACCGAACGTAATGGAGGTGCGAAGAAGAGTCGGACCTTCGAGCTTCAATATTCTTCCCGTGAATGTACGAGAGATGAATGGAGCTGCCCCGCGGTTGGAAGCGATTGAAGCACTGCACGGCCGAATTGTAGCAAGCGGTGATAGCTCAACGGAATATATCCCTGCCCAGAGTGGGTTTCGAGGTTAAGCAATGCAGCAGCCTGGCCGGGTCGTGGCGCGGTGCACGGGGTGGCTGCGTGTGTTGGCGCTGCGCGATACTGATTGTCGCGAGCGCACTGCCTTGGGCGTCGGAGGGGCGGGAGAAGCGGGGAGTGGGGATGGTTTGCGGGGAAGGGAGGAGGAAATGACACGGCGAGGGAGGGGGCAAGAACAAAGTAGGAACAAGTTACGAGTGACTGGAGGATTGATACTGTAAAGGTGTGGGAATTCGTTCCGGATCGGGTTGACGGAGAGACGACTCTGGCTGGAGCCCTCGACCTCAAGAATTCCCACATTTGCTCGCGGAGCCAGGTTGTGTGCTGTACCCGTGGGCCCGTAGAGCCCAGCATGGGAGGCCTCATGGACCACAACACCGATGCCGCCTCAGCCAACCACGTTCCGTCCTTATCGTTCCGGTTCACATCCGGATCACGTTGTCCTCTTGAAAGCACTGGCGGCGGCTCGTCACCCGAATCGGGTAGAATTTTTAGACTGACACGTGGGTAGTACCCCCGCATATGGCATCCGTGTGATCCCCGCGCCCAAATCGATTTGCATACCGACGAATCGGGGGTGTCGGCATCGGGATTCCCGGTGCGGTACAAGACAACAAGCGTGCATACAAGAACTCGACATCCTCACACCCAGCAGTCATGTGCCCCGCCGTTTACTCGCTATTTCTCTTGAAATAATGGAGATCCGATGAGGGGGGCACGTTCGCAGAGATATTTGCTTCCGCTCTGTGCTCAACATCGATCGCAAAGACGACGAGACACGTATCCTGCCTTTTCTTACCCACCGCCCGCCCGCCTGACCTCCCTCCCTTCCCTTTTTGTCTGGCCTCCCACAACGCGCGCTGCGTAGACCTATGTTCCGTAGTATTCAAGAGGTTCCCCGTCACTCAATCACCTGGCTATGCTAATTAAACGCTCAAATGCGGTCTTCCATGGCGGACGCATATAGACCAATCTTCACCTCGAGTCCTGTCCATCGCCATCGCCGCCATCTGCTCTTTATCGTTTATCAAGTTCCGTGCCTTTTCCCGCGATCTATACGAACAAATTTCAACTCACCCGGGGGCTTGCTTTGTACTGGTGACCGGCCGGAGACAAATCTCGAATCTCAACCATCGTTGCCAATTCCTCGCTCTTCCAAACGCGTTGTAAAAGGTTGACTCAAGCTATCTGCTGCGAATGATATCTCTATGTTGAAATTGCTCGTCTCGCTATGCCATTTGCGATCGAAGGACCCGTCTCAGATTCATTCATTAACAACTGATACAGGGCGCTAGAACATTACGCACTAAGCACCAAATTGTTTGATGCAATTTGTATGCCAACATATGTGCCTCATCTCGTCTCGCGCATTGATGGCGCATTGATCGTATCCGGTTGCCTCTTATTGCCGGCGATGCGCCTCGACTTCCCATCCACATCGCAGGCGCCAATTAAATGTTTCCCTTTACGGCCGATAGAAGGCACTATGCATGAAAAGATAACGGCTATGGGACAACATACTCGTCATCAAGCAGAACGTCCTACTCCCCTCGAAGTCCATAGACGGAAGTACAGTATATTGCAAGGGGCCGGTCATCTATGGCACACGATATGCAGGGCGGGTGTCGTCGAAGCAGAAATCCGGGCAGTCTCAACGATACGCTGACATTCGGACGTCGTCTGCGCTGTATTCGATTGGATCTAATCTATAAAATTCAGAAAATACTCGTTGTAGGTCGCCGCTCATCATGTGATTCCGAACACTTCACACATTGCGCTAACCGCGAATTACAGAACGGAATACGTACTCACTTCAGTTTATTTACGCACATAATCAAGCGCATATTCGTACGTAAAAGTTGCCTTAAGCCTTGATATCGTTGCTAAGAATTTTGTATGCACATACATTGCAGCAGTACGTAGATCATTCGATGATCGGGCGAAAGGAACGCTTATGCATACATAAGTATGATGGCAGCTGTCTATCTGACGGCGTTCAGGTGCGCTGTCCAAAGCCTAACGTTAACAACGATACACTGGCATAGAACGTGCAGAATACTTCAGGCGTAAAAGCCGAACCGTAACTTTCTAGATTATCCGGACACAGCTGCTGCCAAGGCGCACTTCGCTGTGCACGCCACCTCTAGCTGTGTCGCTTAACTGCGTTGCCCTGCCCAATGAGCAGAGGTTCGGAGGGGCTTCGAATTCGCTTGTGCTTTCGCGACTGGAATCAAAGACCTTGTGATTCGTTCTGAGTTTCACGGGACTTTTGGTTTCGAATCAGCTGGGAGAGTTGTCTGGCCTATCGCGCCTCTTGCGATTATATTGCTCGATATTGCACCTTGTGGGCGTGCATGTATATGCGACCCAATGATACAGCGTTATGATTCTTTTCCATCATTTAGACATATAGACATACGAGAGGATCCCGCTGATCCCAGGGAGGTATGATTATATGCTATAGAATTGTCAGCCGACTGTTAGCCGAATTGAATATGAATAGTATGATGTACACATATACAGTTGCCGGTAAGCCGTTCGACACGACTTGACCCGTAGGAGCCGAAAAGTATAACCATACTGTATATCTCTACGTTATTCCGTTCCGGCTTCGCCTAATGTGTGCCCCATGTTTTCCCGGGACCCCGCGATTGGCCCACTCACTCTAATCCAATGCCCGGCCGGACGCCGTCTACTTGGACCCGGACAAAGAACATGATTCTGCTCACTGACATCGATGGCGAAGAGCTCAAATATTTCAAGCCTGTCCAGCACGCTCAAACTGCGGCTCGTATTCATGCACGAGCTCGACGGTCGACCTAAGTGCAGTCTGGTCAGCTCCGTCAGTAGCCAGCGTGGAGCAATACCAATGGGCCCAGGCGCCAACGTCTCGACAAAGTTGACAACGGGGACTCCAAATGCGCTTCAACTTGAAGTTAACATTAAACACTCTGAATCTACGACACTCATGATAAACACCTAAAAGACGTCTCCTCGTCTGCCCGGCCGCCCGACATGCATCCTATACCATTATCAGCTGTTTGCATTCAAGCTACGTCGCGCAGTCGCAAACCTTGTTCTTGTCCTTGTTCCAACTACGAACGCAGCGCCGGCGCTCCTAGATCTGACTCGAGGCGAACAATTACGGTGACTCTCCTCGAACGTGACTGTGCTCCTTTGTTCTGTCCTTTGTCTGGACCCAGCCTGGTTCAGGTGTGTCGGTCGAACGTTTGACCCAGTCAGGCGACACCCAGATACATAATGCACAACACGCGGCGTACGCTGAATCTAACTTTATGTTGTTCTATGGGCTCATATGAGTACAACGCTCGAGCACGCGTTGCGTCACCATATGAACACTTGAATGGCCTGAGACTGCATGTTTAGGAGCTCTAAGACAGAGTTCTGCGCGCAGCAGCACAGCCACGGCAGTCATCTAACAGAGAAAGGGGTGGTGCGTCCATCATTCAGCTGAGCTTACCGTTTAATCACAGGTGCATACATTTAGGCTATGTCTTTATGCACTGGCATGTACACAGCTTGTGATACTGTGAGTACTCCGTTCCTCTTCTTAGCAGACGCATACGTTGCATTTCATTCATCTTAACTCCCCTTGCACCCGGTGCTGTAGCTTACACGGGTAGCGGCCTATCAGCATGACTATAGGGAGTCGCCTAGAATCTGGATGAGCTCATCCGTATGCTCTTTGTCCCGGCGAATCACTCCGCCCAGCGCCTCGCGGCCTTCATATAATGTACACGATCTCATCGATCTCGCCCTCCCATCAAAATTTCCCCGCATTTCTCGAGTTTGGGGCTGAAACGGCGCGGCTTTCGAGCTACATAGTCTCGGTCATATGGTGAAAAGAAGAAAAAAACGAACCGTGGCCAGTCATCAAGTCACATTATCTTCATTTAGCTGCGTCGCTCGCGGGTGTCGTTTCATCGATCTCCATGGCGCAGACTATCACGGACCTCCACCTCGGAGACATTGTGTCGTCGTGACCACGGTACTGAGGTACCTGCGCACCACCCGTGGTAAGCGGCCCGCGTGATTATCATAATCCCATACATACCACGAACTATTAACTTTCACATTTCGCAGCATTTTCATATGCATCCCGGATATACCAAACGCCACATTGTCATTATGCAGGACATGCGCATGCGCTTCCCCGCACGCTTACAGCCGGAGTCGACATAGGAGTACTACATACATACATACATGGTATGGGCGCTCGAACTGACTGCTCCTATCTTCTATGTATAAGTATTAGGGTGCATGAATAATCGATGCAAAGAGGTGCGCATGACTTTGCTTCGCGGCAGTTGAATTCCTGATCTCTCGTAGCTGATCTCTGCAATCTCCACTACGCGCACAGGTGCAACTACGAGACCCAGTTAGCCATGATGAGCAAGTGCTGTACTTTGTGCCCTATCCGTGTGCTTCTTATCACCATGCCGACTTCCTGAATCCGTACCAAAGCACGCAGCTGAAAAATGAAACTCTAATATCCGACTAGGGGTGTTCATTGGACTTTTGTTATCCCGCGTTGATGCGACCGTGACTGCTTCCCCTAACGTCTGAGAATACCCTACTCCCCTCTAACCAGTAGCGCAGATCAAAGGAGCTGACGATGGGTGTCTAGACTCGAGAATTGAGCTCACATGACACACACTGTTAAAATAGACCAATTCCCACACTATGATACATACAGACTACATACTAGCGTACTTCAAGTTGCTGTAACTCCATGTCTGTTGCGACCGATACACAGCTGCGTGTGGTCCTCAGATAAACTCGGGCTGATCGTCGGGCACCTGAGTCATGCCATGCCCGTGGTGTGCGCACTAGCAGACTTGGATACCGAGCATCATCAATGTAGTATAACTTAGTACAGTACACAACGCGACTCTGCGAAGCTATCGCACAACCAGTCAAGCTTGCGACCACGGTCGCCTCCTCGGCTGACGCACTCCGCCCGGTGCACAATATGCACAAATGTATCCTAGCGTTCTTGTTTCCGAGTCCTGCTATGTATTCCCCTTACCCCATACTCCTTAGCTGCTCTGCATACGTTTCGGCGCGCTTGGCTGTCCCCGATAGGACGGTCCGGCGAATCTCGCAGATCACTGATCATCAACATACCCGGGATAGTCGGGGTCGACTCCTTCTCGAAGGCGGATGCTTCGCGTCACGGTCGTGTTGGGTGTCTCCGGATGCGCATATAGCTAGCTCAGAACCGTGATGCGGAATGCAGGACCCGGAGATGCAACGCGCAAGGAGCAGACCGTCCAACATCGACATCGTTCGACTCCCTGTCTCAGGCTCTTCTTTCTCTCCCACACGACACCACGGCCCGGGCCCCTTGCTATGTGCCGGCCTAACAACTCACTGGTCCGGGAAGCTCAGCTCAGCACAGCCGGGCGTCACGGTCGCAGCGAGGACTCGGCTTTTGGGTACATCCAGCATAATGAATCATGTAAAGTATGCAACTAAGACTCCGGATGTTGAGCAGCAACCGACTTTCGCAATGATGGTCGACGATAAAACGATCAGCTGCGCCCGAACCGTGTTGGATGCTTGATAGACCTCGCTCGCGCGTCCATGCAATACATAGCTTATACTGTACCTATTCTTTCAGCGGCAGCAAAGCTTGTATTGCCTTTCCAATGCGACAGCTGATCACTGACATGCGAATACTACTCGATCGAAACCTTTATTCTCTTCGCTACAATGCATGCACATACAGAATGTACTGTACTACTGGCACTCTGCATTCCATCCATCCACCCCTGCGTCGCAAAAGCATCAACGGACCCAAGAGTCTATCGATTCTGGAGACCGGAGGCAGTTAAGTAAATTTGAAGATACGGTTGCAAGTGTTCGAGGTGTACCCAGAGCAGGTCTCCGAAGATCCGGCATGTTCCCAAGCCGGCCCTGTATGCGTGTCAATAAACTTTGCCTTTTCTAACTCTTTCTTCCTCCATCCAGCGCATCCGAATCGTCGATTGCTTCCCAGGGATAGCGCTGCATAGGCGTTTCAAGACGCTTCGACGGGGACAGGGAATTCTGGTCTTCTGTTGGTTGTAAGAATGCATCCAGCGGGTTAACCATTGCGCCTACATGGGTGCATTGCATCCTGATTCCAGGCGGCGCTCTTTCCATGAGATACTAGGACACAGACTCGATTTCACCTATTCAAAGCTTCGAAAACAAACAGGGCTGAAATAGCGCTGCCTTATAATCCAAGTCAAAATGGAGTACAATCAGGCTGTCACTGGCTGCAAGTTGAATAGCTTTGAATCTCCGACCGCGGAGTCGTAAACTGGATATCGCTCGGCCGGGAGTCATGATGGCTTCGGAAACCGTTCAAACACTTTCCAGTCTTTTCCCCCGAACGTCGCGGTACTTCACGACTCCGACATGCGGGGGCATCAAGAAGACTCGATGTACAAGTATATATAATTCACTTCACAGACACGCGGCCAACGACGTCGACGCTCAGGCTGGCGGTGATGGGTGGCTATGGGCATCATGATCGACTGCTCAGTGCAATGCTGATGCCGATGCAGAATTCTGTACACTACCAGTGGCATCTATGCTCGTACTGGTCGATACCAACAAAGTACAGTTATGAAACGGCCCTCCGCACTTCCGCGCGTCCACGCTTACTTGTCGACAATCATAACACTCCGAGGTCAACCCCTCGGCTGCGCGCAGGCTACCTAGCTGCTGGGCCTGATCTCTCTACATACTCGTGCTTCCCTTTCATCATCATCCTCATCACCATCGTGCCAGTGCGTGCGTTCGCCGGTCGGATTCTCTGCAGTCCTTGATCGAAGCGCCGCAGGCCCGCAGCAGTCACGGTAGTTTTTGTTTTGGGATACGCTTGATTGTGCACCCCGCATCATTGGTATTCGATCATGCTTTAATGTGGTGGCAGGACCAGGATCAGGTGTCTCAGCATAGATATCGGGGTCTGGGGACGTACGATGCTCGATACGCTCGGTGTTCAAAGTTCAAAGCTTAGGAAGCAAGGCACTCGTATTCAGTGCACACAGATAGGCATCATTGTGCTCTTGTCTTTCGAAATGGCCCATTACTGATCTTTCGCTCACAATGTGAGTCTCACCACAGGCCTTCCATTACCATCTTCAAAACTCGAGACCCGCCGGGGTTGAACTGAAGTTAATTATATGTATGTACTGTTCTCACACACAAAACCGGCATCAAACGCTCTTCTCTAAATTAGCGTCCAAGTTTAATTAACGCTTTCATGGTTCATCAGGTCCTTGCTCTGGTCGCCCTGGCACCATGATGCACAACGTGGAAAGAAGAGAAGAAGTCCTTTCAAGCTGCCCTGTTCCTAGAAAGAAGAAGAAAACAAAATCTCCGGTTCCGCTCCGTTGAGCTCGCAAACATCGTCATATCACTCTCATTTGCACAGCAGCAGATTGGCAGGCCGCCACTGACGCCATCTACGATGCTGGTCGCCCGCGGAAATGTCGATGTTCAAGAATAAATCGAACAGATTGCCGATTGTCGAACTGACTACTACTAGTATTGGGTTGAATTGGATATGGGAGCTTTGACACTTTGGCAATTTGGCAATTTGACTGCCATGGCTTTGGCACCAGCCTGAGGTTGAATGCCTCAATCTTAATGTAGGCTATCAGAGTCTTTTACTTCTTCCATCTACGCACGTGCCGGATCTCATACGGGTCTTCTGGGTGCATATACGACTGTGGGATCGACGAAGCTACTCGAGTCCTCGTCGGGCCCGCACGGCGTTGAGGATGCGGTAATGCACCCAGCGGGCATCACGGTTCGAATGGTGGGCAACGCCGGACATATCGTGGGCTTGAGGAGCGACTTGCGACAGTAAACAACGTCCAAGTGTGGAAGGAAAACACCGCAGATCATGAAAAGAAGGTTAGTAGCTTGCTCGATGTCAAAACTTGAAGCTCGCACTCAAAACGCTCAGATGGTCAGTTGTTTTTGAAGCTTATCGCCGTGCAACCGTCGTTAACCTACCATAACAGTTAGGATTACACTATCCTTCTTCTTCTGATCCTCGTCGATTGGGCGCACTTTCAATCACTGCCAGTCCTGGTCCGTATTTGTCCTCTGTTTGTCTTCAAAGGCTTCCGTTCGCTCTTTCCATGATCGAGACACCGTCACGCCTTCGCAATCGGATTCGCCATGGCTTCATATGGGCCCCACCGCTGGTCGTCCGACGCCCGGTCTCTTGCATTGCAGGTCAACCAAGTGCTTGAGTTTTCCCAGATTCCTATCGTCCCGATACATACGTTTTCCCGAGTGTTTCCCGCACTCCAGGTTAGCAGGGGACGCATCCAAAAGTATGTACATACATATACACATGGATGCAATTGCAATTTGCAGTCCTTGCAGCGCCCCGGAAGTTCTTTTGCGTCACAGGAAACCTTCCCCGACTCCAACTACAAACGCGAATTATACAGTGACGCCATAACGCATCTCCCGTGTCGCTCGGGCTGGTGCACCATTGCAACCGCACACCTCGCATTCAGACATGAAAATTGACCTGATATACTGTGCATGACTAGCTGCTGGGGAAAGCACTACTAGCCTTTTCCAACTTTGCCGAGTGAGCGTACTACAGATATACACCCCAGCTGGTCTGGTGACATCCGGTTTGAAAAGCCTCTGACGATCGCGCTCCCGCTGCGGCCGATCATCGACCAGGAAGATCTGCAGCCCAATAGCGATGTACGACAATCTACCAGGGCCCAAGCAATTGATTACGTGCGGTGCCAGTGGCTAGAGCGGAGAGAAGGACTCGGACTCGGCCTACTCGACGTGTGCTGAGCGTGTTGGTGTCCCCGAGAGGGAATTCCGCGCCCAAGGCTTTCTGTCGATCTATTGCCAGTAATCTATGCTTCTTCTCGGTGACTTGCTACTTTCGCATACTGCATCCCGCATCCCGCATACAAGCAGTTGGAGCTCCTACAGTGCCTGCGGAAATACGATATATATGTCGCACGGTCGCGGTCGCGGCGACTTGATTCCAAGAATGCTGTAGCGATGGCATACAGTACTCTTCGAAAGTTACACCATGAACTGGAATCTGATGGTAGTAGTGCCAGTAATGAATTATGCTTGATGCATGAGCCATGAACTCAAAAAAAAATAGAATTAAACAGTAACAGACTCTTTCCATCCGCTGTTCCCGAACCTGCGAGGCTTATATTCAAAGTGCCAGAGCTCAGTGCGTATGTAGGACGAACTCACGTTGACCTCTTCCAGTTCAGCCTCAATAGTATTTCCATTCGCCTACTCTCCTGCTCTCTGACCGCTTCACGTACATTATGTATACACTGGCAACGACACGGGTCACGCTTGGACTCCGGTTAAGCGCCGGCGCACTCAGGCTGTTGCGTGATTGAAAAGCTGCCTCTCCAGTCTAGGCCTGAGGCGTATGTATGTGTGTGGTAATGCATAGAGTACATACAGTACATACAAGTAGAACGGCCGCTGTGTTCCATTCTTCGTGATCATGATCCTTTGAATGGCGACCCGCCATATGCTTTGGTATGATTGAAGAAGAAGAACCAATTCAATTTATTGAATACTAGAGACAGAGGACGGAACACGGGCAACCCATTGGCAGTGGCAGAGATCGTGAACTTACCTCAGGTTCTGAATTCCGCACAAGGGGAATGGTAAATGGAGATATGGTTCTTACAGTAAGCTCAAGTCTATTTCTTCTACTAATAGTACAGTGTAGGATCACGGGTCTTCTCGGAAGAGACAAACGAATGCCCTCTTTACTACAAGAGATTCCGAGTCTGCGCTTCTTAGGTTTTTCTGATTCAGCTCTGGATCACTGCATTACCTTTTTACTGCGAGAGTGTATTGGCGGTCCATGCGTACAGATGATGCACCCACATCCATATAAGTCCCACGGGCTCTCACTCATTCGTGTATGTAGATGCGTATCTCGATAGACGATAGACGCGCAGATAGCTACACAGATGCATAGAGACGAGGATTGAGAGCTTACCTTCTAGAATGTATTTGTGTCGGTAATACAACACGTACTGTATGTAGAATTTATACTTGCAGTAATGCAACGTCCCCGTGGTCCCTACTGGTAAGAGTGACATGGAGGAGCAAGCGATTGACCAAATGCACGGATAGTTCGTACACATTTGACGAACAAGCTGCGCCGAATCACCGCGCTTCAAGTTCCCCGTATACCTGTACCCGGGGTTTGGATGCATTGAATCTGCATGCCAGTGGGTGGGCGGCGGCTGCATGTAATCGAGCTCGTCTAATACGGAGAGTACTAGGGATACACATTACTTACATGTACGGTATGCCTGTAGGTAATCAATCTTGAAGGTGACGCTCAGTGGAACACAGGCCATCACTGGCATGATGCCAGCAGTTGTAATGTAGAACGACCGGGACAGGCTGGGTGCTGGGGTCTAAGCGGTGAGGCGTTGTGAAGATCATACGTACATGAAATCATGAGATTCAGATTATACGAAATGCTGAAGAAAAGCCCGATAAGAGTAAAGCAAAGCTCACGGTCGCTGTGATGGCTACTAGTAGTATGTGCATAGAATTTCCAGCTCCGGATCGGTCGGACACGGCGGGCAAACTTGCATGGATATCAGTAATCGTGGTGGCGCTGGCGATATGCGGGGTGGGGCTTGAGACTTGAGCTCGGGTTGGTACGTGTCGATCAGGAGAGCAAGACGTGGGCGATCCGTTTTCCGTCTTGGCCCTCGGCAGACGGCGGGTGTGGGGCCTGAGTGCACTAGTAGGCGCCTGAGTGTCCCAGCCTGCGGCGGTGGTCGTAGACGGAGCAGAGCGAGCCAGGTACAAATACGTGCTCACCACCGGAAATGAAGCCCGCTATCCCATACATCGCGATTTGTCGTATGCCACGATTTTTAAGTTGGGAGTCGCCTGAGATTAGACACTTTGAAATCGAAGCAATGCGATGATAAGCTTTCAAGTTGTGGATATGGGCGTGTTCGCTCGCGCTGCGGTTCAGCTATAGTCGCATACACCCATGGTCATGCACGACGTCAAGTTGTGCACGTACACGTAGTACTTACATACTACTCTCTTTTCGCGTACTTCCACTCCCTGTTTCACCGTTCCTTTTCCCCACCTCTCCGTCTCAATAGTCGACAACCGTGACAAGATTTACTTACAGCATCGCAGTTTCTATACAGCCTCCGGTCGTCGGCCACGATACGATACGCCCCTCGGTACGACGCAGCCGAGGCCGAATAAAGCGTAAAATAAAAGGGGTCGTTAAATCCATAAACAAATTCGATTACTACTAGGCCAATGCTACCAATAATCTCCTGAGCTAACACCAATGCGGCATAGGGCAGCCCACTCACTCAATACATAGCAGTAGTTTTATCCACCGTGTCCGACGCATTGCATAGGCGGTGGCCGCGGTTCTTCACTCCTGTTCCAGGTCAGCTCGGGGATGAAGTCAAGTCGGTGGCCGTCATCCGGAATTGGGCTTCAAGAAGGATTAGCGTCCGTGCAAATTAGACTTTCTGGCTTTACCCGCTTGATATCCCATAATGCATTTTTTCCACTCTGAGCTCAATACGATACGGAGGTTTATTATCGCGCTACTTATCTCTTACAGTCGATATATCGGCTCGGCATAGATAGAATGGCTTGGCTCACGAGCCAAAGCCAAGCCACAGCGACAGAAGCCTCACGAACATTCGATGCGGACGTTCCGGACGACTCGGACTCTACGCAATTCACGACTCGAGCTGTGTCGACTCTCGGCTGGCAGAACAGAACAAGCAGCCTTCGCGTTCGAGGTGCATGTGGACGGGACTCTAAGTTGAGCTCGTGAAATCTTTCTGCAATATACAGCGTACCGTAATCACCCACCTGCGGGCGTGTCCGTGTTTCAGCATAGCGTATCTACCTTCGCAAATATGCACCGATTATGCAGAATGAGAGAGTGTGTGTGCAATACGGTAACAGTAATGCGCAAGAGTCGAGTGGACAGGGACATGCGAGAAGATTTCCAGAAAGACTCTTTGCATTGCACCACCGTCGTGTGCGACAGTCTGAGTAAGTGGCCACTGGGGGCCGATGGACGAACCTTGCTCCTTGCTCGATGATCCACCTGTAGTGGTGCAATCATGATATCCAGGGCACACATTCATTTATTGGAATGATCGACCTTGCGTCCTTTGGGCTTGTACAAGCTTGGGGTTCAACGGCGATCGCTTGAATAGTCGTACTATCTCACATGCTAAAGCGTCAGCGCCGCGGTCCGAGTGCTTGCTCGCCCTCGCATTGACACCGAGATTAATCCTACTAGGCCTGAAGGGGACTGGTTGTGCTGTATCTGCAGCGCTGCAATCGTTGACCAGCAACAGCGGGAGATCAGGTAGCGAGAACAAAACAGGCATCCCAGCATATGCATGATTCTTGGACGACATGCATACCGTGACATTCCCACTTGCACTTTCAAGCAGAATGATAAGCCTGTCGGAGCCTGCCAGTGGACACACTGGCCGTGACTCCCGCCTGGCTGGGGCGGCATCACTGAGACTAAGGATGAAAAGCTTGGAGAAGAGTTGAGTTCTGAATCAGGAACCCCGCCGCTCCAGTCCAAGTTGCAAGTAGGGGAGCGCCTGCTTTGCTCTGAGTCTCTGGCAAATGACGACGGCATTACAGGACATCTGGATACCATGATGTATGTACATATGTACGATTATCTTGCATATATGTAGAGATTCGGGGTGCGGAGGCTCGTTTGTCTCGGTCCTTAGTCTGAGTTGGGGGTGATGGGCAGTGCGGAAGTCCACTTTACCACTGGCAATCACCCGAGCGTCAATGGTTCTTCAACTTCCTGCCCTTCGCTCGCGCGCGTTTCGACTCTCGACCTCCGGCTGCTATGAGACTGCCTCATCCGGACCGTGACACCGAGCTCAAAGTCTGACGAGTGAACAGCAATCAAACAATCTGTGCGTGCAAATATACGTATGTACAACATGTATGTATATATATAGTTACTTCATATACAAGTTTTTTTATATATCAAATATCCATTACAGTTTTTGGGAGACAGCCACACCGGGACCTACTAGTATACGTAAGGAGTAAAGGGGCGTTTGAAGTGCGAGCTCGGACACTAAAGAGCAAAGAGCAAGTAAAGAAAGAAACAACGACTCGGAACGAAAGAGTGAGCGTCGACGAAGAAGCAAAGCGAAGGAGTCCGGGGGGGGGGGGGGGGGGAGGGGGCGGCGTCGCGGTTACATCCATGAAAACATACCGTACAAAAGGACAGTCGGGTCAGTCACAACAAGGGTGGCAAGGTATGGTATGTATGTTTCCAGTCCGAATGCAAGTCAAACGAGAGCTTTCCAGCCGTCGACGTCGCGTCTATGTATGTATGTATAACCCAAAGAAAAACTATCTAGCGCAATTTATAAAATGTAAAGACTAAGAAAAAAGAAGGGGGGGGGGGGATTAACGAACAAAGAATTGGAGGGGTGGGGGAGGGCAGATCAGTCTGGTTGAAACGATGCTCGCAGAGGCAGAGGGCGTCGGGGGCGTCGGGGCGACGGAGTCTAATCGAGGATCGAGGATCGAGGGAAATGGTGGTACAACTAATAGCATCGTTTCTTTTGTATGTATGTAAGTATGTAGATAGCTATGTATGGGATGTTATGTATGGGTAGTAAGGCAGTTACGGTGAGGTACGTATGTATGTAATGCGGGGCAAGTGGTTTTATGTATGCGGTATGATACGGGTGATTCAGTAGAACAGTATGTAGAAAATTCGGTGTGGTGCGAGGAGGCAGTTAGGCAGTTATAAGTGGTTGGGAAGTGGAAGGTAGGTAGGCAAGTAAGAGTAAGTAGATAGAGCAGGGGAGATATATCAGCAGTATATAACGAGTAAATGACACAATAAACAAGGGGAAGGAAATGCTCATCGAGAGCACCGCATCAAAAGCATTACAAAATACTGAAAAAAGAAAGAAAGAAAAGGAAACCCCCTCTTTTTTTAAGCACAGCACAGAAGAAAAACTCAGTACGTCGGCATGAGCGCGTTTTGAAGCTCGGAATGCTGGCTCTGGTAGGACACGAGGTGCTGCTGCGTGTGCGCAACGAGCGCGTCGTGCTCCTCGAGGATCGGGCTCGCGGGCGCGCTCGCCATCGGCGTGCCCACCATGCTCGACGGCGTCGACACCGCCGGGGTCGTCGGCATCGACGCCGTCGTCAGCCCCGACCCAGACCCAGCCCCGGGCGCAATCGTGCACGTCCCCTTGTTCAGATGGTACTTCAGCCCGTTCGGGTTCAGGTAGCTCTTCGTGCACCCGGGGATCGGACACTTGTACCCCTTCTCGCGCGAGCGCCGCCCGCTCTTGCCCTCCCGCCCGCCGGTACCGGACGAGGATGACGAGGACGAAGAGGGCTCTTTCGCCTCCTTCGCCTCGCCCATGCGCTCCCGGATCGCCAGGGGGTCGAGGACCGCGAGCTTCGCTTTGAGCCGCTGTTTCTCCGCCGCCGCGCCCGTGATGAGCAGGTTCGTCGCGAGGGCGGACCCGGAGCCCGACGCGGACGCGGACGCGCCGTCCTTCGCCGCGGACTTGGACGACTTGGTGCGCACGACGCCCGAGGTGCGGCCGGCGGGGGACGCGGCGCGCGACGCAGGCGTGCTGCGCACGCGGCCGGGGGCGGCGACGACGTCGTCGAAGTAGCCGCTGCCCCCGCTCCGCGAGGCGGCGAGCCCTGGCGACGGCGTGGGTGCGGAGAAGAGCGCGGGGGGCAGGCAGACCTGCGGCTGCTCGGCGGGGCTGAGCGTGCGTCGGGCGTGCATGGCGGCGGGGACGGGGCTCGCGATGTGCGCGTGCGCGGGGTGCGAGGCGTGGCTGATGAACGGCGCGTCGTCGAGCGGGTCGAAGTCCATCAGCACGTCGTCCTCGTCAATCGCGCCGCGCGCGCTGCTCAGTGCCGTGCCGCGCGGGACGCTGCCGAGGGAGTTTGCGCGCGAGAGCGCGTGTGCGTGCGCGCCGACGCTGACGCTGCTGGAGGCGGGGTACATGGAGAGCGAGGAGAGCGAGGCGTGTGCGGAGAGCGCGACGGGGGACGTGCGCCGGCGCACGACGGACGTCATGCCGAACGCGTCCTGCGGCGGCGAAGCGGGCAGCGCGGCGCGGAAGCCGTTGTACGCGCCCGCCATCTGCTGCTGCTGCTGCATCGCCGTGTGCATCTGCATGTGCATCTGGGGGACCTGCAGCGGTCTTTGCGCGTAGTTCGCGGCCGGGGTCGACAGGCCCGTCGCCAATGGGGACGTCGTGGCGTTGACGTCCTCCATGCCGAACGACGGCTGCTGCTGCTGCTGCTGCTGCTGAGAGTGCGACGCTGCGGTCTGGTGATATTGCATTTGTCCTTGTGGCGACATCGGCATTTGCATTTGGTGCTGCTGCTGCATCATCTGCGCTTGGACCTGGGAGTCGTGGGCCTGCGAAGACTGTGACGGAGACTGCGCGTCCTGATACGCTGCGCCGCCGCCGTCGTGATGCTGATACGGATCCAGCACGTCCGCGCCAAAATGCTGATGCGGGCTCATGGGCGAGCTCTGCTGCGAGGCGTGGTCGGGATCGTGATACTGATGCTGATGCTGCGACTGGGGCTGCGGCTGCGCGAGCTGGCTCTGCTGCTCGTACGCAGCGACAACGCCAGAGGCGAAGGAGTGCGTGCTCGGCGGCGTCGTCGGGCCAATGCTGGACTCGGGGGACGCCGCATCGTCGACGACGCCCCCGAACTGCTGCTGCTGGCCGTGGCCCTGCTGTTGAAGGACTTGCTGATGGACGAGCTTCGTGATCTGTTGCGGCGTCAGCACGGGTGCCGCGCCCTGGCCTACGTCTCCGAGTGGGGAAGACGGTAGAGGCCGTCCGAGCTCGTCGGTCGGCACAACATGCGCGCTCTCGAAGTGGTTCACGAGCTCGTGGAAGTTTGGGATCGAGAGGCCGCAGCAGGTAAAGTTCTGGCACTAAACACGAAGCGAAAGGAGATAGTCAGTCATCCGATCAGTATCAGGTATATCAGACGAGGTTAAGGGATTTAGGAGAAGGGAACGTTGATGCACAATTGCAGCGCAGATGCGGGAGATGGCAAGATGGGCGACGGTGAGAGCATGAGAGATGGGGGATAGAGAGCAGATGCAGGGGAATGATGGTGGAGGCACACCTCCGCGGGGAGATTAGGAAATGAAATGAATGTCAATAGATTGTAACCGTGGGAATTGAAATTTTGTAATAGCGTGTTTCATGATCGGAGGAAGTAAACTGCTCACAAATTCTTGCTCGAGCTGGAATTGCTCGAGGCCGAAGCCATAGAACGCAGTGAAGCCGGGCGAGCACGATAATGATGCCGAGAAGGACATGGGAGACGTGCCCGGGGCATGGTTAGCGAAATGGAGTGAGGAGTTGAGGGGTGATCGGGAGGTGAAGCTGAGCGCAGAGCAGAGCAGGTCAGATTAGATATACGACGAAAGATGAGGGGGCAAGAGATGCAACACACTCGAAGGTCTCGCTCCAGCTCATGCCGTTCGCGCTGGTGACGCTGCGGGACACGTTGGTTGGCGAGAACTGGGGCAGGCCGTGTGCGTTGAGCGCGTAGGCGGAGAAGCCGGACGGGGTGCGCTTGTGAGAGGCGGGGCGGATGGGCACGGGCGCGGACGAAGTGGAAGAGGCGGAGGCGGGGGTGGCGACGGACATGCTTGGGTGGAAAAGGGAGGGTGGACGGGTTTGGGCAGTTGGGTGGAAGTGGACTCGGCGGGGCGAGTACTTAGCGGGAGGGGGGGACGCGAAGAACGAAGGGCTGGTGGCGAATCGACCTGCGAGGAAGGGAAGTGGGCAGACCGCGTTCGGGAGCGAGTACGCGTATATGTATCTTTCTATATATCGTATGCACAGTCAGTACCGGGGGGTCTAAATCACACAAGGAAGTCGGCCCCCTACAGTCTATTCAAAGCGCAGGTGTACTCACCACTCGTTGGATCCCCGAGGGCTTACGAACCAATCGAACCAGCACGACGGTCCACTCAGAGCCCGAATTGACGAGCGTTTGATGGGCTGATAGCGGGCGCTCACTGCTGGGCTCTCTGCCTGATTTAAAGGTGGGGGCTGCTGTGCAGGACTGTGCGGTGCTGCGTACGTACTATAAGCGACGCAGGATCGTCGTTGTCCGCGAGGGGGTGCTCGTTGCTACCGGGTGTTCCTTCCTAGCGACGGGGCTCTGCAAGCTTGGCTTCCGACTTGCACACCACGACGGTGAGGACAGGAGGTCTGGAAAGCGACAGGGACAGGCAGTCAGTCAGTCAGGCGGGGGAGGGGACTCGGAGGGAGGGAGAATGGTACGCCAATCATGGGCGGTGGCCATATAAGTATCTCGTGATGGGAGTATATGCATCCGTCTCCCTCATTCATAACATAATCTCGTATTTCATATGTTCAGATACGCACTCAGATCTCTCCGAGCACACGAGCTACGCCATTCCCGGCCACCACCCACCCACTTCCCCGTCGTATATACCATATTCATAAACAGGCCGAGTCTCCGGGATCCCGGCTCCGGTCAGGCCAGTGCAATGGCATAGCTGCAATGCACACGTCTTTCCCACACACCCCACCATCTCCTGAAATGGAACTTGTGATCCGGGCTGCTGGGTAGAAGATTTCCCGTTACCCGTTAGTCGTTACAGTCGTTAATAGTTAGTGCGTCCGAGTCTGACTCCGACTCCCCTGCCTCCCCTGAGTCCTGCCGCCAGCTGCTTGGCAGAGTTCCAATCCCTCCCTCCCTACGCAGCTCATAGCTCACTTCACCCGTATCGCATTTCAGTCTCATTTATCCTACATTTCATTCCGTGTTCTAGAGGAACTAGGGGATACCTTCTCCTATGTATGTATGTAGATCCAGCATGAGTCCGCAGATCACCTCTCTCCGTGCGCATGCGACGCGTGTACCGTGACGCTGTGCGCCTTACGATTGTCTGTCACTTCGTACATGGACATGCACTGTGCTTTGCAGACGGAACGCAGGGCTAGACGACTACCGGAAGAGGCGGGCGACGGGCACACGCCACTGGCTGTAGCGTCGAAGGCGAAGCGTCGGCGGCATCGGGCGTGATGGTGGTGCCTCTGTGTCCAGCCCATCCGAGTCCGAGTTCGCGCATACACCCACCTTTCCCACTTCCATTTCCATACACGCTCCCGTCTTTGTGGGGCGCACGAAAGTAGACAAGGCTCCCTTTCTGAGGCGGATGCGGGAACAAACGCAACAACGCATCATCGCAAGACACGACTCGGGATACATTGTACTTCGCACTTTGAGTTCAGCGTGCGGCTATTAAGGTTTTGCATATACATATACATACTTCCCGAGGGCGTGTCCGTATATTCCTCCCGCCAGTCCAGTACAGCCCGACAATGTGTATCAAAGAACTCAGGAGCCTGCCAGTGCACGTTGCGCACTACTCCCTTCCGACTTGGAGTTGGCTCTGAGCCTCGTGTCCTCATATGTATATAACCACAGGAGGTCAGTTTATAACCCAAGACATGACGCTCGGCGAAATCCAAATCCCTTCCCTCCCTGAAATTCGAAATTTGGAATGCGCATACACAACGGTTAGCCAAGCCCCTCAGTGCATCACTGTTATGTGCAACAAACAGGAAGCAGCTGAGCCAGCCTGATACTGCGTCCGGGGGTTGGAGAACTCAAAAATAGATGGTCAAGCTTCTAGCGCAGTCCCCAGTCCAGCTTTTGCTATGAGCTTTGTCGCTCACGCAGTCGCACCTTGTTCTATGTACGTATGTACGTATGTATGTATGTATCTCTACCAAGCCAAGTCAATAGAATGTCTACGCCGCTAGCAGCCTTCTTCCGTGCCCCACGATCCAGGATGGAAATGCTATTCCAGAGCACAACACTGTTGGTAGTCTGATACTCCACTATGATTAGTTGATCACAGTGATTCCAGTGATCAATACGAGCGAACGTTCATAACATCCAGCGGCGATCTTCTCATCCATGGGCCATCACGCATTCAAGTTCTCCGGATCCGGATCCATTTCATGATCGCAGACTCAGGCTGAGCTTGGGCGCCCCCGGGCCTCCGAGCTACATCTGCCGCATAAAACAAGAACAAGATGATACGCCGCTCTATCTGGCACGGGGATTAAGCTTCCATTATAACTTATTCCTGATCCTATTGCCTGTGTTCTAATGTGCCTCGAGATGAGTCGGAATGAGAGGAAATGATCTGCTTTCATAGCCGATCCCCTGAGACGTGTGTTATATAGACCATAGCGTGTCTGGATGCATATCATGAAATTTCATAGTACGGAGAGCGTCTTATAGGGCCCGTACTCTTAAACATTCCGAGGCCATTCATGTACTTTAATGCAGCTGAGAGCACTAGAATCACGATTCTTGATGCACTGCTGCCCCTCAAAGCGCACATCGTGTCTGAGTCTAAGCTAAATCCTTGCTAACGTGACGTACCATCGTGATCGCTCGGCCGTGGGTTTCAGTCACTTCGGTCTCTTCTAGCCTGAGCCAGATGATGAAAGCCAGCGGAAGCAGCTTGTATGCTAGCTTAAAGAGCCTAATATGTAGATGCACAGCATACATAGTTAGTAGTATGATCGGCTCGGATACTATGTATGTATGTATCTGGGTCCTGCCATCCAATTCAAGTACCTGCGCGCACATCGACGTCGGGATCGACCGGCGCTGGTACTAAATCACGGTTGCCCCCTCTCCAGAAGCAACTTCACATGACATAACATAACATATCACCAGTGCCTATCGGCTCGGTGACACGGTCCGTGCGTGGAGGGAGGCGCGACTGCTTAGGCTTAGCTCCCGCTGCCAGCCTGCCAGTGAGTGCGCGCTGGGCCCGAGCGCTCTTGCTCTGGCTCTGGCTCGGAGATTGCGCGAATGTCTGCCAGAGATCGCGATCATGAGCTGAACGGTAACGTTACGGCCAAGCGCACGGCGGTCGGCGGTCGGCGGTCGGCGGTGATGGATCCACGTAGTCGAGTCGGTGGCCACGACGATGGTGTACACTGAGTAGTCGCTACAGCACATCATACGAGTCGAGGGCGGCCGGGATGGTGAGTATGAGAAACGCAGTCGTTGAAAGCCGAGAGCTGAGAGCCGAGTCGTGTTTTGGCGTATTAGTCACTTAGTAAACGAGAACGAGTAAACTGTGAGTTAACTTGGCAAAGCTGCCGAGCGAAGCACTGGCAAGAGGATCCGGAAGAAGTCGAAGTCAGAGTTCTTCGTGTTCAGGCCGGGTCCGGGAATCCCGGAGTCCACGACTTGGAGGATCCATAAGCGTACATATTCCGGTGTATTATTACTGCACAGACCATGGTGAATATATCATAATCGGACTCATATGTCAATTCTGTATCTCGTACATAGTCGTTACACATGTTGTCTCGGATGACCATGATGCATCGTGTTCGAACACTCGACTCCCAGATACAATATGCGCACCACCTGTGCTACATTCGACCAAACGGCTGCACACACATCACGCAATAACCGTCTCCAAGATAAATGCCACGCACCATAATTATTTCCCAGTAATTCGCTTCGCCATGTTCGCCTACTACTACGCCCACCAGGCTCTCGTAAACCTCAGCACTTACTTACTAGCCTCAAACACATCAGGCGCTCCTGTAACGGCGCACACAAGCGCCGGTTCCTCTCGATCATATACATTCATACACTCGACTTTATGGTTGACCCTTGGAATTACATGAAGCTGCTTGCTTTAGCGGCCTTCGAGGTAAGCTTATGGTATATTATACTAGTAGTTACTTTTAATGGTGTTATGGCGAAATTTGGCGCACCCTGTAGTATGCGCAAGCGAGCTTCAGGCTCGCACGTCCTCGTGGACCGGGTGTTTGGCTATCGACTTGCCCTCTAATTCGCATAGTTCGGTCAGCCCGTTAACTGTAGCCTCGAAGATGTCGACTTGGACTCGATTCAAGGAAGGAGGAGGGGCCAGGGCTCGGGGGGTTGCTCTTGATAGCGGCCAACCCGCCGATAAGAGAACCTTGACACAAAGTCGGAACGAATTCGAAGGCGTCCACAATTCTTCGAAGATGTATGTCGAGTTACCTGGTGCATCATCTACATTGTTAGACTTCCCTGTGCGCAGTCCACATATGAAAGTTGGGCAGCTGAATGCCCTCCGTCGTCCCCGTCAGGGCCGTTGCGCGGATGCGTGGCAGCTTCCGTTCGAGCTCGGCGGCTGCCAGTGGCAGCCTGAGTGGTCAGTGCGCACCCGCTTCCACTCTGCTCACTTCCGAACAACGCCCAGCGTCGCTCTGCTCGCAACGTCGGTCGCCGGAGATACGAAAAACCCATGACATGGGTTGCGCACGGAACACCTGGGGTACCTCATCCGTCTGGCGCTCTTCGTTAAAGTGTACAAAGTTAAGTAAATAAGCAAGTCATCAAGTTGTAACCCGAATTGCTGCTTGTGTTTGAGAGCCTGAGAGATACTACGAGATTCTCTTCCATTCTGCTGCAGAATCAGAGTTGGCTGTGGAGCCCACGCGGCACAGCCTGAGAGTTAGACAAGCCTCAAATCATCGGTCGCTGTGTGATCGGTGGCTTCTGCCTCAAGTAGCATTAGACCTGCTCGCACTAGCATTTGCAATGCTGCGTTCAATGAAGTCCAACGTGTCTTTTAAATTCTTGCGAGGCTTCTTGTACCTGGGCGCACAATCCTCACTGGCAGGCGTGTGTCTTCGATGATGACGGTCTTGTCTATAGCCAATTTGCATGACCGCGACACCGCCCACAGCCGTGCACATCGCGACGTACATAGAGGCTCGAATTTCCTTACGAATTGACATCCAGTCCGAGGAGATCCAGCATCATAATCGACGACTCGGAAGCAATCTAAATCGTACACTACTGTACTGGTATCGTCCGCCCAGACGGACGGAAACGGAGTTCACCCATGGATTAACCAGCGCAATTATACGAGCGCATAGAAACTACCCCTCACCCTCTTTCGTGAAAGTGCTCAGTACGCGTTTAATACGATCATCATCTATATATCGCCGCTTAGCACCGTACCGGCCCAGGGACCGCTCGCTTATGCAACAGAATAGGCCTGAGGGCCGGATGCAACTAGCGATGGCAATTTTCTGATGGCCGGTCTTGTGCCGCTCAGGCTGGGCTGGGCGTGCGACAGGTGGGCAGACGTAAGAAACACTAGTAAGCTTTTGGGTTTCCTGTAAGCTTTGTGCATCAGAAAGGGTCATTCAATTAGGACACATGTTTTGACTTCCGTGGTCCAAAATGCATGAGACAAGATAATATGGACTGGCGAAATGTGGATGAATGCGGTTCCCTCATTGAGCATTAATTGATGGGAAGATAATTATGTCAGCGACTTGAAGTGACAAGTTACGGGTGCCTGGTGGAGAAACCGTGCCACAGAAATTGCCTCCGATTGGGAAATGACATCTGGGATGATGACAAGAGCTCGGTTGGGCGTGGTGGCGCTACGATCGTATCGCATTTTAGACCCCAGCCCTGCGTCGGCCGGGTCGAGGACGCAGAACGTGGCTCACGCCGCACTGGGACCTGTTTCACATCCACACGCTAGCACCGATAAGGAGATTAGAGAGCCCACTTCGCACGCCACCAAGCTGCTAGGACGCGGGAAATTCCAATTCCAAATCGAATTTATATGTGCACATATGTATGGTATTGAATCGTTGTATCGAGCTTAATCTCGCGTAGCCGTAGTAGGCGCAGCGTTACCCGTGAACCGGTTGCATCAGAAGGCACGGTGGGCTTGGAGGCGCGTTCTACGCAGAAGCTCGTTAAAAACTCTCCCTGAATGCAAGTTCTGGGGGGAGGACGGACGTATATGTCTATATGTGAACCTTACTGATACTGACCTCTGTTTCATTCCGAAGAGCATGAATATTCTTCCGATACGTTTCGAGGTTCGTATATCGCAGCGAGATTTAACGAGAGAAAGAAAGAAAGAACGAGCAAAGGAACGATAAGCACACAGTGCATTGCATGCTGAGGCTGGATACAGTGTGCCTTGCCGTGGTTTACTTCCGATTCTGGTCCGTAGCATCCATGGTGGAAGGAACGTTGCTATGCGAGCGATATGACGAAAGAAGGCCAGACTCCGCGCAGCACCATAGATCGATACCAATCGAAAGCTAACCCTGCAAACCGTATGCGCTGAATCTCTAAATTATGGGGCATTGTAGCTCCAAGTTCAGCCGAGATAAATGTCCCGAAGTATGATCATGCATGAACACATTCTGAATCGGTGGGCGATGCGCTCAATATACAATGTATACAGTAAATGCCTGGACTGGTGGAGAGCTCCCAGATTTACTGTATTCTTCTTTTTGACAACATACATCTGTGCACTGATATCGTCCTTGCCTAGAGTTAGACAAGGGTGAGGTTCGCCGCGGTTTTGTAGTACACTACTATACATTCCTGAGTCCGATGATTTATGTACGTATGGAAATCAATCTGCGGCTGTCGTCTGGGTGGCGTATGGATATGCAGAAAATGCAGAATACAGAAATGATATCATTCGAATGTCATCATGGCGCACAAGCTATGGATTCGCGAATCCGAGCTCAAGCGACATACTGTACATACATTACTCCGGGAAACTCATATCCCGAACTCTATCTATACCAATCGCAGAAGCAGCGTCATGGGCTTCCCGAACCCCACTGATCATTAAATGGAGAGAAACCCGGCTATAGCCAAAACGGACAGACAATCAGCCTCAGATCTGTCCGAGAACCGAGAAGCCAGACGTCGAAGGCGAAGGCGAAGGAGAAGTCATGAGAGCTGTAGCCCGCAATAGACTCGGAAGGTCCACGCCGAGGATCGATTCCGAGGGCCCACCAATGCAGAAGAGAGGGAAGCGCACTAGCAGCGCAGAAAGGGCTCGGGGCGTCGGCGGCACGTACGCAAGAAATGGACGCAGCGGCCCCTGGGATGGTCTCGCCGGTATCAGGTCGGGGTCGAACGAAGCAGAAGCCGTGGAATTGGCATGTCCGGAGGCTTTCTGCCCCCACACCCCGCATTCGCTCATGCTCCGCGCGACAGACCGGTTTGTCCAGTGCAGCGCCAGATAGATGGATCATCGATGATCAGCAAGTATGGGCAGAAACTAAAAGCGGATGCAGGAACCTCAGCGTGGGCGTCGTGCGTCAAACGTCTCGACATCGAGGTCCATCGGAGCATGGAAGAGAAGAGAAAGCGCATCGCATCTAATTAGCGGACGTTATACAATAGAACTTTGGTTGTAACATCTGCAGGCTGCAATGAACGCCAGTGTATTATAATCGATGCTGAGAACGAATATTGACATTATGTGAGAACGCGCGTCAATGTGGACCTCCGAATGCACCAGTAAACGTTGCTAGGCGAGTTCATTCAGAGAGACGATCACTGTGTGACCTTACTTGCGAGACAAGCTAGAGGAATAGAAGACCACGAGCTTCACAGACAATCAGAAGGATGTTGAGTAAATGTTAACAGCACCCGAGAACATAGAGTGAAAGTGTAAGTAACCGACGCTGTTGACACGAAACCTCACTGTTGGCGCTGCAGACAAAGAAAGTACCCAAAGCATCCACATATGAAATCCTGTGACTTCATATCGATTTGAAAGAACAGTGACACCTGTTTGAACAAGATAGACATCGGGTGAAATGGAAAGCGTTGACACAGACTGGCATGGAAGGCGATATGAAAATACGGTCTTTCGCTCAGAGGCAGTCGTGAGTAGGAGTGAACGCGCAATTAATTAGATTCGTCGGAGCTTTGCAGTACCTCAGATTGAGAGACTGTCGGATGGTGTGATAAGTCAGAGCTAATGCAAGACTAGAAAGAAAGATATGTAGATAGATACCAATTACCTGTTGAATATCAAATCCTGAATGATCTCAAGGACGATGCCGTCGCTGTCATATACAAATTGATAAGATCTACCAAAAAATTTCTTTGACTAGCTGATTCGAGTGTCTCAACTCGTCAGATAATCTAGGTGCAGCTTCTCTGTCAGTGGGAAATCTCCGATGAGCACGCAAAGTGCCTCAGACAGCTCCTCCTCGACATCAAACAGTAGACGCGGGTCCAAAGCCCAAGACACAGAAATTTCCTACCGTGATACCCATCGGCTTCAGAAACACGATGTTGTTCAGATAGTTTCGGTGCTCTCGGGGTTCGATATCCAACACTCCGCCCAGGGGTTGTGTATGTATCCACCTCTAGATATGAACCCGCAGAACAAAACGCCAACTGTTTGCATCGCCGGTTTGATTGGCTTTTCAGTATGCTTGGATGAGCCAAAATGCACATGTGGCACGATTGGAGAAAGGGTGTTGTGTGCGCGCCGCTCCGTGATGCACGGCTAGGAAGCAGAAGAAGCGTTCTGCGTGACAGAGAGCTTACCCAGTCTCTTTGTCCTTCCCAGTGGCGTTAAGGTGTGTTGCTGCTAACGACGAGCGGAAATACACTAAGCGAAGAATAGGATGATAGAACAGAACTATCAAATGGAGGATCTATCTTCTGATGTGCGAGTTGGATCGACGGCGCCCCGAGGGATGAGTGAATGATTAGCGACATAAAGTCTATTCATAAAGTGTGCCGGATGACTTACATATCCGTCTTCAGTATTATGAAGAGCGTAATCGCAGCAGTAGCTTTGGGTGGTGTGTATGGCAAAGATAAGAATACGCAAACACTCGGCGGCACAACGTACCACCCATTTAGCTCTCGGCGTCGAATGGGAAGTCAACACGGCGCCCAGGCGTTCCCAAGCACTACTTCTCCCGCGGGCAATTCTGCCCCACCCGGTCGATGCGTTCAGTGCGACCCTCAGCAATTACAGTTTGAGCGGTAGTGTTGGACATGAAGGACATGGCGGGTCAGAGAGGGTCCGCGGAGCGCTACAGCACATTTTTATGTGGGATTGGGACAGTGATGGGCATGATGGCATTCGAAGTCATGCAGGAGCAGAAGAACGGACGATGCTTTTCTCTCTTATTCAGCATGAACGTGAGCGACGAATTTCATTATACTGAGAGTAAAGTGAGGATGAGAGCAAAGGGAAATAGAGAAAGAAAGAGAAAACACGAAACACGATGGGCTTCGAATGGAGGCATGGGCGTCACGGTCAGTCCGAGTCACTGCCAGTGGCACGGTCACAGCCTGGACTGAGTATTCGAACGCGCGCTGAGTCTCCGACTGTGCTCCACGTCAACTACACGTATAACTCACAAATCCAATATCTGCTTTTATATATACCTATACTTCTTGGAATAAGATCCTAGAACCCAGTACAATGTCTCGTGTTGCTCTCTCGAAAATCCGTTCGCTCACATTATACAAAGGACAACTCACGCAAGCTAGGCGGCTTCCTGCAGTCAAGCAGCTAACATGTGTCGGAAGGACGTGCAATCTATACCAGCCTGAAGTCGTCCGATGTTATAATGAAGGAGGAGAAGGGACCGAAATTGATTGGGTGGTATGTTCTCCTTGCAATGTACTTTATGCCGCCTTGTTGACGGTACACTTAGTGCAAAGCCGATCTTCCGGAGAAGTTACGTTTCGGACGAATTGATGTATCTTGCGAAGGATGGGACCACCCTGGTGATCCTTTTGTTTTAGAAGGTTTGTACCGAAGCCGAGAGACCTTGATGGCGTAGTCGTATTTATCGCCGCCTTGGGATTTTGCAGGCTCGTGCGGTTTGGAATATCGCTTGGTCAGTACCGAGGAAGAGTCGAAGATCAATCCTAAAGGTTTCCTCACTGGTGAGAGGTGCAAGTTCGTCTGGAGTGTAAGGATATGTGCTAACTGAATGAATCCACCTCATTTCTGCAGTTCCCAATATTCTCACTACTATCACGTTTGGGTGTGCCGTATTCTTTCTGATCATGGCTTTATACTCTCTACTTGCACCATGTTTCAATACCTATATTTCTCCGTTCTTCGGGCCGGAGGCTGGTCCAAGACGCCGACGTGATTCGGGTTCACATCCTCCAGGCTATGACGCACCTCCACCTCCACCATATTCTGCTGCGCCTCCCCCTCCTCCCTATCCGAAACCGGGACCCAGTTCATCGACACAGCCTGCTGCTAACTCAGGTATATTTGGCAACTTCCAGCCGGGCTTTTGGTCTGGTCTCGGATTGGGTGGGCTTGGTGCAACGATGGCGCAGCGATTCTATCGTAGGGGTGGCGAGCAGTATCCGCAGCGACCTCGACCAGTAGGAGAGTACGACTGGGAGCGCGAACGGTTACGGAGACCTGGCATGTTCAGCTCATTTCCGTACTCCGCTTCTTCGCCAGAGCCTTCGTCGAGTAGCGCGCGAAACAGACGAAGTCACGACAACCGGGCTAGTAGTTCTTCAAGTCTAGGACAGATGAGAAGTAGCACCGGGTACGGAACATCCAGCGTGCGATGATTCAATGTTCTTTTTCTGTGGTTTTCTCGTTTGATATGTATTATATCGACTGCGCTTTGTGTTTTTTTCCTTGTATACAAACATATCCGCATCCTCCCTGCTGTATATTCGAGGCTTGACGGGAACAAAGATAGCTTTGTACGTATTTCAAGGTGCACCGCCCTGGAGGCGTCAAAACATAATTACTACAAGGTACTGCTTAGACAAGCTTGTGAGTTATTCTGCACACATCATCAAATAAAAACCTGATCTTGCTACTCCAGATTCAGATCTCCTTTCGAAGCTGTATATTCGAAGTTTGTTGCAAGCTCAAGTTCTTGCTTTATTTTTGTCAGACGTCGGAGCAGGTTTCAAGCCTTGTCAATCAGATTGGCCTTGCTGGCCGTTGCAAATAATACAACATCCAGCCCAGTGCTTCCCTGAAACCCCAACACTTGTCGCAAGGCTACATCATCTTCGCCGTGGTCGAAGTTGTACTGTTTTGGTACTTCTGGTGTCTTGATTCGCAAATCTTACTGCAAGGGATCTCGCTATGCCGCTGACTCAGGAGGATTCTGTGACGTCTACCGTAGCTATCTATCATAGATGGTAAGTATCAGCAGACTTATTGAGTTTGGTGAGCGTCGATTTTCCTACTTCAAAATGTTTTATTAAGCAATTCTCAGGTTAAAGGAATTGCGGGTGGTCTATACTACCGACATTCCTAAGGCGTGGTATACCCAGACATGAAGAGCGTGAGCCTTGACTAAAGAAGACTTACCTTCGCGCTTCATGAACTACATTATTTAAAGGACGCGATTGCTGGATGCTTGTTGGGTTAATTTGCTCTGACTCGGATATGACCCCAAGTGGTAAAGCCAAAAATTGTTTAAGACTTCATGCAGATGTCCAGCCTTTCGGAATGACTATATACACATGTGCGTTTGAGATGATAATACTATAAGCTAATAATTAACTTGTGCATAGAGACTCTAACAAAAGGACTTTAAACCGACGTGCTGGTGATCTTTTACCTTAATTCAAGCATAATATCCTGTAAAATACTTACTACTGACGTCACTTATCATTGATCCGCCCATGCATATCTGGAGAGCAAGTCCGAAGAGCTCAAGAAAGTACAACAGTTAGACTCAAATGACTACTTAACGGAACCAGCTCTTTTCTGCCAGTGGTGTGCGTGTCTTGCTTCAGTTCGTCAAATTTGCTCTCGATATCGCTGTACTGCTTATTCATCACGGATTTCTCAGAGGTTCTCTGACTTTCGCCGCACCCACTTACCTGTTCAGTTCGCATACGGCCATAGATCCCCATCTACACGCAAGCTGACGCATCGTATTTGTAACTGGCCTTGTGAAGAGAAAAGAAAGTTCTCGATCTCGACCTGGACGTCTTTTGAATAAACTGCCCGACCACTTAAAGCACCCATGCCAGTGCCTGTCGTTACCCACCTGAGATTCCAACTGGCTCTCCTCGTTTAGCTGTTTCTCCATGACCTCTGTCATGTCTCAGAAAGCTCTTTTCCTTGAAAGTGCTCCGAATGGACCTTGGAAGGTCGGAACGAAAGAAATCCAGAAACCAGCAGCTGGGGAGCTCTTAGTAAAGATCCAGGCCACCGCTCTGAACCCAGTCGATTGGAAGCTTCGCGCACGCAAGTTCTTCATCACCGAATGGCCCGCCATTCTTGGCACGGATGCCTCAGGAGTCGTCGAGGAAGTCGGCGAAGGGGTAACCGGGTTTACGACGGGAGACAAAGTGTATGTAGTTTACTTTGCACTGATTATTCGCCGCTAATGGTTTAACTCAGCTTCTTCCAAGGATTTTTCACCGATGACAAAGCTACTTTCCAACAGTACACTGTGGTTCCCGCCGAGATTACTGCTAAAGTAAGCCTTTGACTTAACATAGTTCAATATTTGCGATCATCTCAATAACTCACCCTCACTGCCTTATCGTAGCTGCCGCCTAATGTATCATTTGAATCAGCTGCATCCATTCCACTCGGTCTCGCTACAGCTGCTTTAGGTCTATATGGTGACAGAACAGACCCTGGCTCTAAGAAACTGACTGCGCCTTGGGAGAACGGAAGGGGACAATACAGCGGACAGCCCATCGTGATTTTTGGAGGCTCTGGCTCGGTCGGCCAATATGGTGAGATATATCTTTACAACATATACACCATGAGAGTCACTTACTTGCGAGATTGTTATTACTGTCAGTTATCCAGTTTGCGAAATTGTCGGGATTCTCGCCGATCATTACTACGGCTTCGTTGCACAACGAAGCACTGCTGAAATCCCTAGGAGCTACACACGTCGTTGATCGAAAGGCTGATGTCGTTGCAGAAGTGAAGAAGATTGTCAACAGTCCGATCGAAATCATCTATGATGCCATCTCCGAGCAGTCTACGCAAGAGCAGGCATGGGAAATTCTCGCACCCGGAGGAACGCTCGTACTTGTCCTTGATCCTACAGTTGACAAGACAAAGTACAAAGACAAACATACCGAACACGTCTTCGGTAACGTTCAGGTGCCAGGGAATAGGGCGCTTGGAGCTAGTCTTTACAGCAAGTTGACACAACTCGTCGAAGATGGATACATTAAGGTATGTTTATAAGTGCATCTATCGAATCTTGGAAGGAGCGCTGCTGACATTTATTTTTTTCAGCCGAATCCTGTTGAGATCTTACCTAACGGTCTTGCAGGCATCCCGGATGGACTCCAGAGGTTACAGGATAACAAGATTAGCGGCAAAAAGCTCATTGCGCTCCCCCAGGAAACTTCATGAGTTGAGAAATCAAAGGTCAAATAATGCATAATAGCTCTGTAGTTTGTAGAAAGAAGCAAGAACCTGGCTCGCAGGGAAATGAGAAACGAGGCAACTTATCTCGAAGTAAAAACTTTCTATGTACGCCCACAGACTCGCCGGCCCTCGATGCAACCTTCGATCTACCTCTGGGTAGAGTGACTCTGTTTCATTACATTCCAGTCCGAGTCGAGTTCAACTTACATGGACCGTTCTGGTTCCAATTTGGATTGGCAGGTAGAAGTTAAAAGCATCGAGGATACCTCTATGGTCAAAAAATGAAGGGAGGAAAAGGAGGTGGAGGGAAGGAGGAGTGAACAGAGTAAAGAAGTTGTTAGAAAGCGTCAAAAGGTGTAATAGCTGCATTAAACTTACTAGCCGAAGGACCGACGTCTTGGTACTACATAATACACAGCAGTTGAAATAGCATCATTTAGAACACGTGAAACTTGAGGCAAACTATCGAGGACTACTCCTTGATGTTCGTGTTCTGTAATGCCATGCGCAACAGAAGATTAAAATGCCTCATCCCATATGGATCCTGCACCTCTCGCCTCGTCTTCCCACCTCTGTTCAATCTCCTTGTTGTTTCTGGACATCGGCGTGATATACAATCTTTCGTCTGTTGTGTTCGCGTTCAATACATTATACCAGCTTCTTCAAGAACGGCGAAGTTTGCCATTTCTGGCCCCAGCGCGATATCAATCATGATGCGGGATGTGCAGGATGAGCATCTGTAATCTCCCCTTGGCGTCGGGTAGGGTGTTGACCGCGGGCGCAAAGGGATAGTATGTTTCTCCCCTTGCGACAGCAGTCTGGACATTATACTGATTTCTTGTAAGTGAGAAAGGTATGGCGACGTGTGTCAGATTCGGGAGGTTGTGAAGAGGAAGGTCGATGGTTTCGCGTGCTTGGTATTCAACATAAAGTGTTTTGCGGGGTTTCTTTCTGACGCCATTATACCTAGTCTGAAGGCCCAATGATGCCAAAAACGGCGAGCTTCTTTACGTTCTTCGCGATTCGTTATCTAAATTCTTCTCCTTCAGACACTTCATCGCCTTCGCAGGTCGTCGTCTTGAGGAACGTCCATAAACCTCTCGGAATTTGCGGTGCTTAAGGCTGAATTCGCCACATTCGGGTACTACTTGTCGCTACTAGCAGTACTATGCCCGAATGTGGCGTAGTAACTAGCCAGAACTTTTGGCTCTGCATGGACATTCCACAGGTTTTTGACCTGAAGGCACTGGCATAGTCTTTGACGGTCTTCGAGCGGCTCTCGCTCGTGAGGAGGATAGTCAGAGCCGTTGAGCTCCGGCAGTTCACCCCGGGTGTTTATACGAGTAGCTTTCGATTGTGTCCAAGACATTGTGTAGCAAAGTCGGTTACCGAATCCAAACTGTCTGGTATAAGGCGGGTCGAGCGAATGTCAGGGTCCAAGATGCAACCAAGCAGATATTATATGCACTGGCAGCTTGTCGCGATGAATAGGAGGCGAAGGTAAGTATGGGAATATGCAGCTCGATTGGAGGGTTTGCGAAAGACGACATCGGGGAATAGGGGCGAGGATAGCGCAGGAAACGAAACGGAGTCTTACATAATATATATTTGACTGCTGCGATCAGCGTTAAAAATAGTCCAACAAGCCTGAGAAGGGTCATTCATAGTACTTAGCATTGTCGCTGAGAAGTTCGAATTCTTGAAACAAGCCGCCAATGTGTATTGTAGTTATTTTAACAAAACCAAGTAATAGAGACTGCGTTAATATTTGACTGTGAACCTTAAACCCGTCTGGGGAAACCACCTTTTCATGCATCACAATGGCCCAATAGAATGAGAGAATACTAATAAACGCAGCAAGGAGTACTCAAGCAAGCGTGACAGAGGAGAGAGGTGTAATCGTTATCGTGGTCGAGGACGTTGTCGTGGCCGAGGTCGTCGTCGTCGTGCTAGAGTATCGAGGATCGTTGCAGTCCGTGTACGGAATACAATCTGTGGTTATAGTTATGGTGGTCGAGGAATACCTTGGGTCATTGCAATCAGTGTACGGGTTGCAATCCGAGATGACTGTCGTCGTCGTCGTCGAGCTGGATGTCGTCGTCGAGGTAGTTGAAGTCGAGGTATAACGCGGATCATTGCAGTCTGTGTATGGGAAACAGTCCGAGATGATAGTTGTAGAAGATGTGCTCGTGGACGTAGTGGGATGTATACACGATTCAGCCGTCGTAGGGAAACAGTCCTTTGTAATAGTGGGAGATGTTGGAGGTGTAGACGTGGTTGGATGTATACATGATTCAGCCGTCGTGGGGAAGCATTCGGTTGTAGTAGGAGCCGTAGTAGGAGGTGTAGACGTTGTCGGATGTATACACGATTCCGCCGTCGTAGGGAAACAGTCCTTTGTAATAGTGGGAGATGTTGGAGGTGTAGACGTGGTTGGATGTATACATGATTCAGCCGTCGTGGGGAAGCATTCGGTTGTAGTAGGAGCCGTAGTAGGAGGTGTAGACGTTGTCGGATGTATACACGATTCCGCCGTCGTAGGGAAACAGTCCTTTGTAATAGTGGGAGATGTTGGAGGTGTAGACGTGGTCGGATGTATACATGATTCAGCCGTCGTGGGGAAGCATTCGGTTGTAGTAGGAGCCGTAGTAGGAGGTGTAGACGTTGTCGGATGTATACACGATTCCGCCGTCGTAGGGAAACAGTCCTTTGTAATAGTGGGAGATGTTGGAGGTGTAGACGTGGTCGGATGTATACATGATTCAGCCGTCGTGGGGAAGCATTCGGTTGTAGTAGGATCTGTAGTTGGAGGTGTAGACGTCGTTGGGTTACAAGATTCGGTCGGGAAGCAGTCTGAGGTCACAAGAGTAGTCGTTGTCGTTGTCGATGGTGATGGTATGCACTGGGAGTACCAGTCATTGTAATACTTGCAGATGTATCCAGCGTCGCATGTGGTAGCGCCTGACCAAGTCAGACCACCGCCTTTGACGAAATCGTTTGTTAAGCAATGAAGCAAGAAATAAACAATTTACTCACATTGTCCCCATGGTCCAGCCGTCTGCGCTCGAGCGAAAGGAAGCAGTACGATGAGGGTAGCAAACAACTTCATAGCTGCACAGAGAAGGTTCATTGAGCACGAAGATCGAAAATCATACAGTGGGACTCTCTCTTTTATACAGACAGACCAAGCGATGAACAAGCGTCATCAGAGGTATTAACCAGGCACAGAAGATCACGAGAAGTCGGCGGGCTGTATTGAACGGCCTGGGGATATACGGGCTAAACACACCGATCAGTTGTGAAACAGGAATAAGCACAATGCGACTCTGCAGGAAAGGATCCGGAAGCCAAGACAAAGGGTCGTAAATATAGTTACCTCCATATACACATTAGCGATGATTAACCGAGTACAATCCATCAGCCTTGGCTCCGGCATTGAAGGATGCGATGAAAGGGCAGAAACCATGTGGGAGTGCAGTACTAATGGATGGGGATTACAATCAGATCTTGCACTGGTATTCGATGTGCCGAGAAATACGGGCTATGTAGGTTTTTTCAAGAAGCAGATACTTGCGAGAGCCGATGGGCTGCCCAAAAGCGATCGGAAGATTGCGTCTGAACCGGATTTATTCGAAGGGGAATTGGTAATGAGCTGGCAAAGTTTTATTAGATATTCAAGACTTATTGATATATGTACTCACAACGCGGAGGCTGCCTTGGCAGGAGACATCCGGCACTTCTGTTGGTAGTGTATGTAGATCATGAGACAATTTCAGGTCAACCTCACCTGTGTCTGTGGCCATTTTGACACCTTCAATACCTAACAACCGAACGTCGGCGAGCTGCGCTGCCCAGATATTATAGTTGCCTTGTCTATTCAATCAGACAAATAAATGCAAAAATGCAATTGCTGGCCCACAACTCACTGATAACGACTTCAACCTCGGGTTTCCTTGTGAAGTGATCATGTGAGGCAAGACCTGACTTTCTCGAGTGGGAGTTTGAGCATGCCTAGCTGTCCCACCTCCTACAGGAATATTCATTGAGGTAGCTGGTTGAGAAGGTGAACTTACACCTGCAAGTTTGCCGACCACTGGCAAAGACGTTCCACGTGCTAGTGGCTGTGACGTCACGACTGCACTGGCACTCAGGCTGGCAGTACTACATGATGCCGATCATTTTAGCGATACCGCGAGCTCACTTGAGCCGCTACCTTGTGCATCCTACCACCTTGTCGTAACAAAATTTCTTCACCCTATCTTACCCCTCTACTAAAATCTGGGGAAACTCGAAGTTCTTTCTCGGAGAGATAACTCTGAGAAATGCCTCATCCAGCGACTTTAGGAGACTCGGACACTCAGAAGGACGATGAACGGCAATCCCGACCACGGTTGATAAGGTCGTTGACTACAGATACGAAGCACGTAACAACTGCAGCGCCTCTCAAGAACACTATCCTCAAGTCACATGGGAGGCCACCCTGGTATGATGGCCGTGAATGAAATCCGAGTCTCGCTGACAAGTAGAAAGGTATGATGAAGACGGGAGGCACTTATCAGACGCGTTCGTAATAGGGATAGCTGGTGAGTTATTTACCCATTTCAATCTTGAAGCTTTCTGAGACGACATTTAGGTGGCTCTGCTAGTGGCAAAGTATATTGCTCCTCCTGACCATGATGTCAACAAGCTCATCCGAAAATGTCACATAGACGCATGTAGCCAGGCAAATTGTGCGCTCGCTCGGTTCGATACCTACAGTAGTCATCATGTCACAGGTGAGTCTACCCTCAGCATAAGCATAGAAAGTTGCAGTTATACTTAAGGGCATGTATCTCCACAGGATAGCTTCTATAAGGAGCTTACACAAGAGCAACTTAAGCTTGCATTCTCTAACAAGTACGATTTCGACCACCCAGATGCTTTGGATATGCCCCTATTTGCCTCGGTTCGTACTTTGCATATCCTTCATCATATAGTCTGTATGTATTAAAGTATCCGTCCGCTTCTAGTGCATATCGGATTTGAAGAAAGGTCATCAAACGAATATACCAGTATATTCTTTTGCACACCATCAACGGATGAAAGAGAGAAAATACCTTTATGGGGCATCAATCATTATCGGTGAGCTCGCTCCACTGTAGTAAAGTAATGCCAAAGCTAATTCTGGTTCCACTCGTAGCTGAGGGCATCATGACTCTTCACGACCCAGCACTTCGTTCTTTATATGATCTCAAGGTGTTTGACTTTGACGAGTTTATATTGGCCATTTCAACTATATCTCACACGAACTCAGATCTTCGTTAAAGCAGACTCGGATCTGATGCTCGCAAGGCGAATAACACGGGACGTAAAGGAGCGCGGTCGCGACGTCGAAGGCATCTTGGAGCAGTAGGTCTTTCAGCTTGAAGCGTTTTGCATCAATGAACTAACTGTTGTACATTAGGTATCTGCGTTTCGTGAAGCCTGCGTATGATGATTTTGTCTTGCCAACCTCACGACATGCGGATATCGTAAAGACCTCAGACCCTCAGTTCTGTCAGCCATCAAACTGACATATCTCAATCTGTAGATTGTTCCTGGCACAGACAACTCAGTTGCCATAGAGCTCATCACTACACATATTCGTCGACAATTGGATGAACGATCACGTAGCTTCCGCGCTAAGATGGGTCGTTCAAGGTCACTGGGACATTGCATCAGGGTTCCGCCGTCCGAAGACCTGGCTGCCTTGAATCTCCACCTGGTCGATCAAACACCTCAATTAAAGGTATGTTCTGATGGACACTGTCCCAGCATCGTCTGTATCAACAAATATTGCAAAGGGCATCTACACCATCCTCCGAGACAAGACAACGCCACGAGAAGACTTTATCTTCACCACCGACAGACTATCGACTTTCCTTATGGAACAAGCTATGGTTTATCTGCCATTCGCATCGACTACAATCACGACGCCGACTGGTACAGAGAATGTTGGAAAGGTTTTAAGTACCCCCGTGAGTCGCATACCGTCATAGGTGATTAAAACATCGATGTTAACCCTTTAATCAGGACGTATGCGGAGTGAATATTCTTCGGTCGTACGTATTCGACTACTGATCTCCTCCCCGTATATGGCTTGACTCGTGGTAATCATAGAGGAGGTCCACTTGAGAACGGGCTTCGTCGTGTCATCAATGACATCCGCGTGGGCTCTCTCCTTGTCCAGTCTGACGCAAAGACAGGCGAGCCCCTACTCTTACACGTTATGCTCCCTTGCTGCATCCGAGACAGGCAGCGCGCAAAGCAATCTTACGTCTTCCTCCTCGATGCCCAGGTGAAGTGCCTTCGTGATCTGGGAAAATATCTTTCACTGACTGTATTATTTCCTGAGCAGATCGGTACAGGCGCAACGGCGTTCATGTCAATTCGTACACTTCTGGACCATGGTGTCCAACAATCTCGAATAATCTTCGTCACTTTTCTCGTTGCCCGGGGTGGAGGAATTGCGGCACTTCGACATGCATTCCCTGACATCAAGATCGTGTGTGGTGCAGTTGATGGCGAATTACAGGAGCGTTGGGTAGAACCCGCACATCAATCAGAAGGCTCAGAGGAAACGGAAGGGAGAAAGATCTGGGTTATCTATCCTGGTCTCGGTCACATTGGGGACAGATATTACTGCTAGTCTTGCATTATCATTTCATTCACTGCATCATTCACGTTGGCATGTATTTAGGAAATTGCAATCTCTCATCCCTCACAATAGTTGCTCAGCAAGTAATAAATTTAGTCAGAGTCGAGTCCACAGGACAAAAAATATTAAACAACTATAACACACAGAATCGAAAAAGGGAAGCTAAGAGTAGTTGGAAAGCGTTCGTTTACTATCTAGCAGTGCAAAGGAGACAAGAATCTTTAGAATGGATAAGAGTATAAAGGAGAGCATAATGATGATGGCGGACCATAATAGTTTAAAGAATCATGCTGTAGAACCTACGAGGGTGTGCGACCTAGTGCGACGTGTACAAATAGCTGATGTAGGATTGCGCTGTACATTCCAAAAAACTGGAAGCAGCCCGGGCTAAAGCAAATGTAGGATGTACAAATTGGGACCAAAAGGATGAGCCCTCTCCAAGGGACTCGTGGAGCAGTAGCAAGGCGATATGCTTCGGTCTTGCTGGAAAAGCAAAATGTTTCATCAAAGCAGGAGGCGAGGACTGGCGAGGTGAAGATGGTACGGTCGTGCGAAAAGTAGGAAGGGGTAGGGAGCAATGCATGGATGGAAGAGCATAATCAAACAGAGAGCATGTATAGGAGAAACACGATGGAACGAGGAATGGAAAAAACACAGCGATACTGACACAATGATGCGATGCAAAAGAAAGATGACGATGCGAGATGATGCTTGTAGCTGGTGTACGTGTTGAGAGATGGAAGTGAGTTGATGATAAGGATGTTCCGCTTTTATCGATCGCCTATCCTTGAACGAATGCTCTTCACATTATGCTTCCAGCGCCATGTCCTGGCCCTTCTCTGAAACCATTCCGTGCAACCTCGCCCACTGAATAGCAAACAAGCTCGCCTTGAGGAACTTCTTGTTTGCGTACTTTCTGCAGACGTATTGCTTCTCAAAGCCGTCCTCCAGCAACTTCTCCGCGATAAAGTTGTGACCGGGAATCAGCTGCTCTTCTGTGTAACCTGAATAGTAGACAAACGCAGCGTCCTATAAATAGAAGCAACAAAGTTCAGTCACGTGAAGAAAGCGCGTCGCGACGCGTCGATCACTGCTCCACTCGATGGTGGCTGTGTAATGATCGACGCGAAGAATGTTAATGACTTACCCAGTTCCCCCCGAGCATACGACGAGAAGTGTACATTCCAACAGCTGCAACGAGACTGGGCTTCACTCGAAGGAAGCGGTGATCAAGAAGTGTGACCTCCACGAGGAATTTGCATAAAGTTCGGGTCTGGATGTCGTAGTCGTCGGCCTTGCTTATGCGACGCATCCAGCTGTAAGGCGAGCAGTAGTTCGAAACCTTGAAGTCAAGAGTCTGCAGCACGACGCGTTCACCCTTCAAAATTTCCTCCCGAGTATATCCGTTCTCGGTCATGTAGACGAACTCATCAACACTTGGTGCGAGAATTTCCTCGTACTTCGCCGCAATAAACATTGCGGTGACGCCTACAAGTTGAAGCTTAACGATGGAGACAATTCGCTTACTGAGGAAGCGATCGACGACGTTAACGGCTATCCAAAGCGTCTCCGGGAGAAGATGGTAACGCAGATGTACTTGTAGAAGCCAATCCACAAGAGTTTGGCGCATGTCCCAAGTAATCTCGCTCTGGCTCTCCATATAGTCGGAGCTTGGCATCATATCCATCTAATAAAACGGGTTAGAAGGAGAGAGCATAACATAGAGTACCAAGTACCTCAAGCTTCTCCATGTACTCGAAGATCTCTTCAGCGTACTCGCTGACCATGGTCGTATCAAACATATCGACCTCGTCATTGAAGGTTGCTTGAATACGCTCGATTTCGTTCCTGTATCTCGCTGCCGCTTCAGGGCTTAACTCAGGCCAGATACGTGTGACGGGGATGGGGTCAGCCTCCCTCTCGTCGTCTTGAAGCTCGTCATGCTCATCCACCATCGCCTCTACCTCCTTAGCCACCACGTCATCTTGCTCGATGTCCATGCTCTCATCCTCGCTCTCGTCAATCTCTTCTGGCACGGCCACAGGAGTCGGCTTGTGGAGCTCAGGAGCAGTCTCAGATTGACGAAGAGACGTAGGGCGTAAGGGGCCAGAACTGGGTAGTTCAACTTTGACTGTCGTAATAGTGGATGTGGCGTTTGTGACAACTTTCACGGGCCCTAGCGGGACGCGTTGAGGACCAGTCGCAGCCGCGAGGGACGCTGAACGGGCACGCTTAAGACCACTGTCATCCTTGAGAAGTTTCCCGACCTGCTTCTGCATCTGTTGGAATTGCAAGTGAGCCACTGAGCTGAATGTGAAGTTGATCTTCATCGATGTTGACCATTACGACACCACTGACGACCAACAAAAAAAATTCGAAGACATACCTGCTTGTTAACAGCTGTCGCAGTGACCTCACCAAGAGCTGGACGCTGTGGTCCAGTCTTAGCGGCGACGCGAAGAGGACCCACGACTGAGGGTTGCTTGACATGCTTGTTCATGACCGCGTTCTCGTCACCATTCACCTTGGGCCGCTGCGGGCCTGTCCGTGTGCGTGCTGGAAGCTGCAAAAGATGTCAGATTCGAACACGGAGGATGTGGCACAGCGAGTTGAACCGAAAACTGACTCTGGAATTGAAGGCCATATCTACCAATGTCGATGTGAGGAAAGAATGAGAAGGAGAAATGGGAATGTGCAAAAAATGCAAAGAAGTAAGTATGCAAGAAGAAAGGAGAGGGTTCCTCGAGGATACGAGGAGGTTTAAGAGGCTGGCAGCTGTGGTGGTGGCTGGCGGAGGGAGAACGAGAAGTCCAGTGGTCAAGTGGATTTGTTTCCGCGCGAGGCCCAACTCAAACTATGCACGTGACTGTACGGTGATGTCACTCTAACGCGTTACTGCTCGCTCACCGTGTGACAGTCGTTCACGTCCAATAGGATTCGAGACTTCGGGTTCATCACAACCATAACTTGACTTCCTTTGATTCAAACGCGTGTTTCGGAAACAACCTCTGGCAACCATTCATTCTTGTAAAATCGTCCTTTGTTCTCAGTTTTACCGAAGTGTAGACGAGCTTCAACTGGGTCGAAGAATTTGACGATTGCCTGGTGGACCTGCACTTAGTAGACTTGCGATTGCAGTAACGTCCTGAGTCTTCAAGTTGTCCCGAATGTCCCGAAAGCTAATGCTGACATTAATGTGCTTGTGTCTCGTGCAGCTCTAAGATGTATGTGATCCTAATGACTGCACCATCGACTTTGGGCGGCAAGCATTCAATGATGACATTATCTACCTTGCACAACTGCGAATGTTGGCTTTCCAGTTGTCGCCTGAAAAACGCCATGGCTTCTGCGATTGAACAGAGGCACATTAAGGACCATCGCAAACCTGGTAATTCAAGTTATCGGCTCCATATACTTAGATAGATTTTTACGCAGAGCCCGCGTAATGGCCATACCATGTCATCTCTGGTTTCTTCGTAATCGAGTTTGAAGGTGCAATCCTACGACTCGGAGTGTAGTATCACTGGCAGAGATTCATTGATCCCAAGAAAGTTACAGGTCTTTCACGGCTTGTCCGATAAGCTCAATAAATCGCGCATCCCCCTGAGCTATCTCCTATCAACGCGAGCAGGTCGTTCGTCAACTCCATCGGCTAATATAAGATTTAGAGACTATTCACGAGGGCAGCTGCACTTGTCTTCATCCTTCACGTCTTTCATAACCTGATAAAAAATTAGCAGATGCATCATGATGGCAAGTGCTTGAATGCGCTTGAAAGTCTATGCAAACGCTCTGTTCAAAGAAGGGTTTATCGAAAAGGAATACACACAGAATCGACATGTTGTCCGCATCCCTAGTAGATGTTAGCGTCAACAACCATCAATGGGATCTTTATGTGAAGATTACAGATAAAGAGATACCCACCTTCCACGTCGTCTTTCCACACTTATCGCACTTAACTGCGTAGCACTCGTTAACGAGGGCGGGCTGAACGAAGAAAGCAGTCATGGTGAGTCGAAATATGTAGTATGTTCCGAAGTGCGTCTGAAGGCGACTTATGGTAGTGAAGACTCTTCGAGTTCTGAAGAGGCAGTACTCGCAGACAAGCAGACTCTGACTGCTTATATGCTTTCAAGTTCGGGATCTCGTGACCGATAAACATAGATTCGTACTTCTTACTAGTACTAATAAGACATGCCAGTGCACGAGAGCGACGTCTTGCACGTCAGATAAGAAACACTTCTAAGTCGCAGGTAAGAAGGAACTTTAACGACCCGATTCGCCATCCTGACAGAGAGATACATGTACCATAGACCATCATACACAACGTAATTCACAGTCAAGCTGGCACTGTACGTTCATATCCAGAGGTCGCAAGATAAGGCCCACGAACGTGTTTGATATGCATGCAATTAGTAGTTCTCTGTATATATTAGTATACCGAAGGAGATTTGTGATAATGGCATGTTCAGCTTAAACTGAAGATAGTATACATTTGCCTAATACAAAGGTAAGTTCACCAGTTCAATGATCCTTGCCTTCAAAACAACAGCATCAGCGAACATGCTTCTACGATAACCTATGGGTTGACTCACTCGGTAATGGTCCACTCTTCCCTTTGCCCTTCTTTCCCTTAGGTTGCATCTCGTAGGCATTTGTCTCGTCGTTCGATAGCAATTCTACTGCAGTCCCTCCGCCTCCCCTACCTTCATGCACAGCCTGACCATCATTGCTTCCACCTTCTCCGCGGCCCTCCCCGTTTGTTTGGCGAAGCGGCCGGCGAGGCTGGCGGTGGGTATGCCCGTGAGCATGGTCGTGCCCGCCACACGACGAGTCCGAGTCTGCGTCCGAATCTGAGTCACTTGACTCCGACGACGATTCGTCAAATCGTCGTGGCTTGTGGTAGATACAGCAGACTACACATAAGTGCACGGTAGGGCCAATAAGTAAAGTACAGAGCTAAGGATTGGAACAAAAGCGCACTCTTCGATTTCTTCTTCCCCATACCCTCATTATCCACCACGTCTTCCGTCCACGCGACTCGCTGACTCCGCCTTCTCGTAGCTCTCAATCTAAGTACCCCTACAATCCTTCCTTCTCCGTCTCTCTCCAACTCCACCTCCGAGCCAGATCCCACCTCCTCCTCCCGCGGCTGCGCATCGTGCAGGACCATCGTCCGCGAGCCATCTGTAGGCACAGCCATTCGCTGCCTCGTTGCAAGGGATGCCATTCCTCAAAGCTCGGATTTTGTTTTCAGCTTCAAGTGGGACACTAGAACGAGCAAGGGTAATTAAGATAGGTTGATAACGATGTGCTCTGTGTGTTGTGAATGTTGGTGGGTGGTATTATGAAGGAATGTTTTTGCGCACCGGATCCCGAACTCGACTGATGCATTTATCCATCACCCGGGTTGTGATCTACAAAAGGGAGTTTCTAGTTGGTCCCCGGCGTGCCGCACCGACGTCATTTTCTCCCCCATCAGGGAAACTTCCTTTTGCTTACGGCGACTGGCGCGTCCTGGCGCGCCCTGAAGCTTTCTTAAATGGGTCGAAGCGCTGCCACGCCTGCCTGAAGGGTTGTCTGGCTGCCTGATGGCCTTAAAACACGGCGTTTCAGGATAAAATCAGTGCAAAAGGAGGGGAATTGTACATCAGGCGGCAAGCCAGGATTAAGTGAGGTTTAAGCACCGGCATGCCAGTGGGCAGTTCAAGTGCAATGGTAAGTGCAACATAAGTGCATCAGTTTCGAAACGGAAGTTCTCCAAATTGGATGTCATCACTCAACTTTGATGCTGTGTATCATTGCACTTACCAACTTGAATACATATTATATCTGATAAACACATGCCAGCAATATGATATTTCTAATCTTTCATAGTAAAGTAAAATGTTTGTTCTGGTGGAAGCGAGAAAACAATTTGCACTTGAAGGAGCACCGCTACTACTACTACTAGTACTAGAGTAGTACTAGCCTGAGTCATGCCTGTGTCGATTTAAGTTGTTGTGGAAATTTTGAAAAGTCAAGCCCTGAATCATAGAGAGAGACTGGAAGATGGTAGACTACTTGTAAGTGAATAAACAGTGCTGAGGCAGGAAGTTATACATACCCTAGCATTTTTTGAACGAACCTCACACCTCTCATAACAACCGACGCTGCCACTAGTAGCGTCAGAATTCTCCGAGTCTATCGTATACTGTAGGAAACAAAGGGTCAGCTCTCAATCTGTACTGAGATAGTAAACGGCTTGAATCACCTTTGTCAATCGCGTCCTCTTCGTCCAACTCGCGCCTTCCTCCGACTCGGACTCCGCAATTAGACATAAATGCTGCTATGAAGCGCAGGATAAAGGTTATAATGTTGAGTAGCATGACAGTTAATGATCGCGCGAGCATAGGATATTTAGCAAAGAGATATTTTGTCCTCCTTTTATAACTTGAAGCTGTTTGAACCATTCTTCTGGATTATTCGAAAGAGCGCTCACCGCACACCGCCTGCGAGTCCGAGTCACACTGCGCAGCGCTCTGATTCTGATGGAAGAGAATAAATCCGCTTTAGTACGAAATCAAGTAAAGTTCATCTTGAAGTCGTCTTCTTGATTTCATTACTCTGAAGAAGCATTGGGAGACTTTGTTATATCTGATTTCCGAAGTTGATCCGGAAAAAAGAACTCACAAAATTTTAAGAGATCGAGTCACAGTCATCTTGAAGCTGTCTTCATTTCTCTGAAGAAGCATTGTGAAGACTTTTGTGATATTTGATTTCCGAGGAGACGGAAAAAAGGAACTCACGAAATTTTAAGAGATCGAGTCACAGTCATTTTGAAGCTGTCTTCATTTCTCTGAAGAAACATTTAAAAACTTCGTGATACCTGATTTCCAAGGACTCGGAATCGGTAACGGAAAGAAGGAACTCACGAAATTTCAAGAGATCGAGACACATTCAAACTGTTTCAAGCCCACTCAGGCTAGCACTCCTCCTCGTCCACCACACTTTCTATCTTCGCCTCTTGGGTCCGAGTCTGCGGCTGTCCGCCTTAAAGCACGCCTTCTTTTGAGTGACCGGGGAACCGCGGAGGGGGGTGGTGCGACAACTTTCCAATCGCCTACTAAACACTGAGTCTTTCAACGTTCGAGCTCAGGTAATTTCGTTCCTCGTCTGGGCCTGTAATTCCGAGCGATAGCGAGGTTGTGTAGTTCGCCCACGTCGCCGTAGGTTTCTTGGGCTTCCTCGAGGAAAACGGTGGAGGAAGTACAAGTTCAACAATACAGCCTGAGGTGGGTGTAAAAAGCGGTGACTCAACTTGAAGTGACACTGGCAGTCACAGGATACCTTCCTATGATTTTGGCTGTGCGCTCACTGGCACTGCCAGTGGCACCAAGGCTGCCACTGCCAGTGCAGTGGCAGCAGGCTGAGCTAAAATCTATGCTCTTGTTCACTTTTTCCTGCCTCATTTTCTCGATATTATCTCAAAAACTTATATGATATCCATACTTCTATCACTATGCAGTTCTTGAGACCTCAAATGTGATGGTAAAGTGCTTTAACACCCTTCTGTCCTTCATGAGGGGTAACGTGTGACAAATTAAGTAGTCACTGGCAGGCTGTAGCTTCAACAAGTTCGAAAACGAAGCTGCTCAGGCTGACGTTTGTCAGTGCCAGGACCAGCAGAGATGATGTCGCGTGCACTGAAATAGTACTTATGTAGTACAAAGCCTATCATCATGATGGTACATATGAGTTGTGGTTCCTTGGATTGCATTCATATTTACTCACCTTTTCTATCCACTCTATTTCATGTTTCTCCGAGTCTTCAGGAGGTCCTTCAAGTTCTTTCTTCGCCGTTCCCCATCCTTCAAGTTGTACAGACCTCGTACATATCTATCCCTATTTCCTTTATGCCGTAAACCATCTTCATGCTGCCTCTTCGTGCATCGTCTACAATATATATATCTCACAGTATTTGCAGAAATGTATCTTATGATAAAACCCACTACTATAGCAGTATTACTCGAACATGGTGGTAGTTCGGTACCGGAGCCTGAGGAGGGTCAGAGTCCACTGCCACTGGCAGTGGCAGCCTGAGCTTCAACTTGAACGATGGCAATGCATCATGATCCGACTTGGAGGCTGAGTCGTATGACTCCGCAACTTGAACTTTCCGTGTCCCCTTCAAGTTTAACTTCCAACGTTGTTACGCATACAATGATTCAAGACCATGATTATACAGCCTGAAGTTCAAGTGGCTTCATCTTGAAGTAATAAGCAATAATTCCCCATAAACTTCAAATCAGGGCCCATCCGCCGAGGGAAGACGATCCTCCAACTGTCCGAGTCCAAGTCGCGAATCATGTCACTAGAACAAGTACAAGTTCAAGTTATCACTGGCTACTAGCTAGCAGTATACTTCAAGTTCACGGATGGAAACCACACTTGCAATATCATTCCCATTTCCTCAAGTCATACATGTACTACCACATAAAGCGCACGCCAAAGGCCATCAAACACAGAGCAGGAAACAAACGTACGAATACGCAACACCATCGCATGAGAATAAGAAAAGAGCTCCACTAATTACTACTATAGGAGTTGAGAGGAGCATCGTTATACTTCATTGTCCGGAAGTGCATTCATGCCTAGCTTGAATTCACTTTCAGCTAGAGAAAAAGAGGTCTCAAGATCTTTCACCGTTTGCCATAGAGCGACACCATAAGTATAACCGTCGAGTACACTCTGATTATCCCTATCCCTCGCTTCGATGAGTCCGCAAGCTGAAATGGTACCAACTGCACGTCTGTGCTGATCAATGATTATGGCACCCGAATCCCCCGGTTCTGCGAACATAGCATTGTTCCTATGCCCGATATTCCCTAAACCAACCGAACCCGGTGGGATCTGTAAAGCAATATGCGTAGTCTGCTCAACGTGCCCAGGGGAAACCTGCATAGATCTGAGAACGGCAGCAACGTTGTTGACCTCGCCTAACGTATGGCCAGTTTTCCAGCCCCATTTGTACACAGTTCGCTTAAACCCCACAGCGACGAGATTGTCGATGAAAGTCCATCCATAATCATAATCTGCGTCCAATTGGTGCTCCTGGACCCGGGGGAATATATTTTCTTCTGGAACATATCCCGCAATTCGGATTGGACTAAAGAAGTCCCTCCCTTTCCAGCCAAGCCTAGACAAGAGTGCTTCTCGTGGTACAGACTGAGCTGCCGACGATGGAGGAAGCCTATTAATGTCGATGACGTTATAGAAATTGTTCCAACTGAGACCTTCACCATCAGTAGAGGAAAATTCAAATTCGTTGGGGAGGCATTGGTCGTCCACCTCGATCAAGCACCAATCCGTAAGGTAGGGTGTCTCGGAGATAGTCAAGTTACCCATTCTTCGAGGGGGAGCATTGGCCACTTTCCCAATACGATTATTAATCCACAAATGTGGCGATGACGTCTTATCAAGCCAAGATTGCTCAATGAATTGACACTTGTTTACGATATCCGCGAAAGCTTGTTGTTCAGCAGACGGCGGAAGATCAGGTGCCAGTGACTGCCAGTGAGTAAACGCTGCCGCTTCTAACTCATCGTGAAGCGCGCCAATCATTGGCACATGGGCGGCTAGAGCCTCGCGAGAGAAGAGATAAATTGGGCAATTGTCGTTTGGGTCGCGCGGCTTAATTGTTGTATCTGCGTATGGATCGTAGTCTCCGAATTTCGAAGGAACGTTGCCATGGCGAGTACCGAGGATGAACACCTTGAACGTCGTGTTATCGAGCTTTTGTAGGATAAAGAGCGACCCCGTTGAGAAGCCACCCTCCAGATTGCCAAGGCAAGTTCCTGTGACCATGGAGAAAGACGGTGTCATACGACTGATTGGCTTGTTGGCAGCTGCCACTGGCCTGCTTGGGAAATCCATCATGCGATCCCACAGGCGGAAATAATTATCGGCTCCCGCAGGTGCGGTGAACAGTATCTCTGTTGGGTAGGCGTAGGGTTCTGCCCCGTGAGCGCTAGCGACAAGGGGCCTGGTGCTGTTACCGTCATTATGCTCAGTGACATCCCCCGCACCTCCATTGTTCGTCGGGAGCAGTGCGACGATCGGAACGTCTGGGAAGGTTGGTGAGTTCCGGATGAAAACTGAAGCCAGTGTGAACGGGAGCGGTATTGCCAACGCCAGTCTCAGCATGACCGCTAGCCAGAGTATTTGAGTCGCCGGTGCCAGTGCGCACAACAGGTGGAACACTGACAGAAGCTTTGCCCTGGCCTGAGGCGCTAATGATTTTTCGCTCCCTGAGCTCGACCTCAACGTCGAAGATGCGCATTTCAAAGAGGAACTCTTTAACGCGTTCCGCGATGTGGCACGCATCTTCAGTGCGAAGTGACGGGTCGTTGACTCCGATCAAAACAAAAACAGGGCACACCCGACTATCTCCGTAGGCAACACGGTTGGCTTCCAGACTGTTCCACCGCAAATTCTCGGAATCGAGATACTTCATGATCTTCTTGAGCAGTTGCGGCCATACATTGGCAATCCGGTGATTTCCAACAATGCCCACATATTTACGTTTTTTGGTCGCCGTCCAATTGGGACCGGTTCGCCCGAGCAGGCGCGGTTTGCCAGGGAAGCCAAGGTAGTAACCTTTCTGCTCCTCTTCTGACACATGTGTTCGTTGTGGGAGATAAGCGTTAGGATTTTGCGCGAGAATCGTATTCACAACCGCTGAAGACAGGATGGACTTGGTTTGCTGTGACTTCAAGTCTGGTTGAAGGGATGCGAGAGGAATTGATAGTAGGAGGCTTCCCCCCTCCGAGTCTAAGGAACTCGTGACGGTGAATGACCCACGGGCAGGGCCACCGGCAATGATAAATCGTTCCCCCGAACCTTGTCCTTGCACAGGTTCGTCATCAGTAATCGCAGTTTCTGGGGCCTGTGAAACTGGTAACGGGTTAAGTACCAATCAGTTTCGCCAGTGTCAGTGAAGGGAAGGAAGGACTCACTTTCAGTCGGCATTGATGAAGAATGTCCTCCTGCAGCTTCTTCAACGTTAACCCCTAGGGCCTGCAAAACTAGAGATGGGTGATGCAGTAATCAGTATTGCCAGTGTCAGTGAAGGAAGGCATAGGACGCACATTGCGCACTGAAAGGTGGCGTTGTAACTCCCAGTACATCTTCGTCTTGTACTATTGGGGTAGTCAGCAATCAGTATTGCCTGTGACAGAGATGGAGAACGCAGAACTCACATCCGCGTCGGTCATTGTTTGCTCTACTAGTAGTATTCCTTGGATGTGGCCCTGGCAAGCCTGGAGGTTGGGGGGCGGTGGATGTCATAGTGGTAGTACTGGTAGTAGTTGCTGGTTACTAGTAAGTAGTAGAAGTGAAAACAAGAGACTACTACTAAATAAATAGTAGTACTGGTAGTACGTCACTGCCAGCAGAGCCTGAGGGTTCAAGTTCCGAGGCCAGTGAGTGCCAGTCTTTTATACAACTTCAACTCATCATTCACACGCCGGTGCGGCGCCACCGTGACTCCGAGTCCGACTCCGAGTCGGACAGGCTCGGAGTCACTGCCAGTGCCAGTGGTGCCACCGTGACTGCCAGTGGCACTGGCACTCAGGTGGCACCATGCACTCACTGGCACCTGAGGCTGAGGCTGCCACTGAAGGAGCCTTAACCTGAGGTGGCTGAGAAGTAACTTGAATTCAAATTCAATGATAATGTGGAGTACAAATCATGAGGCTACTACTACTACTAGTAACTTCAACTTGAAGTTGAAGCAAACTTTGAACGCAACACGCCATTCAAGAAAATGACAAACATCATACTAGTAGTAGTTGACCAGGAAGATAAAGATCAAGCAGCTCGTTGCATCCAAACCCTTCAAGTTGTCCTGTCACGGTACTCGTACACGGATACCTCCAAATCCGCCATTGCCAGTGGCTTCACTGTGTGATCGTCTGAGTTGACACATCTGTGAGCTGCTGCACGCCTGCGCCTAAAATCCGAAGTACCAAAGAATCAATGGGTAGTTCATCCTCAGCCTGCGAGTTGGCGCCTAGTAAGATGGACGCGCAACTTCTGGCCCCAAAAACGCCCACTGATATGCGACTCATTGAAATTCCGGCCGTAAGGCTTGTTTTGATCCGCTATCTCGCATAATGTGAGCAGTCGGGTTTTTACAGGTTCGGGGAAAACATCCTTTTGCACTTTCAAAATGTCCTCAGCATTCTCAACAAATGTGCGAAGGCCAGCGGGGTCACTGATTTCAGAGCGGTCATGGGCAACCTTGTTTAAAAACATTCGGAATCGTGTGTCGTTGAAAATGTCAGGGATGAGTTCGTCTACCAAGATAATTCTCATCGCAGTGTCGAGGGTTAAAGCCTTCTCCCTATGCTCATTACGTCGATTCAATAGCCGCCGTAGTCTCAAATCATCGGGAGACATGCTCGTGTCTGAGCCGTACCAACTAATAATCTTATAGATCCGCGATAATTATCGCAACCCGTTTCTAAAGTTATCGCGATAACGGAACCGTAGCTTTTTGGGCCTGCGCGGCAGCTTAATGCCGTGGTGCCGCCTCACGGCACCTCACGGCATGCATCCCGCGTCAGGGACCAGGCTGAATTCGGTAATACAGCCTGGTTTTGATCCCTGGCGCATTTGCAATGCGATAATCTCGCTACCGGGGCCCAGCCCCTTGCAATTTGATATAAAATAGGTTCAAGCTAGTACTATAGGTTAATCTTTTTAATTTGCAATATGATGTCGCCGTTAATTTACAATTAATGTTGCGACACTGCGCGAAGGTAAGCGCCGGCGCTTACTACAGTGTCGTGCGCGTCGTCCATCCTTGTCCTTTTCTCCCACTTTCACAATGTTTATGTCGTTGGCTTCTTCTCACTTTACTTTTCTGTCTTCTGTCGTTCTACAACTTGCTTTGAAAGGGTCGCGACGCAGATTTTGGTGGCCGCCGAGGAGTAGGAAGGCCGTAAATGGGACAGGTGCGTCAGACCGAATCCTGCACTTCTTGCCGTTACTGAATTTTACAATTAGCACCGTGCAGCGCGAACCTTCACCCTCATCTTCCTTAATACGAAGCCAGCGATATCACAGGACACAGTCCATGCCCATTGCTCCTCCGCTCTCTCAAATTGTAGGTCAGCAGCAGCAGCAAAGTCGCTGCAGACACACCAATCGTGGTGTGACAACTGCAGTGCCGACAGCGACAATCGCCGCCTTCTCCCCAAATCTTCATTCAACAAACTTGGGCAGCACTTGTACCACTACGACTATAGTCACGAGCAAGAGTTGAACGGCTTGGATTCCGAACAGCGTGCTCCCGGCCTGGCCCCCATTGACAACTCGTACATTCTCACAGCTTTTCCTCGGTATCTGCTCTTCAACAACAGCAAACGCACGCGCAAGCACTAGGCTTCATGCGTCCGATACCGGTTGCCGTATGAGCTCCTGGTTAGAACGAACTTCTTCGTGATTGTGAGTGCTGGACGATGGCCGACGATCTGGCTGCCGTTTTTGAGTGTGCTGATAGATTACAACAAGCTGTGCTTATTTGTACACTCTTTTTTGTCTTTAGATTATGTATATTATTGCTGTAATACAATCTCTAATATATATACATTTGAAATATCAAAAAACTGTGAGCAAGGAGTGAATCATAAGATTTTTAGACGATGTCGAAGGTGTCCTTCGACACGTCCATCTCCTGGAAGTTGGGTCCGGCGAATCCCGGAGCCTTTATCCGAGGCATCGCCGGACACACATTTCTCTTGAAATTAAAACACGGCCTCAGATAGCGTTCAGGCACATTGTGCGAGGCAGTAAAGATAGTTTGAAAGTAAATTATCATATTTATAATAATAGCATTCATGTACTTTGGTGCTCTGTAATAAGCAAAACAGTGATAAAAAGTGCTGTTTCAGCAGTATTTATTCATCTGTATATTTTTGAGTGTATCTGAGACTTCCATATTCTGTAAAATAGATCTAATCTACATTATATAGAAGTTGCAAAAAGAATCTCGCGATTAAATAGAGTGGAAGTGGTGGAACTTGAAAGTGGTGTTTCGAATGCAACACGACGAGTGAAACTTGTACTGATATGCTCGACTCTCCCATGGTTTTCTTTACTTCACAACTGTGTTCTTCATAACTTCCAATCTAATACCTCTATTGCTTTCAATAGTGCCTCTGCTATTGCTATGTAGCATTACTGCATTTTTTAGTTGTCATTAATATTGTGTAATTTGCTGCAAATGTTGAGATTTGACTCAAAAGTGCTCAAAATGGCCACTTTTAGGCATTGTTTTATTTTTATAGCCATTTTTAAAGCTCTGATAAGGCCCATAATTTTCCGAGAGCTTTTATACATACCATACAATGGGAAAACAAATTGTGAAAGAGATCTGAGGACAGTAAGATATAAAAGAAATCAATGAATCTGAACAAATATGCATGAATCATGCATTTCTGTTGTAGTCTTCATTTGGCATCCTTTGTAGCACAGTATCAACCTTCGTTTTTTTTGTATACATAGATTGGTATATAATAAATTTGGCTAAGTACTGTGCCTGAGCTCACTGTCTCTACATTAAATTCAAGGAGTATGTTATTGATATGTTCGAAGCAGAAAAAAAGAGTGAGACATACCATATGTAGTAATTTCACGCAATTCTCAGGGTCGTGGCGCGCTATCTGCACGCATCACGAACGTCGTCTTTCTTCTTTCTTTCTTCATTCTTCTTCAAGCTCTCGAGCTATGGACGACGGGCAAGAAGGCGTTTGCTGCGCGCAAACGCCGTCTTGCTTCTGCTTCCGCAGCCTCTCGCCTCTCGGGCGCGAGCTGTATGCTCGCAAGCGCAGCTTTCAAGGTCTCGAATCCTACAACCTCCGCAACTCTTTGAACGACGAGAAGCTCAAGGACAAGTTCGAGCCCGAGGACCCGGCCATTCTAGAGGCTACCGTCAACGAGACAATCTCATGGCTTGACGCCTCGCAGGAGACATCGAAGCAGGAGTATGAGGAAAAGCAAAAGGAGCTCGAGAGAGATGCGAACCCCATCATGCAGAAGCTCTTCTGCGGTGCGGGCGGTGCATTCCCTGGCGGTGCTTCATTCCATTTAGCTTTAGGTCGTATTCGCGAAGGTGAGTAGCACATCAGATTTGACTGACAGTGACTCGTTCTTCACTGCAGTTGTGCCACACTCCATTGAGCCGTGCGTGATAGACGCTTGCGAGCTCACACGTCCTTTCCGTGTCGCCGGCCTATCCTCAAGCAGATCGTCCACAAGCAGCCCACCTTCCTCATTACTTCACGAACGGGATCGAACTGAGCATCTTTGCCGAGGACGAGGAGGTCTCTGACTTCAATACGTTCGCGCAGCAGCGCGTCCGGGAGCGAGAAGCGAGGGCTCGCGCGCTGCGCTTCTCCTCACCTGCGGCGTGCTCGCGCACCATGTGGCTGGCCAGAGGACAGCGGGCCCATTGCGCCACGCACGGGCTGCGCACCACCCCACCGGGGGTGGCGGGAATGGCGCGGTATTCCCCGCCGCGTGCGTGCGCGCTAGGCCGGCGCACTACCGTAGCGCGTGCTTTTTTGTATTTTAAGTATTTATTTGAAATGCTAGATAGGCCTGGACTGTTGTCCAGGCACTGTAATTTAATATAATATTTATTTCAAATGAGCATGCCGCCGTATGGGGCCCTGCTGCAATGCCGGGCAAAGCCCTGACAAGGCTGCGTCGGCACGCGCGGCCCAGGCAGAGCTGAAAGGCAGAACGAGCTGCCGAAGGCCTGCCGAAGTTATCGCGATAACTTTAGAAATGGGTTGCGATAATTATCGCGGATCCATAAGATTATTAGTTGGTACTGGTGCGTGTCTTCACGGGCTTTGGGGATGGGTTCGTTCGTCTGACCCGCTTTCAGGTCGGCGGATGCCATTGGCACGGTGGCCTCCATTTTCAGGCATAAACGGTCGAAGTATTCTTGCATCTCCTTCAACGCGACATTGACCTGCGGCACTTCGAGAGTCCCGCCTACAGCCACGCACGGTATATCCTCCGGGCCCACGTACTCTTGCCCGTCCAGCTCAGCCATCCTGGCAAAGTGGTCCTCGAAGTGGAACTTTACCATCAAGCCTTTGAACCGATGTTCATACATTTGGTCGTCAAAGAGATAGCCGGTAAAATCCTTATCCAGTATTACTTTCGCGTTTGTGTTCCAGGCCGCGTCGGCATCCAGCAAATCAATAGTCTGAGGATCCATCGGGTTCCTTTCCAGCTGGCTTAGCCGGCGATCGAGGAGGAAGAATAGTCTTCGGTGAAATTCGAAGACTATAAAAAATCGGACCAGGAAAAATTTGAACTGGTCGACGATTGATGCGTTAAGTGGTGGCTGCCAGGAGTATGGCGTCGCCGTCTTTTCCTTCGATGCATCCTCCGACACATCCACAGCCTCGAACTCATCCTTTCCATTTCCCTTTCCCTTTCCCTTTCCCTTTCCCTTTCCCTTTCCCTTTCCCTTTCTCTTTCCCTTTCCCTTTCCCTTTCCCTTTCCCTTCCCCTTTCCTTCATCATTTCCCTTCGCATACGCCTCTGTCAGCTCTAACTCTGCCAAGGACTTGGTGATGTCGACAATCAGGTCGTCGAATAGATGCCTTGGAATGATAGCAATGTCATTAGACAGGATTGTCGCTGGGCCCTGAGCTATGCCACTCATGCCGACTTCGCCTGTACGTCGTCCTTCCTTTAGCTTCTTGCCCGGCCCAGGTGATAGGGTCGCGAACTTCATGTAGAGTTGTTCAACCTTGTTCAAAAAATTTCGAATCATAAAACCACTTTCGCCAGTAACGTCATAAGGGATGACCTGTTTTGGAGAGAAGAATCCTTTCTCTAATGGGAACGCAATTATGAAGCTTTTCATGACGACTACCCTATTGTCCTCGCAGAGGGTGCGTATTTTACTGCTGGCTTTGGCGGCTTCGTTCTGGGTGAGATCCTGTGAGCTTCATTTGTTTTACGATAGCAGCTCAAAATTGGCTTACCCCTTTGGCGGCTGCCGCACTAATCTGTAAGTCGTGTACTGTGTATACAAGACCCTTCACTGTCTCCTGCAAACACTTGTAAGTCCCAGCCATCTCCTCGAGTGTCACTTTGTCCGCCTTCGAGTCCAATTCCTCAGTCACATCAACGAATGCGTCGTCAATAGCCCGTATATGTCCTACAATCCGCTGTTCCTTTTCTAGTGACTGCTTTCGATAATTTTCCAGGTTAGTGAGCCTGCGCGAAGTCACGGCGAAGAGACTCTCCTGAGCTGAAGCTCTCGCGATTAGGGTGTAATCTTGAGCGAGCTGTTTCTTTAGAGCTTCAATAGCGTCCTCATGCTTTTTCAATTGCTCCTCATGTATATCCTTCTCCTTGTGAAGCTGGAGTGAGTCAGTCGCCCGGCTGAAGTTGGCTTCTGAGAGGTTTGATTCGACATTTGAGATAAGTTTTTTGGTTTTTCATCAACTCATTCTGCAAAAGCTTTAATTGCTCCTGATCACTGTCCCGCTTATTTATCAGGAGTTCCCTATGCCTCCGTTCGAAATCTTCCTTTTCATCTCGAAGCCTTCTTTCTTTCTCCTCAGTGTCGATCCGAAGTTGCTCTAGCTCTTTCATAGAGGCTAAGGCCTTCATGATATCGTCGTAGGGGGAACGGCCGATGTGTTTGTGGATGTTGCTGCCACTGTCAGATGATCAGAATCGGATGCGTACTCAGGCTGGCGCCGTAACTCACGACTCAGATACGTCAGCTTCATGTTCCGACACCTTCAAGTTCAAGTTTCCGGCCTCACTGGCATGTAATTCCGTGACTTCGCCACTTGATGCGTGCATTCCAAATTCAAGAATGGTCAGACTCGGACGCGCACTCAGGCTGATACCGTTACTCACGACTCGGATTCGGCGTCAGCTTCCAGCACTGGCACCTTACTGGTACTAGCCTCACAGTCACTAGCAGCCTGAGCGGTATGTGATTCCAAGACTTCGCCACTGCCAGTGGGCCAAATTTAAGAGTCAGAATCAGGCGCATAGTAATCAGGCTGAGACCGTCACTCACGGTTTGTCCGGAAGTCCGTTTGCGATTATTACAGCTGCGCGTGCTGCTAGGTCTGTCTTTTTTGTTCCGGGTTTCTCCACCCATGCTTGCAAGATGAATTTTATACGGTCAAGGACGTTTGCCAAGTAAATATCCTCCTTCGCAACGGGGTGTGAACCCAATCCTATACTAGCCGCTGTTTTTAGTAAAGGAATGGAAATTAGTAGTGAATATTTCAGACAACTGTCAGTATACCATGACGATATACGGACCATTAACAATATGGTGAGCCCTACTATCAGCGTTTCCTGTGCCGGACATAAATATGTTGAAAGTATCTGATGCCATGTTCAAGTTGATGTTTTTTCTGCTATGTATTGATAAAAGTTGCGGCGGGCTGGGGCACAGAGACAGCCAGCGCAGTTTAGTTCAAGTTTCAGGTTCAATTTGACTCTGGATGGGTATTGGGTTACTGCTAAAGCCTAGTCCGGACGCTCACTACTAGTAGTAGCAGGCTGAAGTTCAAGGACTCGGAGTTGCCACTGGCACTGGTGACTGCGAGTCGGAGTCACCGTGACGCACGCGGCGGTGACGAGTCAGCGGTTCAAGTTCAACTTGAATCTGGCTGCCAGTGGCAGCTACTACTACTACTATACTATACTACTACTAGTAGTAGTACTACTAGTACTAGTAGTGCACGGCGCCGGTGACTCAGCACGACTTTGAAGTTCAAGTTGCTGCTGGCAACGGCCCGTTTCGAACTCCGGACAGGAAGTCCCCTGTCACTGCCAGTGCCTGCCAGCCTGCCAGTGAGTGCCAGTGAGTGACAATCTCCGAGTCTACCACTGTTAGTAATACTACTAGTAGTAGTATTAGTAGTATTAGAGCTCTAGTTGTAGTACTAAAATACATACATGTGCGGAACATCCGATTCGGCTCTGAACAAGTTCCGGCCACTGGCACTGGCAGACGATCTTCAAGGCCTGGCTGAGCTTCAGTTGAGGAGGGCCGGTGACAAGCACAATGATATGGGCTTCGTAAGTAGTTGCGACAGATGGGGCAGAATCCGGGTTCTTGAGAGCTGAACCGACATCCAGAAGTAGAGGGGATTCAAGGCCTGACACACCTGAGTTCGGATAGCAAGAGAGCGCCGGAAGGGCCTACTACTACTACTACTACTATAGTACTACTACTACTAGTAGTACTAGGCCAACACCGGCAGCCTCACTCACTGGGCTGGCAGGCTGACCTGATCCCGGGCCGGGTCCTGCCAGTGGCAGTGGCAGTGGCACAAACTTGAACGTGGCTCAAATTGTCCCGATATAACTGAAGGACCAAGTTGCCAGAGGCCTTTATCGAGGGTCCCACAAATCGGCAGTCTGCTGAGTTTCCGCTGAGTGAGAGTTCACTAAAGTTAGTACTAGTAAGTTAGTAACTACCGCCTGTCATCATTCACTCACACCAATGTGACTGGCACTGGTACTCACTGGCAGGCTCAGCCTGAGGATGATGACCGATGATGCCCCTATAGATCCACGCCGTTCACACGGCGCTTAAACTTGAACCATCCTTCGTCAACAAGCCTTGCTTTTCTTTCAATTACTACTCTCCGCCGCTGGTAGTGGCACGCCATTACTGGTATTTCTTACCATTGAGGCTCGAAGTTAGGTTACTGTCAAACTCCCAGCATGTCAAGTTCCGAACGCGGGGACGAAACTTCAGGCTCTCGCTCGGATACAGATGACGAGTCAGTCTCTAGCCCGGATACAGATGATGAGCAGAGCGTTTCAGAATTCACCATACCTGGTACTCGCGACAGTAGTAGCTCAAAGCGCTCGATTGTCGATGGGTCCGACTCCGAGTCTGGCACCGACTGGGAACAGGATGCATTTCTCGAACTTATCGATTTCGGTAGGGATCATATTGCTTACTTACTACGCAGCTTGGCTTATCTTTGGTGAATTGACAGAGGACTTACCCCGAGGCTTTCAGTCAAAACTATTTATCGATAGCACCGTGGTCCAATCAATCGTCAAAAGTTTGTCGTCCAAGATAAAGCGTGCAGACCGCGTCGGATTCTCGTCGGAGGACTTTCAGGAAACGCTTCACCTGGCTGAGCGCCTAGGGATGTGCTTTGATTCAGCAAATATGAGGATCCTTAAGAGGGATAGGGAGATTCAAGCTCTGCGGAGAAAGATGGAGAGGGCGATAGATCAGCTTGAGTCCAATACATTTCAGTACACGGACATGCTCTTCAAACTCACTGAAGAGCTAGCGATCTTCAAGCATCACATGGTAAGCCCAGGCTGCATCTTGGACTTGAAATAAACTCTGACTTAATCATTTCTAACTTCTCGTCCTATTCTTCTCGGTGATATACAGTCTGAGCCGCTTCATCTGCTTATCAACAAACATGTGGATGAATTCAGACTTGCTGTCGCCACAGCCTTCATATCTGTTCTTCCCGGCGCATTTCCGTCAAGAAAACTCTCCAATATTTTTACTGGGGCGTCATCTGGGACTACTTTTTGACTTGCTTAGTAACCCATTATCATTCACACCATACGATCCTGCGCTGGCAAATTCGACTTGAGGATAGTAAGGAGCTCGGCAATCGTTGGATACAGACGAAATCTGTCTTCTCTGCGATAAGGATTGACATCAAAGACACAGAGCTCGGGAGAAATATTCGTCATGAACTCGCTACTCAATTGAAGCACTTTACGACAGTCATGGCTATGAATCTCGAAAGATCTGAACGCAAACCCCGAAATCCCAGGCTTGCGCTTAAGTTCTTCCTGCCCCTTCTTATTTGGTCCTATAACGAATGCAAGGATTGGGTAGCCGCCTTAGACGAATGCAGTTCGGGACAACAGTCAGAGTCGACCAACATTCGACTCTCGGAAACAGAAGTCAATTGTTTGCCACTCAGACGAAGGCTGTCTTTCAAGCCGGAACAGCACGTGATGCACGGCGTCAATGGAAACGTGAACTTGAACGTGCCGGTGGAGAGGGTGCTCTGTCCGACATTCAACAACTCATTCAGAAGTCAATGGATATTCTTGGCGCCGACTCGGCTGACGGCGTAGCATCCTCGTTGAAGATAAATCGACAACTCCTGCGCAAATATGGAGACCGTTCGGCCATCCTGAGCAGGTTCAATTGGATCAGGAAATGCTTAATTATCCTCTCTGACGACTTGCTCTTGGATATGCTCCTCAAAAATGATGGTGCAATGCGTCGGTTTACGATGAAGATGGATGCCTCTCAAATAGGGATTATCGAAGCGAGTCAGGGCATTGGACGATTTGTGTTACGACCGTCGGGAATTGTAGCGGGAAACAGTTTCGGGAAACTGGAATTCACGACAAGAACCCGCGTTCGGGAATCTGGATTCGCGACTGGGAACGAGCGTGGGAATTCTGGCGGGAAACGCGCGGGATTCTATCCAGGCGCGTCGCGGGATTCTCAAGGCCAGCTAGGACTCTTCACTGCTTTGAACGTCAAGTAAGCGGATCCCTAAGGAAGCACTCCACAAGTAAGTATTGCGCAACTAACTACACAGGAGAAAAGAGAGAGATCGCACCTAAGGAAGCACTCCACAAGAGGTCAAAAGTGGGGTGCTCCTTACGATGCCTACAGCTATTTATCTACTTCGTAAAGACTGTATAGTTAATCTACGCTAAGTGTCCTTGCGCAATGCGCACCTATCTACTACAAACGATACATGCTACGACCGCACTGCTAGGCATGTCTATCCCGTCTCTCCAGATGGCTACGGCCTGTCCGTGGACGTCAGCGTCCGGTCCGGGGCCGCGACTAGCCAGACTAGGTATGCCAGACTGTTGCAGGTCGTCACCTTGAGGTACTAACGGATTAATGAGCGTATGTTGATAAGTGAATGTACGTGTGCCGTGGCGGGTCGTCGTAAATGAATGTGTGTATGCGTGCATGGTGGTCGGGACGGTGGTGCGGGATAGGTCACGTGAGCGGGGGATCTTGCGGGGGATCGTGCGAGTCGGGAAAGGGGTTTCGCGCGGGGAATCCAATGGCGGGATTCTCCCCGCGGGATTGTCTGCTCATGTCGGGATCCTTGGCGGGAAAGTGCGGGAAATGAGAAAAGGAGCCCGGGATCTCGACATTACCCCCCTCCAAAGGCGCAACTCCGGGGCGCCAAGCTTGAATCTTGCTCAGGTCACAGAGCTCGATAGCGTTGACTTCTCGAGGGGCGTCCGGGTGTTTTCGATAGAAACTGCGAATTTTAGCCTTTGCATTACCCATATCCTTTGCGGGAATCCATGTATCTTCCGCGCTCGAATATCCCTTCCATCGTACCAAATATTCAAACCTCCGTCTAAACCGTCTAGCGTCCAGTACCTCTTCCACCTCGTATTCCAGATCTCCTTCTACTTCGACTGGGGGCGGCGGGGGTTGCGTTCGACCGGGAATGTCGTCTTCGTGGTATGGCGAGAGCAGCGATACGTGAAATACGGGATGAATCTTCAGCGACGCGGGGAGTTCGAGTTCGTAGGTGAGGTCACTTAGCTTTGCCTTCACTTTATACGGCCCTAGTCGTTTCGGTAATAATTTGCGCGCTCCCGGTCGCCGAACGTTCGTCGCCTCGAGCCATACTTTATCCCCGACTGCGTACTGCGGGGCCTCGTTCCTGGCCTGATCGTAGTGCTGCTTCATGCGCTCTGCCGCAACCTCCAAAGCCGCTCTTGCCTCTTCCTGTGCCTGCTGAAGCTCCTGTAGTCGTGCGTCCGCGGCGGGGACGGTGGACAGGCCGTCGCTCGGGGCAATCGTGAATTCGGGATTGTAGCCGTAGACGAGCGCGAACGGGGATTGTCGTGTTGCCGCGTGCGCTTTCGTGTTGTGCGCGAACTCTGCCATCGGGAGTAATCCGGCCCAGTTTTCTTGTCGTGTATCTATGAAAGCCCGTAAATATTGTTCCAGCTCTTGGTTTACCCTTTCGGTTTGCCCATCCGTCTGCGGGTGATACGCAGTCGACGTGGTACCCTTGATACCGAGTCGGGAAAAAAGGGCTTTCATGAACTGCGCGACAAACTGTGGTCCGCGGTCGGATATGATCTGGCGGGGGGTTCCGTGCAGCTTCCAGACGTGTTGCAGGAAGAGTTCCGCAGTTTCCGGTGCATCGATATCAGACGTGGTCGGGATAAAATGTGCTTGCTTGGTGAGACGGTCGACCACCACGAAAATTGCGTCGTAATCCTCAGATCGGGGGAGCTGGGTGATGAAATCGCACGAAATCGCCTGCCAGGGGCCCTGCGGGATTTCGTTCGGTTGCAGGAGTCCTACCGGGCGTTGGGATCGGTTCTTCGTGCGTGCACAGGTATCGCATCCCGAAACGTATCGTTCTACGAAGTTAGACATCCCGGGCCACCAGTAGTTGCGGCTTACCATCTCAAACGTCTTCCAACGTCCAGGATGTCCGGCGGGGAGACTGTCGTGGTAAGTCTTCACCACATCCCGGCGAATGGTCTCGTCTTTCGGGACGTAAACCTTACCCTGGTACAGGATGAGGCCTTCCTCGGTGCTCCAGTCCTCAAGTTCCTTGGTCAGGACTCGAGGCGCCTTGGACTTGACCAGTTCGATCGCGTCCACCAGTTCGTCTTCATATTGATCTGACTTACGAATGCGTCGTAGGAGGGCCTGATCCCCGTGTACCTGCGTCATTCCCCGACGAATTGCCTTTAGTCGAAACATTTCGGGGGTCAAGAGGGTCCGTCCCGTGTTGTCTTCGCCTTCGGGTTGAAGATCGACGCGTCGTGACATGGCGTCGGGTTTGCCCCCGAGTCGCCCTGGGCGATGGCGAATCGTAAAATCGAAGCGGGTGAGGAACAGACTCCACCGGGCTTGGCGTCGCGTCAGCGTTCGGGATTCAGAGAAATATAGCAGATTCTTGTGGTCAGACACGATATCGAGTTTATGACTCGCACCTTCGAGATAATGTCGCCACTCGTCAAGAGCTCGAATAATCGCGAGTAGCTCCTTGTCATAAATCTCGTAGTTGCGTTCCGCATCGTTGAGGGACTTCGAGAAAAAGGCGACCGGATGTATCAGCCCGTCGTCGCCTTCCTGGGACAAGACCGCGCCGGTCGCGAAATCAGAGGCGTCGCATTCCACGATGAATTGTCGCGACATGTCTGGCATCATCAGGACGGGGGCGGTCGTGAACCTGCGCTTGAGATAGTCGAAGGCGAACTGCTGGTTTTCTGTCCAGGCCCAGCGAACGTCCTTCTTCAGCAGCGTCGTGAGCGGTTTGACGATGTGCGAGAAATCCCGAATGAAGCGTCGATAGAAATTCGCGAACCCGAGGAAGGCTTGAATGTCTTTCACCTTTTTCGGGGTAGGCCAGTCGAGGACCGCCTGTACCTTGGCGGGATCCATCGCCACCTTTCCCTGCGAAATAATCATCCCGAGATACTCGACGGAAGTCTGTTTGAATTTGCACTTTTCGGGTTTACAGAACAAGTCGTTTTCGCGCAGCCGCTTAAGGACTTCCCGTACGTGTTCCTCGTGCTGTGATTCATCTTCGGAAAAGATTAGCAAGTCGTCAAGATAGATGATCACGTATACTCCAATGAGATCTTTGAAGATATCGTTCATCATATGCTGGAAGGTCGCCGGGGCATTCGTGAGCCCGAATGTCATCACCGTTGGTTCGAAATGTCCTGCCTGAGTCCGAAATGCGGCCTTCCACTCGTCGCCTTGCTTCAGTCGCACGTTGTGGTAGCCCCATCGCAAATCTAACGTCGTGAAAACCTTCGCCTTTTGCAGTGCGTCTACGAGTTCCATCGTGAGGGGAAGCGGGTATCGATTCTTGACCGTGATATCGTTCAGTCGTCGGTAATCGACTACCATGCGCAAGGTTCCGTCCTTTTTCTTGATAAAGAAGACGGGAGCCGCTGCAGGGGATTTCGAAGGTCGTATGTACCCTTTGCGCAGGTTTTCGTCAACGAATTCGCGAAGGGCGTCGCGTTCGGCCGGGGCCAACGGATAGATTTTGCTGTACGGGGGAACCTTCCCGGGTTCTAAATCTATGGCGTGATCATACGGCTTGCGTAGTGGAAGCCTTTCGGATTCAACTTTCGAGAAAACGTCGGCAAACTCACGAAATTCGGGGGGAACTAGTTCCTCGAAGGTTTTCTCGCCTTCCTTCACTGCTGACTTCTCAGCGATGGCCTGGGAGTGGGTGTACGAGGCGGCAATTTTGTACGCGAAGTGGTCGTCCGTTGTGACGAAGTAGGATTCAGCGTCGTGGTACTGGTCCCAATATTTTTCTGAGTACCGAAATCCGGGTGGGACAGCTTCCCATTCGGCCTGGGTCCTGTCGGGCCCCCAGGGGGTCTCGACTTCTTCTGCTATGGCGAGGCGGGGAAGCGGGACCAGGCGTTGCTGGTTGTCACACTGAGGTGGGCAGCGGTTGAGATCGACCACATCGTTGGTCCAGTCAATGGTTGGGTTATGGTGCCGCAACCAGTCGATCCCCATGATAATATCGTCGTCGCCAATATCCGCGACGGCCATGGTCAACTGTTCTAAGTGTCCCTTCATCTCGACGTTGAGGACTACTTCCTTGGTGATGCGTCCAATCGCGTTCGGGGAATTGTCCGCGTTGCGCAAAAGTATCGGGATTACCAATTCCCGAGTCTGGAGTCCGTGTCGCGAAACGTAGCGGGAATTTATGAAAGTTCCCGACGCACCGCTGTCTAACATTACTGTGGCTAAGGCATCCGTTTTTTCCGTCGCTAACCTGTACCGGGAACTTCAAATGTCGTCGAAGACGACGGTCTATTGTAGAGATGGTTAAATACAAGGGACCATTATTAAGAGAGTTCTTCGGCCACAAGGGCGGTTGGGTCGTATAGGGCGCGACTGAGCAATACGACCCTACTGAAAATCCGCTGGGGGCGGGGCTTCGGGATTGTGAACGTTCTTGGCGGCGGGCGTCATGGCGGCGAATGCGTTCTGTAGCACGGACTGCTGCACATTCTGGACGTACTGTTCCGCCATACGTTTGAGCGTTTCTTCGAACGACTGGAGCGCGGGGGGCGAGGGGCTCGACGGGGACGTGGATTTCGTAGCCTTTAGGTTTCGGGTTGGCGGTCGCGTTGGGCAATCGCTCACTAAATGGTCTTTCTCTCCGCAGTAGTAGCATAGTCCCTTACTCCTGCGCTCCCGGCGCACCCTGTCAATCTCCATTGCGTTGGGATCCTTCGTCGAGCTTGCGCCCGCAGTCGGGATCGTACGCGGAGCTGAACTAGTGGTGCCGGGATTGCTTCGGGGCGTAGCTGCTGGCTTTGATACTGGTCCATAGGCGTGTGCGAGCCTTAGCTTCTCGTCCGTCTCGGAAACCCAGTTGAACGTAGGCATCGAATTTCATATCCTTCGCCTCTGTGCTGGCGATGTGCTGGCGAACCTGGTCTTTGAGTCCCTTCCGGAACATGTCGAGGTAGATGACATCCGTCGTTGCGTCCTTGGGCCACCCGGTGAGGGCTTGGAGGGCACGGAATTGCGACGCAAACTCGGCGACCGTTCCTGTCTGGCGTAGGCGCATCAGCTTGTCGGCTGCGGCTTTGTCTGCATCGATTTCCCCGTAAGAGGCGCGAAGGGCGGCGAACAGGGCCTCCAGGCTGGCGGCTTCTGGCGGTGTCGGGATGTCCTGGAGTCGATCTAGAATGGGTCGTGCCCAGTCTTGCGCCGGCCCCCGCAGTAGCATCAGAGCAAATGCGACCTTGCGGGTTTCGTCTAGTCCCGGATGTTGTCCGAACAGGTAGAGCTTAATCTGGTGAATCCAGTTCTCCAGCTTGGCTCGTTCGCCTTCGAAGGTGTCGGGAAGCTTCATCTTGAGCCCGGCTCCGCCCCCAGACGGGGAGGCGGGCTGACTCGCGATTTGGGCTTCTAACGCCCGGTTGGCGTGCTTGAGCTGGGCGACTGTGTTCTGGACCTGATTGTGTTCGTTGACTAGCTTGGAGTAGCGTTTTTCGAGGGTGTCGAGGCGATCAAGGATGGGCTGGAGTTTGTCTTCCTCCATCGAGGAGCTAGGGGACGGGAAAGCGAAGGTGTCTGCGAGTCCTCCCCATTCCTGGTGGGACGACATCGCGGGTCGGCGGTACGGGTGCGGGGGTAGAAGTAAAGAGCGTGAGGGTGTCGAGTCCGAGCGGCGGTGAGCCAGGACTTTTGACCTAATGTTACGACCGTCGGGAATTGTAGCGGGAAACAGTTTCGGGAAACTGGAATTCACAACAAGAACCCGCGTTCGGGAATCTGGATTCGCGACTGGGAACGAGCGTGGGAATTCTGGCGGGAAACGCGCGGGATTCTATCCAGGCGCGTCGCGGGATTCTCAAGGCCAGCTAGGACTCTTCACTGCTTTGAACGTCAAGTAAGCGGATCCCTAAGGAAGCACTCCACAAGTAAGTATTGCGCAACTAACTACACAGGAGAAAAGAGAGAGATCGCACCTAAGGAAGCACTCCACAAGAGGTCAAAAGTGGGGTGCTCCTTACGATGCCTACAGCTATTTATCTACTTCGTAAAGACTGTATAGTTAATCTACGCTAAGTGTCCTTGCGCAATGCGCACCTATCTACTACAAACGATACATGCTACGACCGCACTGCTAGGCATGTCTATCCCGTCTCTCCAGATGGCTACGGCCTGTCCGTGGACGTCAGCGTCCGGTCCGGGGCCGCGACTAGCCAGACTAGGTATGCCAGACTGTTGCAGGTCGTCACCTTGAGGTACTAACGGATTAATGAGCGTATGTTGATAAGTGAATGTACGTGTGCCGTGGCGGGTCGTCGTAAATGAATGTGTGTATGCGTGCATGGTGGTCGGGACGGTGGTGCGGGATAGGTCACGTGAGCGGGGGATCTTGCGGGGGGGATCGTGCGAGTCGGGAAAGGGGTTTCGCGCGGGGAATCCAATGGCGGGATTCTCCCCGCGGGATTGTCTGCTCATGTCGGGATCCTTGGCGGGAAAGTGCGGGAAATGAGAAAAGGAGCCCGGGATCTCGACAATTTGACAATGCCGATTACAAAGATACAGACGAGGAAAATCTGGACAGGTCCACCCACTTGTTCCTCAAGGATATCGAGCACATGGAGCATCTTGAAGCCCTTGTTCCGACAGAAGAGAATATTGACTCTCTCGTCTTGAAAACAGTCAACGATCTACTTCATGAGTATGGTCCATTCTATTTAACGGATTATGGAATCCTATTTGCTCTTCTCGACAAATTGGACCCTATCCCACACCAGTACTGATATAAGTACGGCAGTGTACTAGCTGACGGTTACAAATCGATCCATTGGTCACCGGCACACCATTTTGGCTGAGGCCCAAGGACAAGTTTTTTTTCGTTCATGGACAAATATTATGTTTAAGGATTTGTACTCTTACTATTTAATGGTTTACTCTATGGTGATCCACTTACTCTTCTCTCTTCAGACTCTACTCTTTACAAGTCAGCTCTGTACTATAAGTACTAGTATTCAAGTTAGAAACCACTACCGCCAATAAATCTTCTTGAATATGACAAAATAATATTTAATAATATTCATATACTTATCTTTATGACAGGTGCTCAACATGAACTTGAAGTCGTAGTACTACAGTACTACTACTCAGCCTAGTAGTGGTACATTTTGAAGTTTAAAGTACTCATATTCAAGTTTTTTTTTTGATATTTCATACTATGCAAGTCGGGAACTGCAGTGATACACCACTATCAGCCTGAGGCTACTCAATCATCCTCCATCATATCTACGCTTTCCTCTGAAGCGCTTCATGTGTACTATGTAGTATACAGTATTACTACTATGCTAATCGTACTATTTGTAACTTCAAGTTCAAAACATAGCTAACTTGGAGAGGAAAGCATGCCTCTTTCCGGATGCCAATGGGGAACTTCTGGCCTGAGGTAGGTCACTGGCATGATCCGACTCGGCGAGTCAGTTCGAGCTTGAGTCCGCTGATGGCAATGTGAGCTTCTCGAGAGTTTGTTTTTTACTAGGTCATAACTAGTACTGTCATTTTATTATATCTCAACACTGAATTTGTCGTACTGTTTCAAGTTGTAACTTCGAGCCAACGTACTAGTAGCTACCAGTGAGTGGAAACTTGAAGCATGCCTCAGGCTCTTTCCGGATTCAAGTTGAGAACTTCCGGCCTGAGGTAGTACTACTACTAGTACTAGTAGTAGTAGGTCCGAGTCATTGGTTCGAGTCAAATGCCAGTGTTCAACTTGAAAGCACTCAGGCTTTCAAGTTGGATTGGTGTTATGTAAAAAAATTTGTACCAATAGTACTGTACTAGTACTAGTACTACTAGTACTACTACTACTGTACTACTCGACGCCGGCGGCCGCCCGGGGAATGATTTCCGACCATCGCACTGACTGCAATATTTGGCTACCATCATCTACAACACTGAAGAAGGTCTGTTTTCACATCATTTTCTTTCAGTACCGTAGTATCCTCAATTCATAAGTTTCAATATACTCCGTATGTGCTGAATGAAAAGTTTATGTTTATCACTGTCTATTTTCGTACAAAGATTCGTGCATGTGCATGTCAGCAAATCGGTTAACATAGAATCTATCATAAAAGTCCAGGGACTTCTCAGGTGTCAATGACTTCGGCGGACATTCATCACCCTTTGGAACCCCAAGGAGGTGAGCCAAACGAAAGATGTCCCCTATACCTATCACCAATAGCTTCGGAGCCTTGCAGTCACGGTGATAGTGACGTCTGCCACTGGCATTCACACCAGAACAGCATTCAACACAGGCGGTAGAGGTCTCTAACTCATATTCCGGCTCAACAATCCACATACTTGTTTTTGGGTCAGGCGAGTCTCCAACACGCTTGAACAATTGGACGAGAGCGCAGTCCTGATGCTCCCCTTTAGCGGTGAAGGAAAAAAGAAGCATAACCCGGGCAACTCTCATTCCTGAAAACCCCTTTTTGCGGGGGCTAACTCGAACAAGGACTGCGTCATGTCTTGCTTTTCCGCGCCAAGAGGGATTGGACCTGATCACCTCCCTCATTGCTTGTTCTATTGGGATCGATTCGCCACGGTAGGCAAAGAAAGCGGTGGCTGAATGGAAAATTGAGAAGTCATTGTTCATGTCCAATTCAGCTGTTGGTTCGGCTCTGCCAGAGGAGCCCCTTAAGTTGGAATTGCGCTTCTCGTACTTGTTGAATAAGTATTCTTTAATGAGCTGTCGGAGCTGTCGAAGCTCTGGATGGCCTTTTATCGCCGCAAGCGCGTTGAGCTGTTTCGGGTACACCTTACTGGACTCTGCAAGTATAACAACAGAGAAGTCAGATGTGCAGCACCAAAAGCACGGGTTACTAAGTAATACTAACGTTGTTTCGAAGCCATTAACATCAAGCTCAAAGGGTCATTTCTGCCGCCCAAGCGAAGCTGGCATTCTACGCTATGAACCGCACCACACTGGGGCTCATCCACTGAACTTCCGGAATCCTCCAGGTCAGCAATTTCGATTTGCTCTTGGTTGCCCACAATGTCATCGAAGAAGTCCTCTGTATCATCGGCTGCCCCTGTTGTTTGTACGCCATGATGTTGCATCTGCTCCCTCTGGGTTGGGGCCTTCTCGGCGTCATCCGTCTTTGACTCTGACATATTTTTCCGCAAAACGTCTCGCAAGGCATTCCACATAGCCTCAGCCAGCGTATCGTCCAGCAGTCCACGCCTTTTGAAGTCTGCCCTCGACGCAATAAGTTTGCTGAGTCGTTGGTTTGCTGTGATCATCTGTCCCAAAGGATCATTTCTGTTCGAGCGCCGCCATGTCTCCTTGACCGCGTGAATGTGTTTATTTTCTGTTATAGACGAACACAATCCGCTAGGAGCAGCAAAGAGAGGGATCATTGTTGGATAATGGACCATGGCATGTTGTCGTGGCAGTGAAAAATTATCCCGGATGCCCTTTGCTATGAATATTTGCCGATATTGATGATAGTGATCCAGAGAGGCTTTAATTTGATCAAGATTTGAGGCTGTAATCGTGTACCGACGCACAAGGTAACAGAAGTCCAGAAATGCACTCAATGCATGAATTATATCATCGTGCACAATGCCCACAATAGCCGGAAGATACACCTAAGTGGATTGCATCAGATATCAGCAAACCACCGCCTCGAGTGAGATGCAAAGACCACATACTTTCATAAGCGCCTTTGAATCATTACCTGTCCATTGCTTGAAGCCTCGACCTTCAGGAAATCTGCGAAGACCAGGAAAAGGAGCAGCAACTCTGATTCTACGTGAAAGTTAGCAATGGTATTCACATTAAACGACTTGTAAGGTAATAGTGCCTTTTATCCACAATATCCAGCTCTGTCGTGGTCATGCACTGGCAAATCCACTCAACAAGATGGTCCTTGAACACGCCTTTGATGATTTGGTGCAGCAGGTCCGGAGATATGAGATCGCATATATCTGCGCGCGGAAAGTCATTGGTGAAAGGCTACAGAACAACATACAAGTTGCAGAATACGCATCCAGTGAAGAAGTTGAAGTACGTACCACAATATCCTGGTGGAACCCGTACTCTTTCCGGATTGTTGCTCTATTAATGTTGTTGCCATCTACTTGATCTATCAATTGTTCGTGCAGCTCTTTTGTTCGAGGATTTGAAACAAATTCCAAATTATCTAGGTCCTTGTGAGGTGCTGTGCATCTATGCCGCCACAGTAAGTCATTGCCTCAGACTCGGATATGATTTTGGGAAAGGACGGTACTTACTTGCAGCACCATCCAGTGCATATTGCGCATAGACTCACCTGTTCCGGATAATCGGCTATATACAAGCCGAGTCCGAGAACCGACCTACGCAAGTGACCATCAGGACACCGGAGAATGGTTAACTCAGTGTTTATGGACATGGCGGTCTTCAGTGAACTCAAGATTTTTGATATAGACGAATGAAAAATTTGATGTCGAAAGCGGCGGAATTCATCTGACTTTTCGTATTGCCGCTCAGCTGCAAAATGTGTCAGAGCTAATCAAATATTACGGTATGATACACACTCTTTGGTATTGCTAGAAATGCTACAAGCTGGACTGTATTCAATTTCTGTGACCGCCGGGCCTTGTTAGATACATTCCCGATGGAGAGATACAACGGATAGTATTCGTTATTTCCAGTTCCGACAGAGACTGTTGTCTTATCGCTCCCTAAGATCACCGGAACAAACATAGATCCATGGACTGCTTTATCTTCGGCGTAGATCTTGTTCTAGGTCAAGGATAATCAGCATGTTTCCTGCGAGTTTATGATTCATGACCTACAGCCTGTTCCCAAGCAAAATTTCCGGACATGTAATTTCTGAATACTCGTTCTTTGTCATCAGAGTCCTCCTTCGGCTGATACTCGCGAAACGGGACATAGTCGAATTCGCCTTCCAACGCCGGATTGTCCACCAAATTCCGGATCACTTCCAGAGGATCCCGATACCATACATCATATTCTTTCCTCTTCCATGACTCGGTGTTCTCGTTTGTCGCCTTTTGGCCATTGTCGTCCGTGTAGAAGTTACTAAAGGACTTCCAAGACACATCACCGACTTCCGTAGCGTCAATGACGGTGTACAAATTTTGTGCGTCTCCATCAAGTAGCGAACTAGTTATACCTAGATCCGAGTCATTGTCAGGCTCTGTCGTATCCAATTCGGAACATCCGCCAGATTTTACATTCTCCGCCACCTGAATCAGCTGATAAGCCTTCATGATTCCGAGAATTTTTGTTATGTTCCCAGCAGACATTTGCTCTTCCCGATACAGAAAATCTGCGAGCTCGAAATCTGCTCTGCACGAATAGGGAAACCAGACATTAGACACAGGTTCGTTTCGCGGAACGGGTGGTTCTTCATTTTCTAAGGAAATTCCTGCCGCATCGCATGGCGTGGCTGCACGGTGTCAGGTGTCAGAGTACTGCAGTAAACCGGGGACAATAAACATGACACGCACCATTCAAGTATCTGTGATACACCTTCAAGTTATCCTCGCTCTCCTTATAATCTCCAATGTCGGAGTCCAAATCTTCAGAGGATGCGCTACGGCCATCACTTCCGGTGACAGAATGATGGGACAGAGAATCAGCTCCGTCTAAATCTTGAAGCAGCTCGTCTCGGCCTATGCTAAGCATCGAGATATCCTGCGTAAGTATAGAGATGTCGTAATCGTAACTTGAAGAGCCGCAGCCCATTTTATCTTCAAGTTGACCCTCGACCCGGAGTTCGGGGGAGTTCGAGATACTTTTAGGTTCTGGAACTTGTGCGGGTCGAATGGGTGATGAATCATAACCATAAGCAGCAGGTCCTGATGCAAATGATGATGGATGAGCTGAGTATTCATGTCTTGTTCTTGCGGATTGATTCTTAAACCTTCTGTCGCAGTCGGAGAAGGTACATCAAATGGATGGGGGGAAGAAATCAGTAAAATGAACGGGTTTGGGCTTTCGCCGTGTTACCGGCATCGACTTGGATGCAACCTATAGTAGTACCTATTAGCAACTTGAAGTCGACTTTTGACTTACTTCGACTTTTGACTTTACTAGTTTAGAACATGAATCCCCAGCCTCAGGCTGAAGCTGTCAACTTGAACTTGAAGTAGCACTGGCAGCGAATCGAGTTCGCCAAGGTGGACTCGCGTAGTAGGAGCTAGTAGTAGTCTACCTGGCAGATTTGCTAGTAGTACGGTAGAAGGCTGCGGCTGAGTGCCTTGACTCACTGACTGCCAGTTCCAGTGTCAGGCTTGCCGTCTCGGTCGCCGGAATCCGAGTCGGAGTGCAACTTCAAGTTGAAGCCTGCCAGTGCCAGTCTGAGTGAGCCTGAGTGCCAGTGCCAGCGCCAGTGCCAGGTACCGCCGTGACTCAGGCTCGCTCACTGGCACTCCGAGTCACTGCCAGCCTGAGTGCCAGTGGCAGGCTGGCAGTGGGCGTAAATTTTCCTTGAATAGGCGCCCTCATCTTCAACTTGAACTTTAACTTGCACCTTTGACTCTGAGTCGACTCACCATCAATATTCATAGCACCTGCCAGTGTGCCCCTATTACTACTGCACAGGAATGTTAACTCAAAGACAGACGCGGGCTAAGAATAGCGATCAGCATCCGGGAGCGGTAGTCAATAAGCTGCGAACACGTCGAACGAAAGAGGAGATATTGAGGGAGAAGGAAGGGAAGGAGAGAAGGAGAGAAGAACAGGCATCAAAGCGTGATGAGGCATTGAGGGAGAAGGAGGAGAAGGAAAAACAGAAGGAAGAACGGGCAGCTCTGCGCGAAGCTGCGGCACAGCAAGCCGCGTATGCGAGAGAGAAGAGAAAACTCATCGCGGAACAGAAACGGGCAGCGAAAGAACAAGAGGCATCTGAGAAGGTACGCAAGAAAAGAACTGCAGCAGAGCAACAGGAAACAGCCATACTGGAGACGATGGAGCTTGAGAACAATTTGTCAAAGGCTCTTGACATTCGCACCCATATGGGCTCAACTGCACCTAAGCTGGCTGGCACTGGCAAACGAGGGCGAAACAAGTCGAAAGGCGTCCCTGAAACTAGTGAGTCCTTATCTTCAAGTCAGTGACAGTCGAGTTATGAGATATGGGCATAACAGGTTCAACGAACGATGAAAAAGACAGCTCTTGTGCAGCTGAAGACGGCGAACATTTAAAGATTCGTAAGTTGTTTGCCTTTATGACTTTAGACTCCAAGGGTGACCACTTTAACTCACATTATGATGCAGCTAACTCCGATGCGCCCAACAGAGCGCGCGCAAAGAAAGTTAGGAAAAAGGATACCAGAGGTGCACTTCCTTTCCGTACTCGCGTGCAGGGTGCAAAGGGTTCAAATAGTGCCATAAGTGGCACCGGATATCATAGTACGCTTGCAGGACAAAACAGCAGTCTTTCTGGTGAGGATACAGACATGATAGAGTCGCCCAATACGTCGAAGCAGAACGATAGGACAAAGCGACCTGTTAGGGCACTTCGCAACACAGATGGATCCACATTCTTCGGCGGAGAGGGCAGAAACCCTGAGGTCGCAGGGACAGAGGAGATCGACTTGTGAGTTTTAAGTCGTACTACTACTCAACCGTTGGCATCATAGTACGAAAGATCAATTTCAAACAAATTCAAGTTGATAGTAAGTGTGAAGCTTGATTTAGACTCAGCTACTTGAAGCTTATCCGACATCGTACTACAGATTAGTATTACTACTACTAACTTGAGCCTGAGTGCGCCTGGCGACACCGTGCCAGTGACCGGCTTGACCGGCGCGCGGCGGTGCCACACTCAGGTTGGCACTTAACTGTGACCCCGAGATGCCACCCGGGTTGGCAAGTTGCAGCTTCTTCACTTATAATGCTCACATTCTTATCTTTATTACAAGTTGTGAGCCTGGCTGACACAAGGAAAAACTAGGCTCCCCGTCTCGGCGCAAGACGATGCGAACTTTAGTCCTTGGGAGGATGAAGAGTGACAGTAACCCTCACGAGTTTCCAAGGTGTAAAGAATAGCTCAGCTAGCGAACGACAGACGGCACATCTCGTTGACTCCGACACTGATATTGTGAGTTGGATGGAGCATTAATTAGACTGGCAGAGGAAATCTTAATATTTTGATTGTGCGTTTAATTAGGACGTGAGTAGACTGACAATACCGACCCAAGCCAATGTAAGTGCCGCTTATACTTCAAAGAAATCGTTTGATTCACAATAACTATACGTCGGTGGAGTCTCATGCACAACGATGGCTATCTAACATCATTTCTGTATCGTAACAGGATGGAGCTAGCAGCAAATTGAAGAAAAGGAAGCTATCCCGCGACACTCTCTCCGAGTTGCAGGCTCATATAACACTGGTAAGCGGCTTCATAATCTCCTGTTTCGTTCAAGCTACTTATTTTTCTTTCTTTATGCACTGGAGAAGAAGAATATCAAGGGACAATCGGGCATTCAGGTGAGTTCTACACAACAAAGCATGGACTTGGTGCCATACTTTGTTGTGGCCTCCGGCGTCGAATATACTTCCTTCATTACTTACCAAATTGTACTCTGAATAGGGCGCGAGCATGACAAACATCGTCAACTCCCAACTCGATGTATTGGTAAGTTTATTCTGCTTTTAATCCTCACCCGTATACTCATCTATTTTCCCGTCAGGACGGTATTTCTGTTGAGGGTCATAGGGGGCAGTCTCCAGCGTCGCATCTACAGATACAGGTATGTGTAGGCATCGACACTCATTAGGATTACTTTTGGTGCCCCTTTCTTTGGCAAGTATCTGGATGTCCACTAAACCTTGTTTATGTGTAGGACAGCATGATTGTGAATAATAAGAAGAGGAAGTCGCCGCCTGACTCAAACTCACATATCGATGTGGTAATTCGTACTCTTCCACCCAATTTCAAAAGCACTTCCTTACTATCTAAAACAGGCTAGCATGAACGTGTATATGAAGAAGCCTCCATCCCAGGCTGCCTCAACAGTTAGTGTCAATCACATCTAATTTCCATTTCATATTGTTTTCTGATCAAGCGACAAGGACTTAAATACTGCTAAGGAGAGTGAACCGCAAGACAGTCATTCTCAGGCTGATATACTGGTATTTAATTCTCTTCGAGCTTCCCTTGGTAAGAACTCCTCTAATTGCTACAGATGAAATCTACTACCTCTGTTCGCAATCTGAAGAGGTCACTGGCGGTTCATGCACATCATATTGCAAGTGTGAGCTAATTGCTGCAATTGATTCGGTACTTATTCTCGGTTCTTCTGACAGGCAAGTGGTCGTGAGGCGTCGCCAACACCACAAGCACAATCACCTGCGATGACGACAGTATCCTTCAGTCCCAAACCCGAAGTGCTCGCAACCAAGGCTCATCTTGGGTCATCGCAAAGTCTCTCGGACTACTAGCTCTGTGCGTTGATCCATTCATGTTTGTGACATGCATCCACTAACTTGCTTACATGCAGACATCTGTAGGACTTGAGGATAAGGATAGAAATAGTAAAGGAAGGGAGGGATCCCGCGCTCTCGGCAAAAAAAGGGCAACGAATCAGTGTCTTCCTCCCGGAACTCAGGCTGGCTGGACTCATATTCTTCTGCCTTCGCTGTATCGCGCAGTCGGAAAGTCCACAACTCCATGGCAAAACCCAGACAATAAGTCCATCGGAACACTGTGGGGGAAAGTATTTGATTCTGTCGAACTTAGTTACGACACACAATTGGCCGACATCTGTTCTTTAGTTGAGTCATCCCTATTTGTCTTACATCGGCCATACTGAATCAGGTATGATCTATTCTGTAGGCAGCCCAGAGATGCTCTGATAGTTGGCGGAAGAAATTGTTTGAGAAAGCCGAGCAGTCAATTTCGAGTTTTCGTCGGCAACGAGCGTTCTAAGTCAGTGGAGACCGAAGAAATTGTGAAGATGTTGCAGACGATGGTCGACAAGAAGAAAGCTGAACCATTCCTCTGGGAACGCTGGCATAGTATGGAAAGGGTGTGTGAGATTTCACTCAATGTCACCCTTCGAGTCCGTGCATTGACTATGAATGTACACAGAAGCAAGGATTGTTCTGCTCTGACCTCGTAGTCTCAGTGTTGTCCGTGCACATTGTCTTGGCCCTGGGTCGGCATAAAGTATTGGACAAGAACACAATAGGAAAGCCTATAGGTGCCCTCGCCCTTGCGGCAACAGCGGTATCTATCTACTTCAGTACTTGCAGTGGCTTTATTCACTGAATCTCTCATGGACAGGTCAAAGTTGCAATCGATAAGCAGGTAGCCCGGTTGCAAAAATCAAAGAAGAGCTTGGTGGTGCTGAGTGGTACTTCACTAGTGCTCTGTGGCAGCCTCATACGGACGACTATGTCAACTTATTGTCAAATTCCTCGTTTTTCACTGAATCAAACTGGGAGAAGGTTCGGTCCCGCATAGAAGCTTACAACTCCGTTGAAGATGTCAATGCGGGAAGGAACGCCGAACTTGTTGGATCGGGTGTCACTGGCAGGGATTTCTCCCTATATATCGACGTTGGAGACGCGGATGCGAGCGGCGAGTATACACATGGTGAGGGCGCTAATAGAAGTGGTAAGTGCAAGGAGAGAAACGAAGACAAGGATAATGACGGCGAAGAAGTTGAGGATTTCAAGGAGAGGGAGGACGACATGGAGGACGAGGGTGTGTCTGGCGAGGGAGACGAGGACAAGGATCAGGATGAGGACAATGACGATGAAGAGGACAAGGATCAGGATCGGGATAAGAACAAGGATGCGGACGAGGTTCTTAGCGTGGGGTGATGGATTCAGTGGAGGCTCTGAGGGCGAGGCGAATGACGCAGACAGAAAGGGCGGGGAAGGCGAAGGCGATCGCGAGGACGACGAGGGTTCATTATGGGATTCGGCTACGGACGGCGCAGACTTTTAAGAGCAGGTCGATCACTGGTGAGCTTTGGCTTTAACCATCCCGCCACTGTATTCAAACACTTACTATCATCAACTTGCAGTGGCCTTCGTTCTCTGAGTATGCCGAGGAACAGGCAGAAGTGGCGAAATACGATCTGGATCAGGATGCCGTGGTGTAGTTACTGAGGGACACTGAGGCACTGATTTCTACTTATCTGTCTTAAATTACTTGTGGAATGAACCAATACTGGAACCTCTTAGTACGCACTTACACGCTTGGGTACTGCAAACCTACAGACGAAAAAGTCTACTTATATGATTAAATGCTGAATTACTTATGGAATGAACTACTTGAACGTCTTACACACTTTTACTCTTGAGCACTGCAATTAAACTGCCAGAATAAATTCTTCTGATATGCTTGAATGCTGGAGACTGAGGCACTGAGAGCACTGATTTCAGTTGACGGCACTGAATTCAGTAAGCCCCTTCCTGAATAATGAAACCACATGCCTGAAATCAGTAAATCAGTAGAATTTTACTTTCCAGGGCTTCAGAGGACTTAAGGCCGGTTAAGTAGCCGTAAGCAAAAAAGAAGATTCCCTGATGCCGTTTATTTCCGTGACATAAGAGTAAGAGGTATCCACTGGTCTACTAAAGCGTACGCGAAATAAAAGATCTTATCGACGTTACACGTACCGCCCCTCACAAATATCTCAGAACAAATTATGATTTGTGTAGTATCTACTCTGCATCATGATTATTACCCAAAAGAAACCTATAGAAAACTACTGTATGCACGCAAATATGTAACGAAAACCGGAAGAACTTATACAGGAGGACTATGCAGAGACCTTTGCAGCAGCGAGAGCTATCTAATAGTACAGTGACGTGATTCGATACTTAAACGGCAAGGAGGGGCGAGGGAAGTATTACGCGTGGAAAGGAAGAAGGTGATAACTACAGTAGTGAGCAGCAGGTAAGACGCGGCGTGGAGTCATGACGCATCAACAGCGTTGGGACAAGGAGGAGAGAGGACCGGCCATCAGATCGTGAGGGGCATATGGGACGGAGAAAAAAAAAGAAAGAAAAAAAAAGAAAAGAAAGGAGAGGAGAGTAATAGAAATGGAAATCGAAGACCTATGCGGCAAAAGGGATTATGTCCAATATAGAGAAGTAGTAATAATTCACATACGAAGGAAGAGGACAGTAAGAGTAGCTGAAAGAATGCGAGAGGGTGAGAATCCAGGAGAGAAACTGGTCATAAAGTCGAGGGCGAAGGTGAATGGTCATATGTTCCCAGTTAACCTTGGTAAACTCTGCCCAACTCCTAATGGTACGCCGCCCTCAACAACGACCGGCTGGCGTGTATAAGCACGATCTGGCATGGTGGGCATATCCGCGTATATCGACGGCTGGTACTCGATGGCCTGTCCCACGGAGACGGGCGAGGCCGCACGTGAGCCATCATCCCCACCCATCGTACCCGACCCGGAATGAGACCTCGAAGGGGAACGAGAGTGCTCTCGCGACGGCATGATGGGATGTGCTCCTGGTCCAGACTGCGACGACGAGCGCGGCATGTCGAGCGAGTCCTCGGTATCGCACCCATTCGCATTAGGAATTGCGACCATGATCGGTTGATTGTGTGGGTAATAAGACATCCGTTTGGGTTTCGTGAAGTCGAAGTTCGTAAATCTGTGAGTTTATCGCCAAGGATATAAGAAAGAAGCACGAAGAAAGAAGAGAGTTACTGACTGTTCTTCGAGCTGCCGGTACTCCGGTTTCAGCTTGTCATAATCAACGTTCTGTTTCCGTTTCGTCGCCGTCAAGGGCTTCTCGACCATCAAGAACTCGTCTAGTTCGTGCGAGATATCGAAGTTCGCCTTCCGCATCTAAAGAAAGTCGACAGCACCGTGTTAATTTCTCTCCCATCAATCTGTCAAAGGAAGAGAGGAAGGCAGCATGGTATGTGACGTACGTCAGGGACAAATGGAGGCTGTGCGTCCTTCTCTTCGAGGGAATCCCAGTGCATTGAGGAAAACCATGGATGGGACTTGATTTCGCTGATACCTCCGCTGTCCGGTGAGCAGCCGAGACGTTTCTTGACGTTTCGTTCAAGTAGCTAGTTTGAGCAAGAGATCAGTGATAGTTCGGACTAAAGGCCATATTTAGATATCTACATACCCGTTTGATCGCATGAAGGCCGTCGGTGCTACAGATTTGTGTCGCCCTCTCCGGGACCCGAAGCGTATCCCTCGCAATTGCCGTCGTCAGCGCCTCCGCCGTCCTTCCCTCAAACGGCCTTCGTCCAAACAGTAGTTCATACGCGCAGACACCGAGCGACCACCAGTCACACTGCCAGCTGTACCCCTTCCGCGTGCACACTTCTGGCGCCATGTATGCCAGAGACCCGGCAACCGAGGTGTGTAACCGTGTAGTCGAATAGTGGATCGCCACGTTAAAGTCAGTGATGTGTGCATGACCTAGCGAGTCAAGGAGGATGTTATCTGGCTTGATGTCACTTTTCCCCAAATTCACATTAGCCGGGAGTTGAGCAGGCCTGCGAGTGGCTCACCGATGGATAATGCGCTGCTTGTGGAGGTACGCGAGTCCTAGTGAGAGTTCTGCAAGCCAGAAACGGACCGCGTCTTCAGGTATTGAGCCCTTGCGTTCTAAATGGACTACGAGCGACGAGACGTCGTTAAGTACTTCATAATCAAAGAAGGAAGCGAAAGACGCACAGCGCAGATCGCCTCCCAACATCAAGTCCAACGCGAAAAAGCAGTTGGCATCGTCTTGAAAAGCATAACGAAGATTCACAATGTAATGATGGTCCACCTGGAGTGCGAAGACATCAATCAGCACCTGTGTCTCTACCTTGTGCTCTATTGTCCCATAGAGCAAAGCAGATCCGGATCAATTTGTCTACATACCTCCTCGAGTAGCTGACGCTCCTGTATAATATTAGCCACCGCCTTCTGCTTCACGCAGCGCGCCTTGTCGATATACTTGAGCGCATAGACCTTCTTTGTCCTTCGGTGCTCGACAACGCGAACCTGGGTTGATTAGATCAGATACAATCCGATGAAGAATGGAGAGAATAGACAGACCTTGCCGAAAGCGCCCTTGCCAATGGCGCGATGGAGGTCAAAGTGGAAGAGGTTGACTTCAGCATCGAAGTCGATAGGGTCGGAGAAGCAACAGAAAATGCCGGACATTCGAGGACGATTGGAACGAAAAAAAGTAAAGGAAAGTAGAGGTATAGGATGGGGAGAGGAGAGGTATACGGAGGAAGAACAAAGGGGCGGAGACAAAGGACGTAGGCTAGACAGACATGAAATGTGGAGAGGACAAATGGCAGACAGCAGACGGCGGACGCGAAACAAGGATCAGCAAAACAGGCCGACCCTTCGACGTGCCTGAAATGAACCACTGGCATCCCACGCCTACCCTCCTCCCGTCAAATACAAGCAACTGGCAGCGCTCTTGTTTCTTGTTCGCCCCCTTTACCGCTTATCCCCTTCTTCTCATCGTTGCCATCGCTTCAGACGTCTGTGCTCTCTACAGAAACTGTACAGATGTACTTCCGTTTCTTATGTCTTGAGTTGTAGAACTTATTCGCGTTTTGTTCACCAACACCAACCGTATCCGCAATTCATAAAATATGATCTAACAATCCGGAGTGATCTCAATGATGATTTGTCCCCACCTCAGATCCAGACTTGTTCGCATACTACACAGCAGTGACAGCACCTTCAAGTTCTCAGAAGCCAGCCGACGTCAGTTTTCTGGATCGGCTATTTTTAACGGCCGTTGCCGTTCTTTTATCTTCCTCGAGGCAAACTCTATTCACCACCTCGGACTCACCTTCCGGAGTTAACTCCATGTGTCTCTAATTGTCTAGCTTACATGTAATGTCGTCGATCAAGAACTTCAATACAAAACGAATTTCGATTGAGCTCTTGCATAGAGACGAAATGTATGAAATACAGGCGTTAGACGTCAGAACAAATTCATACGTATCAAAAATACGTGATCAGTGATTTCGGGATTCGGATCGTGCCAGTTCTCTACGAGACCGACCTCTCAAGAATACACAGCTTGTCAGTGAACACAAAGTCAATCACAGGGATCATCTCCCACATCCTTCCCATCCTAACGCCTGTCTCGTGCTCCTTGTCTGTCGACAGCGAGGACGATCCTATCGGTACGACGCGAAAGCCATCGTAGGCGCGCACGCAGTCGACTTTCGTCCATTCTTGTGGAATCGAGAAGGAATCGAGAGGAGATGAGGTGATGAGGTGCGTGAAGTGACGAGCGGCCGTCAGGTCAGCGGGAGATAAATTTTCGGTTTTGTTGTATATCCAGTTGTGCAGACCGTCATTCGCAACGGGGAAGTAGGATGGATAGGGAGGTGCATGTGTTTGCAGGAAGAGAGAGGCACCAGTCTGGGCAGCGAGGTTGTCCACATGAACGTGCACTAAGGTGAATTTGCAAATGAGTAACGCATAAGTATCAATAAGAAAAGGTTGGGAACCTTGAGGATACGCATCAAAGAGCTCATTGAACAAAGTCAGAGCTGACCCTCCAGGATAGTTTGCCCTCGAGGCTAGCGTCATGAGGAAACAGACAAGTGCATTGACTGCAATACATTCTAACATGATTAAGAACAAAAGCTTTCCGATTATCGTGCTCGTTTTCTGTCTTGTTCTGTGACGCAAAAGAAAGAAAATATTGAATTAGTGGTTCAGAATCAGGAGGACAGACCGCTCACATCCAATAAGCACCTCTTGCAGCTGCGACATTGAATAAGGGAATCGTATACACGATGAACCGCCATTCTTTGTGAGCCAGGCCGCTAATCAACCCAACGAAGAGTATAGGAGAGACCAATAAGGTGCGGACACGGCCCTCAGTGAGGAATCCGAGGGCAGACAAAGGTAAGCAGGTGAGAAGTAGCTTTGGGAGGTGAGAGGTAAAGTATGCATGGCGAGGCGAGACCTACGCAATGGCTCATTAGGAGGTAGATGAGAAGAAGTGATGTACTTACACCCCAGTCTGACGCTTTTCCTTGGTAAATGTTGAAATACAGTGAGTATAACTCCGGCCAGAGGGGCCATGATGACCAAAAGTAAGAGTCCACAACGATTGTCAACGCTAATGAAGATTAAGCGCACGACCTATTAAGATCGTAGAGCTATAGCACTTACCACAAGAAGTGACGGCAGATAGAAGTCCAACCTTAGCGAGATTGCTGAATGATATCCATCGAGAAATAAGCGCTTGTAGGGCTAAAGGCCCTAGAAGCAACACAACCTCTGCTCGGAAAACAACAGACACAAACGTCAGTAGGGCTATAGCTTTACTGACATCTGCTGACGATGGCCGAGAAGTATTCGGCATTCGGCCAAGGATATAACTGTAGGCCAAATTAACTTCAGGTGCGAAAGAAATCAATTAAAGATCAGCGAGAAACTTTCTATGGGTCCTGACCTGGAAGCAATGCGAACATATTGGGCAAAGTGCGACCCATCCAGAATGGGAGATGAAATTGGCTCACGGAGAGCAACGCGAAGAAGGCGCCGGTGAGGAAACCGAAGCGCTTCGAGACGGCGCGGCGTAGGACACAAAGTCCAAAGACGTTTGCGGTCGCGAGGACGAGGCGCACTAGAAGTTACAAGGTGTTAATGAGCATCAGATAGATTCTATCAAGGTTGTTGTAATCAGGGTGCAGATAGATTGGATATCAAGTTGTGCAGATCATTCGAGGCGCAGCAACCGGGTAGCAGTGATACAGTGATAGATAATTAAGAGTAGTGAGAACGGACCGCATAATAATAGATCGGCCTTGGTGGTGATTGCACCGAAATAGCCTAGTACGCGGATGAAAGGAGTCGACCAAGCGGCGAGAAAGAGGCTCCCAACAAACGACCTAGGCACCGCACCGGGGAAGATGAAATGGTCGTACTGGTAGACATGTTTCGAATCAGTTCGAGAAGGCAGATGGACAGAGATGTGAGTAACATTCTGCGCTAAGTGTGAGAGAAAGGTGAGGAGATTCGCATAGACATACGTTTTTCAAGCTATTTGGTGAGATGCCATACATCAGGACATCATGCGTTGCATGAAGATTGAAGCTCTCTTCGACCTTTGTATAGGGTGTGAGGAGCACATGGGCCCATGCTATCGCCAGAGTCAACGTATCCAAGAGCAGACTCATGGTATGAAAGTTTTAAACAAGAGTGAGATATAGAAACTAATGAGATTGACAGTAGTGGCCCATGTGTGGAATGCCAGTGGGTACAATTAGAAGAGGCAAAGTGCAGGAAAGATAGAGTTGGTCGCTAAGTATGTTGATCTCAGAATTAGAGCTCCGCGGCAAGGGCGGCCGGCGGGTGTGCCGTTTGACAGGAGGCGCGTTGGACGATCAAAAGTTGGCATTGGCGGAGGGTCCTGAGTCCGCACATCCAGTCGGCAGCCATTTCAAACCCCCTCTCTCCCTTTCCCATATCTTCAAACGTCCAATTCCACCCTCACGAACATTCCTTTGATTTCTTGTATGATATCCACTTGAGCACAAGTACCTACGCCAGCAACTTTCGGCCCTCATACCATCAAGCGCGGGAGGTTACTTGGCGTTTCGTGCTCGACAGCTGATCCCGCCAATATCATTATTGCGCACGGTCCTTCTCTTCTATTTCTCCCTTCAAGCTTTCACTCTTAATTCGCATCAAGAGGCCTTCTGTTCTCTGGCTCAAGGCGAGGTCAGGCATTCACGAGCATGCGACGCGGCACGGGATCATCATCTGCGAACGCGTCGGGGAACCTGAACGCACCTCAGCAGCAGCAGCAGCAGCAGTACCAACAACAACAATATCAGTACCCGCAGCAGCAGGGCACTCGACCTTCCCCTTCCTTGCCCTCAATAACGCGCTCCGCCTCGCCCTCAGGCCTCTCCGGTTTCTTCTCCAAGCCGACAAAATGGTTTACACGCCAGAACTCAAACTCGAAGATATCTCCGGTCGAACCGCGTCCCAGCACGAGCTCGATATCAAGCTCGCGTCGTCGTCCGACGATATCTGGGCCAACAGATCCACGGCCTATCGAAACACTGCCCACACCGCGCAAGGACGGGAAATTGGGTGGTGGACTCGCGTCTCTGAACGATAGAGCAAGCAGGTGCGTTCATGCCTCATCTCATCTTATCTTGGATAATTTCTGTCAGAATACTCCTGAAACTTGTGGATCATTGACTGTTGCCATCTTAGATCGGTCCTGGATCTTTCGCGCGCTAGTGCCGATCTCAATACGGCTACAGAGCCTATGGGAGGTGGACTTGGTGACTTGCGCAATATGTCACGCAAGGCATGGTCCAGGTCAATGGATAACCTTTCGTCGACCCCGCCCCCTAAACTTGCGCCGCTCAATACCGCGGTGACGATGGAGATGAAGATTGAGCAGTATCGCTCCGGTTCACCAGCAACTCCACGTTCGACGAGTAAAGGATATCCGTTCCCGAGTCTGCCGCCCGGAACGCCTTCCACCCCGCCGCACAGTGATTCTCTGAATCAGATCCGTAAGACAAGTTCACATTCACACTCTGGTTCGGGATCAGCTTCTTCGTTACCTCTGGTTCCAGGTGCGCTTTCACCCGGCGCGCGTTTAGCGCCTCCGAGTCCGAAGCAGCATGGGCCCCCGCGGAAGCGCTCATTTGACTTTGACCGTGCAAAGACCAGACAACATTCAGACTCAAGTCCAAGCAATACGGCTGGACGTGGTGCATTTTCATTTGCCTTCAGTGGCCCTCCTGCTATAGAGCGGAAGAACTCTACACCTGTGACCTCGCCTCCAGCAATCGTCGAGCCTGAACCGTTGATACAGGAGGAATCAAAACGTGCATCTCAAATTGTGCACCGGTCTGGTTTCATCAATCGTCTACAAAATTTCTCTGTGTCTTCTCCGCAATTGGGTTCAAGCAAGAATTGGAAACCGTACAAGTTGGTTCTTAAAGGCTCGAAGATGCACTTTTACAAGCCTCCGAGTGATAGAGCGGCTGCTATTAAGGACTTATTCCCTTCTGGACTAGTCTCGCTGATCGAAGAGGATGCAGAGGAAGAAGAGGACATGGCTGCAAAATTGAACGGTACAAATAAGGACCGTGATGATTCAAGACGGAAGCGAGCATTCTGGGGACGACGTACGCATCCTGATCTCGTTGTCAATGAAGGTCATATCGAGCGCGGAACTCTCGAGGCTCTCGTACATGAAGCTGTGTTCGGAACGACTTTCGTGTCGCGTTCTGTAGAATCACAGGAAGAAAGCGAGTGGCAGAACTTCACGTCCGCAGTGCTCCTTACACTTCCCTATCTCGTCGAACGAGAGAAATTTGAATTCGAGTTCCAACGGTGTTCAAGCTATCTTGTAAGCGGAGCAGACGAGAGCGACCAAGACTCAGAGCGAGAGCGCGTGCAATGGTTGGCGGCGCGTTATCTTGCGTACCATGGATCTCCAGCTGATGAGGAGTCTTGGAAAACTTTCTGCAAAGATGTTATCCCCTCCTTTAACCCGACCAATGTCTCTATCCCCACACCCGTGATGCCGCCCCCACCACAAATATCCATTGAATCACCGAACATGGGCACGTTCTCTCCTCGGCCTCCACAAACTGACAATAAGCCTGGACTTATCAGTGCTGCTCACCTCCATACACCTTCGTCACGTCCCGATCCAATGAGCCCAGCGCGTTCGATGAAATCACCCGGGGCATCCAGGACGCGAGTATGGGCAGCTTTGGAGCAGGAGGGATTCACGCGGGAAGTATTCCTAAAGCTAGAAGTAGACTCGGTTGCAAGGAGTCTTCTAGCTTACCACAAGTCGTGTCTGGATGTCCCATCAGAACTGACCGTTGACGCGCTGCTTAATGATTCTTCTGATTCCCCACTAGTGCAGCTTTTCGGAACAGACGAGTCTCCCCACTGGCTCACGCGCACTATCATTGTGCAAATACTCGGACCAGGACACGTACCCGGGCGCAGGGATGGAATCTCATCCAGCTCAGGCTCCGCCCAGGGGCACCGCGGTGACGAACGCGCCTCGTCAAGCAGCTCGCGCACTCACATCCGTTCGGAAGTCATCGGGCGTTGGGCACGCGTCGGCGAGCTTTGTCGGCATGCTGGGGACGAGACATCGTGGCGCGCAGTCATGGCTGCGCTGTGCTCGAAACCAATCGCTCGCCTCGAGAAGGCGTGGAAGCGCGTTGAGTCCGGCGCTTTGGCGGCGGTGAGGACGTGGGTCTATGCGTCCCCGCATGGTGAACGTGCCAGTGTACCGGACCCGAAGAGGACGCCGTGGTGTGGGGACTGCAGGCAGCGAGCATTGACCTTGCTTGCGAAACTCAGGGAGGCGAAGGGAAGCGTGTGGCCGCTGGACCAGATTGATGAAATACGGATGTTACACATAACGTTCCAGTCTGCTCTGTCTGTTTGCGCACGCGAACAACATCGACGGGACGTATCTGAGGACGAAGATGTCTCACGCCTTGTCCAACTTTGGAGAGAATCTGCTAAGAAAGCTCCGAAGACGTTACGGTAAGCGTATATCATAGGCAAAGTGGTTGTATAATGCTAATAAGATACATAGTATTGATCAATACATGTCCCTATCATTCGCTGCCGAGCAAAAGCGCAAAGGTCTTTACGCACCCTATTACTGGTCGCGAACGAGCAACCACGGCCTACAAGCTCTGGCTCCGCTCATCTTCCCCGAACCCCTTCCTTACGTGTCTCTCATTGACCGATCACACATTATTCGGTCAAAGAAGACATCCCTCGAATCCGGTGTTGTTTTCAATGACGTCCAGACAGCGCGTCTTATGGAATTGAAGCGCACGATCGAGCCTAACGGCATCATCAGGGCGCCGGGTGCTATGAAGAGTGGACCAAGAGGAAACAGTTTTGACTTGGGTGGAATGATTCTCCCCGTTTTTGACGGCGAGCTCTTGCTTAGCGTTGTTTCCGGATCAGACTCCTCTTCGCGCCCTGTCAGCACGGTCGAAAATGGGCTGGATGTTCACGCAGAGGCCACTCCGCCTTCGAGGGCGCCTTCTATCCGTGTAAAGTCTGCCGCCGCCGGCTTGGACAGGAAGAGTAGTCGACTGCGGCGCTCGTCACTTCCCTCATTGTCGTCGAGAGCCACTATAGTTGAGACCGAGCAAACTGATGATCGTCCCCTACGTGCACTCATTCAGGCAGGGACGTTGGACGCATTGGTCCACTTCTTGATCCACGGCCTCGAGGGTGTCAGTGTGTCGGTGGCGGACGACAATGGGGAGATGGCCCTTCGAGACAAGAAGACGAAAGCGGTCAAAGTTGATAGAGCAGAGTTCGCATCTGTTTGGTGGAATGTTTTCCGCAGTTTTGTCTCCCCTTATGTTCTATTTCAGGTAAAAATAACAAATTTAATTCACATCGCTTGAGTGGATCTTAACTCGTACTTTGTTTGTAGCTCTTGCGAAAGGAGTATTTGTCAGCGTGTCCACCTAGCGGGTCATCGGAGGAGGAGGATTACCTGAAAGTTGTCCACACCCGCTCAGCTGTTATCCACGTCTTGGGCGAATGGGTTCATATTGGTGGAGGTGCTCAAGATGCCTTGGATGATTTGGAACTCCACTCGGCCATCACAACGTTCCTCTCGCAACAAGAAGAGCATGCCCGTCCACCCCAGGAGACTGATTCCGAAGTACTGACAAAATTGCGGAAGGATCTCGAGACTGGGCGTTTGTCTCTACTGGAGACTTTCTCTGCGCAGACTATGCGGCCACAGACGAAGCATATTTCTGTAAGAGGGTCGGTATCCACCTCGCAAAACTTCAATTTTGGAACCCGCCCGCCTCGACTGGACGAGCTCACGCCGGAAGAGCTTGTTAACAACCTAGATGCCATGGCTTCGGCAGCCTTCCGAAATGTTGTACAAGAGGTAAGTTCGCCCACATCGGCATTAGATGTGCAGTGTGGCTAACAGTTGGTTTGTAGGACTTGTTTGTTACGGCCGATCTGCTGGAGGTGCAAACAGCAGACAGAACAGGGTGGTTCCTACCCAGAGAACCCAGCTCCTCGAGCGAAGAAATTGAAATCCAGACGATGTACACATTTTTCTTCGAGATCGAGTCTTCTTCGCTGATCGGAGAGCTCTCGGGAGACATTTTGTATCGTCTCCTTCCTCCAGGTATCCGCAGCTTGATCAGAGCCTACAACATTCTCCGCAAATGGGCGATTTGCAGCATTGTCGAGCCTCACATTGGGGTAAAGCCTAGACAGGCTCGCATGGAAATGTTTCTGAAGGCGATCGAGATTTGTAGGATACGGAATGCCGACGATCAAACTATCATCAGCGATGCTAATCCTGCTGAAAGACCTTGTGTTCGGTCCTTCGTAGAGGCTGTGCTCACTTCAGCTATCGTGAGTCCAGAAAGCAGGTTGTTTACCAAAGCGTGGCAAGCTGTTGCAACTGCCAGAGGAGCTCAAGCAGAGTCGCTGTTGTCATTGTTATCAACTCGGACGATACATACGACAGAAAGCCAGGAGAAGCTAACAGTCGATCCGGCTTGGCTAGTGGAACGAATGCTCGAAGTAATTAGCTTAGCAGATGTGTTGGACTCGTTGATGGAAACTCCGCTCAGTTTGATCAACTTTGATAAAAGAAGGTTGGTCCTGGTTCATTCAGAAGCTACGATCCGTAGACCAGCAAAGCTGACACCATTATTTTAGACAACTATGTAACATTATCACCAACACACCCTCTTTCGCTTCACGAGGAAGCCGGCAACGTAGAGAGATGGATCGCTGTGACTTCGAGAGGCTTAATAGGATCGAACAAGACTTCGCCGACCTACCTCTTGATATGCGAATGTTGAAAGATGACGCGCATCGGGAGGCAATGAATATGGGACCGAACTCAACTCCCAGTGGGAAACGCGCAGTTCGTCCTTTCCAGCGGTCTGTAATGGCTCAGCAGGAGAAGATCAAACGCGATAGATACCTTCGTGAACGGCTGCTCAAGGAGAAGCGTCAAGAGCAACAGAGACTGGAACGTAAGGAGGACGACTTGAATCGCATGATGGACACTCGTGGGGGTCCAGGTACTCCACATAAGCAACACCGGAGTAAGCGTAGCATGTCGGCTCTGTTCAGCCTCATGCGCCCGATTTCCACTGCTTTCTCGTCGGACAGCACTGGAGGTCCTGTGAGAAGGAGCCCTGCTGACTTGGACTTCAAACCAACTCAAAAGCCAGCGTTTGTTTTGAGCTTGGTCGATGCGCGTGTTGCGGCTTTCATTAATAACGAAAAGTCATTTACATTCCAGTTGGACACGGAGGATGGCGGTCACTACCTCTTCCAGGCTCTGTCCCGAAACGACATGCATCAGTGGATAAAAGCTATCAGCACTTCCGTTCAATCCTACGCACAGCGTCGCCTTACTTATATTGGGGATGCTAGCCAATTGCAGTTTTCTGATCATTTGCAGCCCAGGCCAATCGCGGCACAGGAGCCAGGGGCAGGTGAATACTTAATTTTTATAAACTTCGTCTTCGATCACGACTAATGTAATGCAATGTAGTTTTCGCTGTCGATTTGGATACTATACTGAAGCGAGAGGCACACGGTGAAGAAGTTTCACCAGACGCTGTACCTCGAGTCCTCGAGCTTTTGCTTACTGAAATTGAAACCCGTGGACTTACGGAGCAAGGCATCTGTAAGTATCATATCTCTGACTTATTCTTATCACTAAACACAAAATTCCTTAGACCGAGTTGCGGGGGCGACGTCAGAGGTGACCGCTCTGCGGGAGGCATTAAACAAGGGACAAATGAATATAGATCCGATGACTGACATCAACGCAGTGTGCGGTGTTGTAAAATATTGGTTCAGGGTGCTTCCGGAGACAGTGATACCAGAAGCTTTCTTCGACCAAATAGTTGAAGCCGCTAGTAAGTCATTTTAGATTGGAATAATATTTCTTTTCCCTGACAGCTCATTCTGTCACTGCAGGATTACCTGATCTCGACGAACGTTTAGCCAAGGTTCGGGGGGTCGTTCACCTACTTCCGCGTTCGCATTATTCCGTGTTAAAGCGCTTTGCGGAACACCTGGATAAGTAGGTTGCTTTACGAGCTGTCTTTGAATGATACTAATGTCATGCTTCAGAGTGGTTGATTATGAAGAGAAAAATCATATGACACCGGATAACCTTGCAACAGTGATTTGCCCAAATCTCTTAAGAGCGCCAAACAATAGCTTCGGCCTCATTATGCAGAATATGGGACCTATCACTGTTCTGTTCAAAGCCCTCATTACTCACGTGAGTTGAATAGTTAATGTCTAAAATCACAAACTCAATTCTTCTAAAGGTACATTTCATTTTCGACGAAGATGATGGTGAGGAGGAAGACGACCACGCAGATGGCGAGGCCGGGCCTTTGTCAGAGGACCTCATCCCACAAGAAATGGGTGAAGACGGTTTCCTCTCTGATCCTCGTTTCACATCGTCACCTGAACCTGAGGATAGTCCCGTACCTGACATCGCTCGTCAGAGTGCCTCACAGGAAAACTAACCACATTCACTCATCATCATGGACCGTATTCTACACTTTCTCCTCCTGCCGGTTCTTTCATGTTATTGGACTCTGTAGCATAAGTTCCCATTCTTTCGTGCCATCTCAAACTTAACGTTATAGCATACATATATTGTATAGAATCAGCCATCTAGTCATGACATATGTCTTGGTAAATAATACATATTCAACGTGGGTGAATATTGTCGCAAATTCGGTTCGTCCACTCGTGGTATTGCGTTTTGTGATTGTGATGGGTTGGTAACGCAAGTATTTATCATACATATATGAATCTGATAAGATTACTTTATTTCCACGGTGGATAATATGAAGCAGCCTTACCAATTTCTCGCGGCCGTAGAGGACGCGTCGACTCCTTTCCTCAACGTCCACTATCGAAAGCTGAAGGCCTCAAGAACCTATCGACCTTGAGCGCGGATCGGAAGGCCTTTCTTATGAGCTTTTCTCCTTTCCTTTCTGCAGCGAAGAGACCTCAGCAAACATGTCGTGTGCTTCGTGATCCCGGACCCTCTGCGCTGCACATGCAGCACTCTTGCACGAACATCCTCCAGACAAAGTTACGACAAAGCATCGCTTCGTCTGCTCGTTTTCGATCATTCTACAGCTCACCAGCTGCTGCACTTCCTTATCCGACCAGTGTCGCGCAATATCCAAGATGGATAAACACGAGGAAGAATGGGTTACATAACGAGAGTGATGCTGAAGGAAACGAAGAAGAAGGCGATTCATCTGAGGGGCCGCATGGGGAAGAGAAACATTCGGATGCTCGCCTCGACTCATCAGATGGTTCTGGGAAAAGTTCGGGCTCTTCTTCCTCTGCTCAGTCGCCTGCCAGCAATGGCTCAAGCAACTCAGGTGGGTCGAGCTCGAGCTCGGGTTCAGGTACTCCGCCTTCTCCGAACTCGTCCTCGAACTCATCTACCCAGATCTCGAAGCAGTCAATTCCGGAGCACTACCCACAAGTGTTGGCATTGCCTATTGCACGAAGACCTTTATTTCCTGGGTTTTATAAGGCAGTGGTTGTACGGAACCCTGGAGTCGTCGCGGCTATAAAGGAGATGATGAAACGCGGTCAACCTTATCTTGGTGCTTTCCTTTTAAAAGACGAAAACACGGACAGCGATGTCATTACGGACATTAACTCTGTTCACCATGTTGGCGTGTTTGCGCAAATAACAAGTGTATTTGCTGCGACTGGAAAGGACGATAAGGAGGAAGGTCTTACAGCTGTTTTGTACCCGCATCGGAGAATACGTCTTACGGGTCTCGTGAAGTCAGGCTCGAATGGATCTTCGGCGACCGTGGAATCTGTCGAAAACACAGAGAGCGAAGTTGCATCTGGAATTCCGACGCCACCCTCGACACCACCTCCGACCGAGAGCATTGAATCTGCCAAGGACCTCGCACAAACTACTGCGCGTACGTTGTCTCCATCTTACTTTTTACTAAGTAACCCTTGGCTCATGTTTTCCTGTACCAGCGCCTGTGCAGACTGCCTTCCTACAAAATTATGACATCTCAGTCGTAAATGTGGAGAATCTCTCGACGCAACCGTACAACAAGGATGACCAGTACATTCGTGCATTCATGTCTGAGATCGTCTCCGTATTTAAGGATATTGCGCAGCTTAATCCCTTGTTCCGGGACCAAGTCACGAATTTCTCAATCAATCAGGTTGCGACAAATGTTTTCGATGAACCAGACAAGCTCGCGGATTTCGCTGCTGCAGTTTCGACGGGCGAAGTTGGTGAATTACAAGACGTCCTTGAAGCTTTGGTTGTTGAAGACCGTCTTCGCAAAGCATTGCTCGTACTGAAGAAAGAACTCATTAATGCGCAACTTCAGAGCAAGCTCTCCCGCGACGTCGACAGCAAAATTGCCAAACGACAGAGAGAATATTACCTTATGGAACAGTTGAAGGGTATCAAGAAGGAACTTGGCATGGAGTCGGACGGAAAGGACAAGCTGATTGAGAAATTTAAAGAGAGGGCGGCTGCGTTAAAGATGCCGGATGGGGTGAGGAAAGTATTCGACGAAGAACTCAACAAACTCGTGCACCTTGAACCGGCAGCTTCAGAGGCAAACGTTACTCGCAATTATCTTGAGTGGCTCACCCAAGTATGTATATCATTTTTTGCATCCATTGACATCGCTAACAATACTCGCTAGATTCCTTGGGGCGTCCATTCGACTGAAAATTATTCCATTTCTCACGCCGTTAATGTGCTTGACGAGGACCACTATGGGCTGAAAGATGTGAAGGATCGCATACTCGAATTCCTGGCCGTCGGAAAGTTACGGGGAACAGTCGAAGGCAAGATCCTTTGTTTCGTAGGACCTCCCGGTGTTGGCAAGACTTCGATTGGTAAATCAATTGCTCGGGCTCTGAACCGTCAATTCTTCCGGTTCTCTGTTGGCGGATTAACGGATGTTGCAGAGATAAAAGGGCACCGCAGGACCTACGTTGGTGCCCTGCCCAGTAAAATCATACAGGCCTTGAAGCGTGTTGGAACAGAGAATCCACTTGTTCTCATTGACGAGGTTGACAAGATCGGCAAGGGTTATAATGGAGATCCAGCGAGCGCTCTGCTTGAGATGCTGGATCCTGAACAGAATTCCGCTTTCCTAGATCATTAGTGAGTTGCTTCAAACTTGTTTAAAGAACACCATCTAACTGCAATATAAGCATGGATGTTCCAGTAGACCTGTCGCACGTGCTATTTGTTTGCACAGCGAACATGACGGACACCATCCCCGCCCCCCTTTTGGATAGAATGGAGGTAATTGAAGTTAGCGGCTATGTGTCTGAGGAGAAGACACAGATTGCCGAGAAATTCTTGAGCCCTCAAGCGAAGGAGACTTCTGGTTTGAAGGATGCGGACGTTGTCTTAGATCCCACTGCGGTTGATATGCTCATCAAGTACTACTGTCGTGAAAGTGGCGTTCGCAATCTCAAGAAGCACATTGATAAGGTGATTGTTTACTCAACTTGTGATCGATGTATATTCTGAATTTTCTATGTTAGATTTACCGCAAAGCAGCATTGAACATCGTTCGCGATCTGGGAGAGGATGTATTCCCTGAACCCGAGCCCGAAGCCGCTAAAGCTGACAACGCATCCTCCCCACCGCAAGACAATCCTTTGTCCGTTAAATCACAAGAGCCTCCCAGTAACGACCCGGCTGTAGAGAAATCAAAAGCCGATGTGTCGGAAGAGGGTGGCAAGGAGGAAAGGAAGAACTTAACAACGGAGGAGCGCAAGCCGCTGAAGGTTCCCGATACCGTACATATCCACATCACACCAGAAAACCTTAAGGCCTTCGTTGGACCTCCGGTGTACTACAAGGACCGTATGTATGGCTTCGCACCTCCGCCAGGTGTAAGTACTGGTCTAGGCTATCTCGGAAATGGCTCCGGTGCTGTTATGCCAATTGAAGCTACTGTAAGTCACTGTTTTCAAATAGCCACATTCACTGTTCTCAAGCGTAGAATGTAGAGCATGCCTGGAAAAGGTAGTCTTCAGCTCACGGGAAAGCTCGGCGAGGTCATCCGAGAAAGCGCTCAAATCGCGCTCAGCTGGGTTAAGAGTCATGCTTATGAACTTGGAATTACTACGACACCGACCGATCAATTCATGTCAGAGATTGACGTTCATGTACATATGCCTGAGGGAAGCATTGGCAAAGAAGGCCCAAGCGCTGGAACGGCCTTACTCACTGCTTTCGTTTCTCTCTTTACCAAGACCAAGGTCAACCCTGACATCGGTGAGCTACGCGTCACTTTCCGATCATCCAGGATGCTGATACATAAATATCTCTAGCTATGACGGGTGAGATTTCACTGGTCGGACAGGTTCTCCCGGTAGGCGGTTTGAAGGAGAAAATACTTGCGGCGCACCGCGCTGGTATCAAAACCATCATTGCTCCCAATGCCAATCGGGCAGACATCGAAGAGAACGTACCGGAAAGCGTCAAGACGGGTATCCATTTCGTCTACGTGGAACATGTGAACGAAGTTCTGCGGGAAGTCTTTCGTGAGGAGGCTGTGATAGAGCGATGGAAAGATACCCTTTCTCTCTAACGGCTATCCAAATCTATCCTTATATTAGTGAACGAGGTTCGAGGCGAAGTATTGATTTGATGACAATTCAACCCAACACAAATTAGAGCACTCGTTTTCATCGCATACGTACATTTTCATGTATTCGAGTTGAATACTGCTATTCTGTATTGTAGTTAACTAATGAAGATGCAAATTTCCCCACTTTCTGTTCATGTCGTAAATACTAGAAAGTATCATGATGATTAACATTATGAAGATGTTTATCACCGGAATTTTGATGGAATTGAAAACAATCCATTACAAAGAAATCGTCAAGGTAAAACCGCAGCTCCGGAAGATCATGGTGGCAGGCGTGCCTGGCGCTCTGCAAGATGCATTAGAGAATGCGATGTTGATAACACGTAGCAGTGAAACATCATTGAAACATCGTTGAGCCCACAAATATGCATTCGTGGTTCTCACTCCGTACTAGATAACGGGCCGAGCTTCGCCGGCAGATCCCTTACTCCACCATGACAAGAAAGTGTGAAAGAAAGAGAATTGATAAAAATTGAAACAAGCTTAAGAGTAGTGAAAGGTGTTTTACAGCCCAAGCAAGAGAGCGCCTAGTAAGGATTGGATGAGGTGAAGGCACAACATCGTAGTATTTGTTGCTGACTAATATTCCCACGAAGGACAGTGGCAGGTATCCCACGGCAATTTAGGGGATACAGTGCCCTTTACTCCCAGTGGGAGTAAGGGAATTGTGTTTCGTACCCCTCGTCGGTGAGTCCGGTCAGTTTCTGCCCATTCTGCGGATTCCTGCCCGACATTTCCAGGAGGAATTTGCACGGTGGTACCACCTGACGGAGTGCACATGGGAATGAAGGCGCATCAGGTACGAATCCCCCAATCCAGTCTGCATCCGATCCTTAAATCTTACTGAGAATATGAAAGAGATGAATAGCCTTGCACACCAGAAAGGTCAAGTCCACGGCGATGATTTGAGGGGTATAATTGCAGCGGGAGAGGGAAGCATGTTTGATTGAGTCGACATTCAATAGAGTAGAGGTATGGAATGGAATAAATGAAGAATGTTGTGCGTAGTGCCAGTTCCAACGTTCGTTTTGACTGAGATCAAACCTATAGCAACTATAAAGGTAGCTTGTATGAATCAAGTACGCTTGAAAAACCGTCAAGGGGATCTTCGAAAAATCTTCAGATATGCGTTCCAGCATTTGCTTCACGCTCTTTGCTCTACTCGCCTACGCCGCTGCTGCGGTTACAACAACCCCGCCAGACTGTCCGCCGTGTTCTTGCCCTGGATCTGGGAATGCTAAAAGAACGGCTCTAGTTGGAGATGACCGGTGTGCATGCGGGTGTGCATGAGCAAGGTGTGCACGTTCGAAATCCAGGTGAAGATGATTTACTTAATAGATAAGTCACCGACCCGCGCAGTTTCCGAGTTGACCAAGATCCGAGACCTGTCCAGTCAGTAGAAAAGGTATCGAACAGTCCCAATGGAAGGAAGGGGGAAGCGGTGGCGGTGAGGGGGTTATTTGGCTGGTGACTGCCTTATTTACGTAGCAAACGTTTGTAGGACAGTAGTGAATGCATCGATCAAAGACTTTGTGAAGCTCGTCCGAGTCCTTGTCGATAGCGCGGTTACTTTTCAAGCAGCGAAACCCCTATCGGTACCCAGTGTTTCAAAGCGGCGCTCTATGTAAGCGATATGCTGTTTCAAACAATCCGAGAAAGCCCGTCTCTGCTTTTGATGCCACCTTGAGTGTATCGTTTGCGAGACATCAAAATGAAAAGCGCCCCTTTCATGCTCTTGTCCTCTTGAAGAGTCCACGATCCCTTGTTACCTGGAGGTTGCCAAGGTTTTAGGAACATTCAAGCAAATGTGCAGAATGGACTCCGATACTGTGAAAACACGGAGGACGCAGATGCTTTCTCCATTATATATACAGCGAATCTGACGAGAAGGATAAATGAAATTAGAACCCGCAACGACTAGCAGGTTTCTACACCCACCATCTTTTCAGCAGTCTTTGTCGTTCTTCTGGCAAACGTAGCCATGGCGGTTATCACGAGGCCACCTATCTGCCCACTTGGTGAAGATGCTTGTACCGTGAAGACAACAACATTCCTGGGGAAACCGACTACAATCACGGATTGCGGACCCTGCTCTACACCAACTGGTCCTGTGTCGTAATTGTATGCATGTATGTATGTATCAAATTGACGATGAACTTTACCGTGACTGATGAACTTGTATAGGGGATCGAGGTCTTCATGATACCATGAGGTTCGCGTTGATTCTACCCTTCGTAGGGTATTATTGAAGATATGGAGAATCCTAGTAGAATTGGCTCACCACGATTTCTGAGCGAGGGGGAGAAGGGGTTCTTATACGATGTCACCTTGGATAATATTACTGTACTAATGTCGGGTGGGATGCGCTTGGCTGTTCTTCTACTCTGATAGCCCCGAAAGAGTCAAAAGATTTAGTCGTTTGTGCATAACAATAATAGGAGTACTTTGACACTATAATTCGGACGTGATAGACGGAAGCAAAGAAGTACATACTTGCGAGTGCGCAAACGCCGGTCGTCGACAAACAGGGGCAAAGTGACGCATACCCTAATTACTACTATTACTGTTACTAGTACTGTAGTAGTACGTACTTGAAACTGCCCTCGACCTGCGCGACTGCGATCTCCATAATAAACACCTGTCCACAACGTACCTTCCACCATGTCGTTACTCGCACCAATCATTTGCGACAATGGTACTGGGTACTCAAAAATTGGGTAAGCTACATGATAGAACGCTGTGGATAGTCTGCTAATCGCACATCTAAACAGGTTTGCAGGCAACTCAGACCCTTCATTGTGAGTGAATGCGTGACCTGCCATGCATGTAAAGGCTGATGGACGATTAATCTCAGCGTATTTCCGACTGCGATAGCGACCCGTGGTGGTACTTCTTCGCAGGCCTCGCGAGCAGGCCCACCCGTCCCCAATAAACCAGGCAACCTAGCGTCGAAGCGTGGTGTGGAGGATCTTGACTTCTTCATTGGCGATGAAGCGATCGCGAACCAACGAACACCCGGATATGGCGTGAACTATCCAATTCGCCATGGTGTGATAGACAATTGGGATTACATGGAGCGGTATTGGGAGCAGACAATCTTCAAATACTTGAGGGCAGAGCCGGAGGATCATTACTTCTTACTGGTACGACTGCGCAGTTTCACCTTATGTTGCATTCTCAACTATTAAATAGACTGAACCCCCTCTGAATCCTCCCGAGAACCGCGAGCAGATTGCTGAGATCTTCTTCGAGTCCTTTAACATCAAGGGTTTATACATTGCTGTACAAGCTGTCCTTGCCCTCGCTGCTTCCTGGTCTTCCAATCGCGTCACAGACCGTACATTGACAGGAACCGTCATTGACTCGGGAGATGGTGTAACGCACGTCATACCGTGCGCGGAAGGTTATGTTATCGGCAGTGCGATCAAGCATATTCCTATAGCTGGTCGTGATATCACACAATTCGTTCTTAACCTGATGCGCGAACGTGGAGAGATGACTGTCGTCCCGCCGGAGGACCAGATGAAGGTCGCCTCCAAAGTCAAAGAGAACTACAGCTATGTATGCCAGGATATAGTGAAGGAGTTTAGGAAGTACGATACGGACCCGTACAACATGTTCCAACGCTACACCGGCGAGCATAGTGTCACTGGGAGAGTAAGTATCTTGTCGAAACATTCTCTATTATGTACTAACATGCAATAACAGACATACGAGGTTGATGTGGGCTATGAACGCTTCCTTGCTCCCGAGATTTTTTTCAACCCGGAAATATATTCGTCAGATTTCCTAACCCCCTTACCAGAAATCGTAGACGGTGTTATTCAAGCTTCGCCGATTGATGTTCGTCGTGGTCTTTACAAGGTATTATTTCCCTAACGCAGTTTGAAGAACTAGTTTGAGACTGACAGCAATAAATGTCAGAACATCGTTCTATCTGGTGGTTCAACCATGTTCACGCACTTCGGCCAACGTCTCAAGCGTGACCTCAAGCAGCTCGTCGATCGGCGTATCCAGGCAAGTGAAACAGCCAGTGGAGGCATCGCGCGGTCCACGGGTGTAGAGGTCGACGTTATTTCACACAAGCGACAGCGATATGCTGTTTGGTTTGGTGGCTCTCTCCTCGCATCTTTGGTGAGTCTTAATTCCTTCCATCTCTTGAATTGAAGTTTCTCACATGAGTTTGTAGCCCGAATTCTACCAATATTGTCACACTAAGGCCCAATACGAAGAGATCGGCCCGAGTATTTGCAGGAGATACCAAATTTTCGGCAGCGTAAACTAGATAATTAATGATGTCTGAATGTACTCTTTGACGACGGATGAAAACCCTGTTGATCAGGTTGCATGTAGGCATGTTAGAAAGATGTCATCCTAAGTCATCGTTCTAGAGAACGAAAGGACAAATGAAGGTAAGTGAGGACATAAGAGGTACGAAGAAAGAAAGGCAATTGCAAGGCTATAGCACATAAATGCAGACAATCCAGGTCGAACAGAGGTCATGACGATACCGGAAGGAATAGTAGGTTGTAAAAAAGTGATCATATTCGGAGTCGACTTGATCTATAAGCTCTCGCTGCCCGCTTTCGCAAGGTCAACACGCTTTATCGCCTAGAGTAACAAGATGGGACGGTGATTAGCATCGCACGAAAGTTCATCAGAAGATGCCGCGTACTTCAGTCAGTAAATCTTCATTTATATCTGGTAACTCCTCTGGAACCTCTCCAAGAGCTGTTGCGACCTCGTATTTGGTCGGCATGTTCGCGACGCATAAACACAGATCGTCTGGCAGGTGCGGCCCGTGTGTGGCGTAGAATGCTTCCCGCGCTTGTATCTCCTCTGTTCACGAGACCACAGGTAACAGTGAATAAAATGTATAGTAGTTGTACATATAGAGAATAAAGTCACCGTCACGCATCGCCTCAAGCTCCCGCGACATGTCGTGCACTCGCTGTTCTGCCGCTTCGCGATAACGCCTTCTTCGATCGAGCTCGACAAGCAGGGTATTATACGCAGACTGATATGAGGTGTATGTCATATAGAGATGCTCAAGTGTCTGTAGGTGCTGTTGCAGAGCTGCAAGATGTATCTCGTATTCGGCCTGTATACAACAAATCAATCAACGGTGGTCGTTTATGAAGGAACGGGACGAACCTCAACATTCTGTTGCTGCACGAGCATATCTGCCATGACTTCCTCCAGCTCATCTAGCCCTCCAAGAATGTCACGCATCACCTTCAGCTGCTCGCGGAGCACAGCTTGAGCTGATTGAAGCCGGTCACTATTATGCCTAAGCATCACTTTTAACCTTGAATGTACTTTGTACCACGTACCAGTTGGACTGAATGGTGAGATATCCGTCCTCGAGCTCAGCGATTACTCCAGGAAGCTCATTGGTATCCCGGTTCATATCTGGCCTCATCACTTTCTTTTTCAACTGCAATCATTTCAGAGACATACCTTGCAAATCATCCTCACTAAATATCTCTCCAGATTCTTTGTCTCGTAGTGCACCAGCCATCTCATCATAATGTTTTGCGAGGCTTTCAAGGTGAGTAGCCATGCCAATGGTGATGCGGTCCTGTTCAGTGAAGATGGCTGGCAACGACGGAAGAGCCTCCGTGACTGGCAATGAGTTACGGAGACTGGAAATGCTTGCTTCAAGGATAGCCGGAAAGTCTTCAGTCACCGCTAAAATATCCTGTATGCATATCAAATGTTTAAATCAGTAGGGGAGTGACACAAAAGTAAGCATACGTCAAGCATCCCTCTATCCGCGTCCATCTTCTCAGTCTCATCTTCGATCCCCCTTTCATGCACGAAATCTCGCAACGTCTTCCACTTTCTCCGGTCCTTTCTGTCACGCTCTCGCTCGTCAGCCTTCTGGTCTGCCTTAGATCTTCGACCCCGTGTCAGTACTGGCGTCTCCGCATCGGTCGTCGCCTCTGATTCCTCTTGTTCATCGTCAGTGGGGTGTTGACTTCCGAAGATAGAGGATTCGGACGGGGACTGATGGAAATCCGGAGGGACAGGTTGCGCTTGCAGGGATTCAAGCACTGAGTCAAGATTGCCAGCGTGAAAATCGCGGGTTTCATCCCATTGCTATGTTTCATGATTAGAGCATATTTGACCATGCCATATGGAGATTTAAACGTACCTTCGCCTGTTCCTCAAGCCGAGCCCTCTGCAATTCAATGGTCTTCTTCACATCCTCCGCAAGCTGTAGTTATCCAACATTTTTAATCGCGGTAGGTCCCTCCAAGAACACAAATTGCCGTTACCTTCAGCTGCTCTAGTATTCCTTTCGCGACCCAACGAGCCTTTGCATCGAGAGCAAGTAATGATGCAGCGATACGCGCCGTTATGCGAGTAAGTTCATCCGCACGCGTGCATAGCTGTTCGCCGTGCTGTAAGGCCTTCTTGGAGTGCAACACAAGGGAAACGAGGTGTGGTGTGCCGGGAGACGGTGGAGTTGAAGCCCCTGACATGGTATACAAGAAACAACTAGCCAGTGTAATCTTGGCTTGCAGGACGCAGTGTACTAGGAACGCGTCTTGTCGCAGGCCATCATAACATGGTTTAGTGAACCAACCAAGTCAAGTCAGAGTCCTGAACGGGAATCATCATGCCGGAGCCAGCAAATGTTTCGCCCGCCGGCGGCGACCGTGACCACTCACTGGCAGGCTGCCAGTGCCAGTGGCGGTGACGGACACAACTTGAACTGGAACGATATACTCTCTTACTTGACGTTCAACATTCAAAGCTCAACCTGCAAGAAAGCATAGCTTGTTGATGGTACTTGGACTGTCCCCAACTACCCATGGCTTCAGATAATGGTGTATATTACTATAACAGCAAATGATCCAGCTTGCGACATCCTGTGAGCGACCATCCAGAAAATGTTGCATCTATTCATCATGTTGGTCGTCCTTCGGATTGCTGTAAAAAGTTCTACCAAGCAAAATAACATGTCATAGGAGTAAGCTTCTTTTCTATAATTTAATACGGAAGGCACTATGATTTAGTGGTGTATGGTATGTATGTTCGTTCGATCTGGCTTTTTTCTTTCTTAGGGATCCATTTGCATTCTCATCTGCCAATCCTGCACCTCGTACGACATCAAGACGAGTCATTCAAGTGAATCAATCGGGTACTTCGGTCAAGAAAATAGACCCAGTCTCCAACCTTCCTTTGATCTAGTGCTCTAGTAAACGCCCTCTGTCAATTTTTTCATGTTCACTCCTCACCTTCTTTCTTCTTTCATTCAGTATCCAGACCTTCGATACTACCACCATTCTCATGGTTCATTCTGACCCCCTGACTGTGTTTTTGGACATGATTAATTTACTCCCATGGTCTGCCTCGAAAGCTCGTCGGTCAGTGTGGTTGTGTTGATGGTGGTAGCTTCTTTTGCTGATGGATTAGAGTTGATTTCCAGTCAGAGTCGTTCACATCACCATTGTTTGCCCGCGATCAAGCTGTGTAGCTTGACGAGGGAATCAGGCACCATTTCCAGCCTTCCCTTCATCTATCTTCTGGGTCCTTAGGTTATTCTTGTCAAACAACTTGGTCTCTGACTGGAGTACACCTATCGCAACACCAGTTGTCGTATTCTCATCCACATTCACCTGAAATGATTTCTCCCTCCAGTGAGGGAATATGATGGACTACGTCGTCTAATGGAGGTATTCTTTCCCTAACTGATCGAATTCTCAATGACACGGGTGCTGCTAGCACATAGCTGATTTGATCTCTCAAACCGACGCAACGCTTTTCTGAGCATCCACTGCTGCTTAAAACCAGCCATTTCGACCAGAACCTCTGTCCTTCAGTTCGTCCAGGACTTCTGCCTGCTTGAGGGACTGCTTCAACCATGTCGAATTCTTCTGTTGTCACGGCCTTGCCGAATCCGGACACTCCCCTTGCTTTCCTTCCTCCCGTTGTCGCTACTGAACTTGAGGTTTATCGATACTTCGCCGTGGCGACTCTCGGGGTGAGTAAGCCGTTCGTTGCTATTAGTTCTCTGAGATAACGTCAATTATAGGCCTTTACCTGGAGCACACTTGCCAATGTAGATGCTCACTACAAGCTCCTGTTTCGAAACCGAATTACATTAGCAACAATGGCGTACTTCACATCAATGTATGTTCATAGAGAAATCGCGGTAACTCTGATCTTACGAATTTGGCAGTATCGGCACGGCTGTCTATATTTGCTGTTGTGTTGCTTTCCATGGTAAGGTCTCATCCAAGTTCGCCTTCATATATAATAGTCCATTCAGTTTTTCGATAGTCGGCGCAATCGATAATTGTCAGACCTTAACCACCGTTTTAGCGTCTGCCTACGCGTTCACTTTCCCCGCCATCTCGGTACTCTTCCTTCTTCGCGTTCACGCAGTCTTTTCTGGGAACAAAGCTGTAACGGGGTTCTTTGTCTTTTGCTGGCTTGGTGTCACCGGCAGCGCCATCACTTTGCCATTCGCACTATTTGGTGCACACATTGGTCCGACAAGCCACTGCATCGACTCTGCAGTCAGGCCATTCAGTTCGGCAGCAACTATCTCATCCACGATTTTTGATTCCCTAGTGTTTCTTTTCATTACATGGCGCCTTCTCAACAATGCGATGACCGGTGATAATTTCCGAGAGAAGATGAGGACATTCTTTGGTGGAGGTGCTCTCCCTGCATTATCGAGGGCCTTGTTATACAGCGGTCAAGTTTACTACCTGTGAGGCTGTTTCCTTCTGATACTTTAGTAAATGGGCCCTGATTTACTTCTATAGGATTACCATGTGCGCAAACATCGCCACTGCAGTTCTGATTCTGTCACCATCTGTGCCACCGTTATTTCACGCCCTCCTTACGACTCCCAACTCGGCTTTGACGTGCATGATGGCCTGCAAGGTTTATAGAGATGTCAAGTTCGGATCTCACACAGACATCCCAGATCTCTCATTCCCTACAAAGAGATTGACTCAAGAGTCATCTTCCCCGCCAGACCGACCAGCCATTAGGGTCGAAAAACAGACGTTTATTGATGCATTTTCATCACGGAAGGAGGTATCCTTGATTCAGAACTTGCACGAGTCCTTCCTACCATCCCAGACATCAAGTAATAGCTATTCTGAGGCTTGATGTGCATCTTCAAGAAGCCTGTTTCGTCACACACACGCGTATTTCTGCAGTGAAGCGAAGTTTTGTAAATGCATTTGCCGTGTTACATACATATTAGAAGAGATGATCAACTAGGGTCCACTACTACAAGGCTGGTTTGTTAAAGAAAGTGGACTTTAGATGCAAATGTTTCAGTCATACGTGCGGGACTACCAGTGCATACAAATGGATGCCTTCCCGTAAGGATTTAGGACGACGATTCCTATCCTCAATCCTCTTCCGAATATTATCCGGGAACGGAGCCAACTTTCCGGTCGACGTCGGCCGTCCTAAATTTCTGAGATCTAGGAAGAGCACTAAACATCACAGCAGCGTTCTCACACACCATATTTAGTAGAAGTGAAGATTATGTGACGCACCCGCATCCATTTTAAGTAATTTTATCTGTAAAAATAATCCGGCGGACCTCACCGTGGCAACTGGAAAAGAATTTAGGATCCGTCCTAGATGTTGCTTACGGTTTAGGATGGCTGTCCTAAACTTGTACCTGACGGAGTTTCATAGATTTAGGACAGCCTCCGCCGTCCTAAATTCTTACGGGAAGGCATCCAAAATAATGACATATTTTCTCGGAGTTTAGGGACCGTGGGACAAATGATAATAAGTCTTTCGTGTCGAACTTGAACTTGCCAGTGAGGTATTCACTCTTTCCTCACACTTGTATCGTTACTTTTCTTTGCTTCGAACTTGAATGAACACCGTATATCGCACTTCAGCGACACAGCAACACGCATTGATTGAAATTTGGGCTGGACAAGTCTCATCTCTGTTGCCAGAGAATTTTACCACTGGAGCTGGAAGGTCTTTTTGTACGAAAGAAATGATTTTTCTGATACCAGCCTGGTATCAGGATTGAATTTTACGTATAAACTCAACACTCGGGAAAGGCTTTGCACCAGTATAAAGGAGCTGAGCGCGAGATGCATCTGCCGGACTGAAGTGCGTGCCACTGACTTTGATCCACGAAGATTCTCAGGTTAATGCTGATCAGAAACCTGCGGGATGGCTTCTTCTCTAGGATGATTCGGATAACGCTAAGGGCTCTGTAAAGAATTACTAAGAGTCATGGCAGGATAATCCTGTGCACAATAGAAAAAAACAGGTATTCCTTTCCTTGAAGTTTACCACCTTTCGCTTCCGACCATCGCTCCCGGGCCCTCATTGCATTCGTTTAGTGAACATTATGGATGGCGAAGCTCATCGCTCATGAAGCTCGGATCCCATATATGTTACATCTTGGGACAAGTGTTTGAGCGTTTCTGGCGCTGCAAACAAGAGGCCCTCTCTTTCTGAGGACTGGTCACCGAGGCACCTTCAGCGCAGTTCAGGCACGAACTTGGAGGGTAATCAACTTCATGCTGAAGGTATCTCACGAGCCCGAGTATCATCAATCTTCGCATACGACGTCATGCTTTGACCGTGTGGGTGTTGCCCCTATAAATGCAGCATCCTGAGGTGGGTGTGTCTGTCCGCTTGTCATCTTGTCGTTTCCTCAACCTGAAATTGCTTGAAGCTCTTCTCCACAGGACTCAATCAACGAAATTTGAATAACCCACTGACAATTCAACATGTCGTCAACATCCGTCTTTTAGTAAACCGAATCACAGCGGGACACTCATCTCTTCTTATCCTAATTGTTTCACGTTCTGCTGTAGCGTGAGTTCATGATTCGTTTCTAATGGTCGGCTTCAGAAAACTCTTTTGGTGGTCACATGTGGTCCTTTGATGCTGGTGTTACTTCCTTTGATGATTGGTTCTCAATTTTTCTTGATTGCATCACCAGGTCTCTTCGCTATTCCCAACTCTTCGTTTTCATTGCGGTCCATGTGAGTCTTCTCTTGTTAAAGCCGTGATCCGATCATATTATAGACTTCGATCAAGGACACAGTCCCTTCATTTCTGCATTCCTACTCCCACGAAGTATCCTTTAATATTATTTGTTGTACGAACTTGCTTCACTTGCACCTCTCCTATCAAGTCTTGGTTTAATTTTGCGTCACTCTCTCACCCGAAGCCATCCACTTTATATCATTCTCCCCGAAACAGAGTATTCTTCTCTCCGATGGTTCACCTACCAGACCGAGCGTGCTAGTCAGTGGGTGCTGATGGTGGAATATTAGTCGATCACTGCGTTGCTTAAGAACTGCGTCCGATAGACAGAAATCTTAGTCCTTCAAATCAAGGCCAGGACTACCGCTTGCTCGAGAGGCTTATTGTATCTATGTCGAACTCTTCGGTTAATATGGTTCTACCGAACCCGAACACTCCTCTCGCTTTCCTTCCTCCTGAACTTGCTAACCAGCTTGAAGCCATTCGCTATATGGTTGTGGCGACGCTTGGCGCGAGTGTCTCTGTCAATAATTTTGTTATATTTGCTGAAGTAAATTGGTTTACAGGCTTTTATCTGGAACATACTCATCCATGTGGACATCCATTACAAACTCCTGTTTCGAAGTCGGATAACTTTGGCAACAGTGGCTTATTTTGCGTCAATGTATGTGTGTTTATTGATTACTATGCTACATAAATACTTAAAACGTACTTATAGAATCTGCACCGTTGCCTACATGTCTTGCTGTGTTGCTTTTCATGGTAGTTAAATAGCTTGCCTCTCCGAAAGATGACCTACTGAATTCCCTTATCAGTCGGATCAATTAAGAATTGTCAGGCCTTGGATGACGTCCTAGCCACTTTTTATATGGCTACTTTCCCGACCACTTCGTTGCTCTTCCTCCTTCGCGTCCGTGCAATCTATGCCGGACACAAATGGATCACGGCGTTCTTCGTCATTTGCTGGCTTGCCCTCACTGGCCTTGCCATACCATTGCCGTTCTCACTATTTGGGTCACGCATTGGCATGACAAGCCATTGCATAGATACTGGAGGCAATATCATATCCCCAGCCCCAATCATCGCATCTGCAGTATTTGACTCATTTGTGTTCCTCTTCATAAGCTGGCGGCTACTCAATAATTCAATGACAGGAGACAGCCTTAGCGAAAAGATGAAGGCATTTTGGAGCAAGGATGGTCTTCCTGCGCTATCAAGGGCTTTGCTGTACAGTGGACAAGTCTATTATCTGTAAGGTTGCTCACTTTATTTTCCAAGTGAAAGAGTCTCAACAATTATCTGCAGGATCTCTATGTGCATAAACATTGCCACCGTCGCTTTGGTCCTTACCCCGTCTGTTCCGGGGCTCTTTCACGGCCTTCTTAATCTCCCTAATTCTGCCTTGACGTGCACGATGGCTTGCAAGGTTTATACAGATCTCAAGTTCGGTTCTTATCAAGATACAGATGACTCCGGACCTAGTTGTCCCTCATCGTTTTTCTTTGCTCAGCGGCATACAACTCAATCGTCACGGTTATCCCCGGCTTCAGAACTGCCGACTGTGAGGTTCGAAAAGCTCACTTTCATTGGCGCATATCCAACACAGGAGGTGGCCTTGCAATTAGACTCACAGGATGCCGTCCCCTCATCGGAAACGTCAAGCGGTCGCTGCTTCGAGGCTTGATATTGGCTTGACTGGGGCCTGCATGCGTACTTCCTTGTAGCCCAATGTAAAAGGCGGACAGTTACCGTGTCATTGTAAAGTAGAGGAGATGGTTTCATATACAGGTGTAATGTTCGTTAAGCCTGGATCAAACGCCTAAGGATGGGTTGAAGATACAATTAATTAACGATACTAAAGTAAGTAGGATATACATGTAAACAGAAAGGTAGCTAGAAGTCATCCACGTCGAAGTTGAATACGAAATGCTTTGGGAGACATTATTAGATGAATCCGTATCACGATCCAAATATACTCCTTACCTTGTACAAACTCATAACCTTGATGACCCAAGCCTCTAGATGGAATATTTTCTTGTTGCCTTGTCTCATTCGTACCTCCTATAAACAGTAAGAGAAATAATGAAACTGAGAGCTGAGCAGACCCACATAAAAAGCTGCCCAGTGCATTACATCGGATTTTATCGCGTCGTCCACTCTTTCGACCACTCTCTCAGCCACAGTCTACATTACAATTATGCAAAGTTCATTATAACATATTTGTTAAGAGAGAGACTCACCTTGAGTATGACAGTAGGCGGGATACAATGGCTTAGTAACTCGTAGAATTTCGCTCTCACTTCCATGACGCGGGCTGGTGTTTGCTCTTGTACAATCAGGTCGGCCACTTTATGACAATATGTTTCCCAATCAGGCTTCGCAATGGATAAAGGTCCTGACATATCTGGGCTGTAGATCACAAATTCAAATTATTATTGGTGATTAGTCTTTTAAAAAAATAGTTGGATGGAGACGTACGACTGCATTTTCAAGGCTTCAAGGACCAAAAGAGCTTTTCGAAGATTGCCATTTGAATCATTCACAATGTCCTTGGCGGAGTCGGGTGGCAAGTCAAATTTCTCCTTTTTCGCAACATGTTGTAGGCATGCTTGCATCTTTACCAAATGGTCAGCACACAAACAAGAAAATTAGATAGGTACGTACCTCGTCGGCATTTGGAGCAGCGACTCGCATCAGTAAACATCGACTTTTGATAGGTGCGATGAGTTTGCTCGTGCTATTCGCACATAATATTATTCGCATGTTCGACATGTATTTCTCCATGGTTCGACGGAGTGCGGCTTGTGCATCTCGAGACAGCGAATCAGCCTCGTTTATGATAACGACTGGTGTAATTAGCTTAGTGAAGATCCAGAACACAAGCAAGACTACCCACCTTTGAAGCGTTGCTTTGCATTCAAGTCCACCTGTTGCGTTTGTGCGATCTCTTTTAAGATCTCTTGAATTACAATTCGGTCGTAAATACCGACATCACTAGAAGTAATCGTATCATCATTCTTGTGAATGTGGATGAGTGGACGGGCATAAGGTACCTCGGTGTGATTTCAATGTGGAAGTTGCTTTGTACAATATTCACGTCCAGTTTTCGTTTGGATGGCGTTAAGAAGACCCGTTGATCTATTTTGAGCTTATGGAAGATTCAGGTCATTTATTAGAGCCAGTATTCAGACAAGCAGAACTCACTTTCTCGACATGACTACCAAATAACTGCCTTAACGTGCATGCCACTCGCGTCTTCTTTCCTGCGCCGCTAGGACCATAAAATAGCATATGAGGAAAGTCACCAGATGCCGCCTATCGATATGGTTCTTAAGTACAAGAGTATGTCAAATGCATTTTTGGAGGACTGACCAAGGCCTTTAGTCGTGCAGATAGTCCCTCATGATAGTGTAAATCATCGAGCGTCCGAGGCCGGTACTTTGAATCAGGATGTTAGCGTGAAGATAAAATTGTGAGCAAGATTTGAGAAGTAATCACTTTGTCAACCCAGAGAGTCATTTCGTCGTTATATCGTGCTTGCGGAGCAGTGGAAAGGGAGAGGACAAGAGTCGGGTGTACGACGCGTATCACTGGCACGGGAGGCCTAAGCCTGAGGCGCGTTACGTAGCGTGTTATTTTGTCACACACTTCAAGTTAATTTACTTCAACGCGCCGAACGATAACTCGAATTCTTTAATATAGTACAACCTTATACGGGATAATAGATAACATATATAATAGCTAGCACCCCTAAAAATACATTTTTATGAGAACTTCTCCCTTTCGTTTGTTCGATCACTATCTTTGCCAAAATCCATCAGCTCCCAGATGCTCAACCGATGGTCTTGTGAGCCTGCTGCGAGCCACCGACTTCGAGCTTCTTTTTCCTCCTCAGTCATTTCATCGTCCTCTTCATAGCTCTCCATCCGTAGAAACGACGAACTGGAATTCGCGAATGCGACAGTAAGACAATTCTTCGAATGATATGCGAGTGTTCCGAGCGGTTTGAAGGACTTCGTAGAGTATAACCGTATCCTGCAGAACGCCATGAAAGTCAAAATCATGGAACGCGTGAGAGTAGGATGAAAACCCACTTCCCATCCCAACCTCCAACAGCACAAACACGGTCGTCGCTACGTAGAGCGATAGCGCTGCTGCCAAGTTGCTTCGTCTTGTGCTTGCTGAATCGGGGGTGACCATGACCTTTGCTCGTTTGATCTTTATCCTTTTCTGATGGTTCCTCCCCGGCAGGGGAAGCATCCTGTACCATACATGTCATGTAATGACCGAGTAGAAAAGATGAAGAGCATACAGTGAGGTTATATCTGACAATGAAGTGGTCTGCCGATGTCGTTAAGGCGAAAGAGTGATCATGGCTGACAGTCATCGCCATCACTGACAAAAGTTGTCAGTTTCATCCCCTTTGCATGTCTCAAGCATAATGACATACCAGATTCCACGTGTCCTTTGCTCTTCCATAAACATTCCCAACCTCGGCCCTCGATGGACACCTCTCTCGAATAGTCCATGTACCGTCTAAGCATAACTTCCCCACTTTCGTACGCGGACAGTAGATGAAGGCCACCCGGATGTGCGTTAGTCGATTGTTTGAATACGTTAAGACACATCAAAATTCCTATAGAAGATTCGAATTTAGTACCATCGTGTGCATATAACTGTCTGAACTCACCAGAGCCCCCACGACCAGCAGGATCCAATCCTTCCCCTGTACTTGCGGCTTCCAACTTGCCGATAGCAGCATGCATTCTTCTGCAAGACGGTAATTCCCATATATCAGCCTGTGAAACAGTTCATAAATATCTGGAAGCCCTTTTGGACTGATGGAGCTAACAAGAGATGAATCGACCAAGTTCGGAATCGCGATTAGAGCTAAGTCAGACTGTGCAGGGTCTGAAGATGAAGAGGTAGATGCGGAGGAGTCAGCCTGATCGATGACTAGCAAAGAGAACCGACAGAAGTTCAGGGCATTGACGTCAAGAGAGTAGCACAGTTTAGGAATAGCTAGTTCAGAGCGAACAGCGGTGTCCCCAACTGATGCTTGAGCAACCATGCGGGACCATACGTGCAGCTTGTTGTCTCTTCCATGCCTAACTCAAGACAAGTGAAAGAGTCGCTGCCGTTAGCGAAGATAGACAAACATTGAACCATTTTGAACAATAGATACGTGATTACATTCTCCCCCCATTCTTGCACTCCAAGCAAGCCATCGTTGTGTGACTGCCATTCAGCGATGGACCTTAAGGTACGAGTCGATGTTACGACAACTTTCCCGGACAAATCGCCAGAATACAGCCTTTCGTTATCCTTTGAAAAGGTGACAACGTTGATTTGCGACAATGAATGAACACGAAGGATATGAGATGGGGAAGGCGCTTGCTGAGCCATGCTAAAGTAGACGTGAATTTGTGTTGCTCAGCGCAAACATCGACACAGTGTCGCAAAGACGCGAGTCAAGTTGAGGGATGAAGTCAATTCGAAGTTGAAGTCATAGATGAGCAAACTTGAAGTCGTCACGCGGCGGTACCGCCGGGGTCGCGTCTGTTGTTCTGCGCGTTCACCATAGGAGACACAGCTTTCTGACTCCTACTAGAGCGTATTTCAGCGCCGCACTACGCCTCAATCCTTTTCCCTGCATCTATACCTTCCTCAACTTCAGTTCCTTTGTTCTCATATTGCTCATATTCTGAATGTCGTTCTTCGGCGGCGGCGGCGGCGCTGCAGCAAGCACATCGAATGAACCAAAGGACATCGAGGTCTCCGATCCACCAAGTGACTCTATAAGCTCCATCTCATTCTCTACTGCTGGCGAATTCCTCGCCGTTGCGAGCTGGAACAATGAGGTATGTGCGACGGAGAAGAAGGCTGTCCCTATTGACCCTAATCTGTTCAAGGTCCGAATCTACGAAGTTAACCCACAAGGCGGTCAGACACAAGGAAAGGCTATGTACCAACATCAAGGGCCTGTACTAGGTGTCTGCTGGAACAAAGTGAGTTTATTGTATTTGAAAGCCGGCTTTTGCGCCAATACTAATCGTTAGCAATACGACAGGACGGAAGTAAAGTCTTTTCGGGTGGTGCAGACAACGCTGGAAAAATGTACGACCTTGCTACTGGACAATCATCGCAAATTGCGCAGCATGACGGTCCTATTAAGTGTGTACGATGGGTTGAGTCACCCCAGGGCGGAATCTTGGCGACTGGGAGCTGGGATAAGACCATTCGGGTAGGTGCTTTCGAATTGAAGTTAACCAGTGTCGAACTCATCTGTTTAATTGCAGTACTGGGACTTACGCCAACAAGCCCCGATCTCAACCGTGACTCTTCCAGAGAGATGTTACTCAATGGATGTTGTTTATCCACTCATGGTTGTCGGAACCGCTGAGAGACATGTCCAAATTTACAACCTCACCAATCCTACTACACCCTATCGTGTGCGTTAGATCTAAAGCTCTCTGTGTTATACAAGCTCTTATTTTCCTCCTTACATAGACACAACAATCGCCGCTCAAGTGGCAGACACGAGTCGTAACGTGTTTCCCATCCGCTGATGGTTATGCAGTAGGGAGTATCGAAGGTCGTGTTGCTATCCAGTAAGTGCTTCAATTGTCTTCTTATAACGCTGATATTGGCCTCTCGCTTATATTCTCATTTTCCAGATATGTGGAAGAAAATAAATCAAGGTTGGTCTACATCTTTTTCCTCCCCCTTACTCGCGTTGACGTTCCAAAAACAGCCAGAACTTTTCTTTCAAGTGTCATCGCAAGGATCAGGCACCGAACGTGAAGGACCAAACACTCGTGTATGCTGTAAACGACATTAACTTCCATCCTGTCCATGGCACCTTTTCCACTGCTGGATCAGACGGGACTGTCAATTTCTGGGACAAGGATGCTCGCACCCGACTAAAGAGTAAGTAATTGATATGACTTCTAAAGTACTTGAACTCATGTTCTCATTATTTCACGTATACAGCTTTTGATCCCGCCCCGGGTCCGATCAGCTGTTCGGCCTTCAACCGCAGTGGAAGTATATTTGCGTATGCAGTCTCCTATGACTGGTCAAAGGGTCATTCTGGAATGACACAAGGTCATCCAAACAAAATTATGTTGCACGCATGTAAAGAAGAGGAGGTGAAGAAGAGGACGGCGAGGAAATGAGTTTGTTCATTGCTTAAACTCTTCATCATGCATTGTTGAGTCATTATACTGCTTTTCGAATGTTGCTTGTTTTACCTGTATTATTGTAGCGCCGATAATTGACATGCTATTGTTTCACACGCGTTTCAAATGGAGGTTATAACCGTAATACATTCGTAGCTCCAGCTCGTCATTCTTCGCTGTCTTGCGTTTACGCTTCCATGGTGGGTTATATAAAGCAGATGCTTATAAAGCAGGCAGCTTTTCTAGAGTCATCTGTCGCCAACACAGAAGAGCACATCGAACCCGACAGCATCTTTCATCCCACTCTAACCTCCTGGACTGTTACAGCGATTAGCACCAACCGTATCCACTGAAGCATGGCTAAGGAAACTATCTTTCTGACAGGCGCGACTGGTACGTCAAAGAGTCCAAAAGATGGGAGATTATCTGCTAACTCCGTATCGTCAATAGGCTACATAGGAGGATGCGTGCTTTGGCGCCTACTTCACCACAAGAACTCGGCTAATTTTGACCTCAAAATTCTCGTTCGTAGTCCGGAGAAAGCAAAAATCTTTAATGAAAAGTTTGGCATAGACGCTGTTGTAGGGAGTCACAGAGATGAAGACAAACTAGAGAAGTTAGCAGCGGAAGCAGATTATGTCTTTGCAATCGTGCGTAAAACTACCTCTAGTGGTCATGTGTACTGCTAATGCTGACGAGAACTATTGTGCAACGCAGGCGGATGTTGATGATCTTCCGGCGGCGAAAGCCATTTTAAGAGGAATGAAGAAATATAAAGAAAGGACTGGGAAGGTTCCCATTCTCATTCACACTGTACGTTTCGTTCAATCAATTGAATACGATGACGCGCTAATCTCAGCGACGCGCCATAGTCTGGGACAGGTGTATTAGCAGATAATGCAGCTGGCATGTTTGCCTCTGAGAAAATCTATGACGATGCAAGCGTTGAGGATATTGATTCACTGCCTATCACGCAGATCCACAGGCCAGTGGATATTACTGTTGCTGCTGCCGATATTGAAGGTCAGGCATTTCAAGATATTATACGCCATACACGCATCTAATGATTCATATCATAGGCTATGTTAAAACTTATATTGTTATTCCCTCCACTATCTATGGCATTGCGAAGAATGGCTTCACCGAGGCTGGCGCGCAGAACCCGCACTCCATCCAGGTTCCTCAGCTCATCCGCGCCAGTCTAGACCGCGGGCAGGGTGGTATGGTTGGTTTAGGAAAGAACAAGTGGCCTAATGTTCACATTGATGATGGTGGGCTTCTTAGTCTCCAGATACGGCTACTTCATTACATTGCTTACCAACATTAAAACTCGCAGTCGCCGACCTTTATATTGTGCTCTTCGATAAGATTCGTGCAGACCCAGAGGGCACTCCCCATGGACGCGAGGGACATTTCTTCGGAGCGTCTGGCGAGCATACGCTTTACGATGTATACAAGGCGGTCGCTGAAGTCTTATTCTCCCTCGGTAAGGGGAAGAGTCCAGAGCCGACTACCTTTACCCAGGAAGACCTTGATAAATATTTTGGAGGGGTAAGTCCTATGCTTTAGTTCTTAGTATCAGGAATTATCTATCAGTCTTCTTGCAGTCAGCATATCTGGGCTCGAACTCGCGATGCGTGGCCAACCGATCGCGCTCAATCGGCTGGAACCCGGTGAAGAGCACATCTGATTTTCTTGCCTCTATCCGTCCGGAGGTAGAGGCACTTATAGTTCGTGACGCCGGGAAAGGCTACATCGCGAGACCGGATGGAGGAGTAAGCAAAGATTAATTGAAAAGAAGTCCGAATGTATAGTAAGCCCTGTAATTTGCATTTGTTTGAGTGCTCGCAACAAATTAACTGTAAATTTATATATGTCGTCTTTTAGATAGCTATCATTTAGTTCAGAGAATTCGAGTATACAAGAATACAACGCAACGCACCAGACTACAGTGGTTAAACCGCCGGACTCACGAGATTTGGAATGCATGAATCTGCCGGCACAAACACTGTCAACCTGACCCCTGTTGATGAATACGAGACAGAGTATTCAGAAACGGCCAGTTTATACCACTGAAAGAAACAAACGTTTCTCTTGCTTCTCATTAACAGTTGCTTCGGCAACCCTGTCAATCCTACGATCATCTATTTATGGGCTACTCTGGACTAAGTAAAAGTAAGGGCTGAGTCCGGTCGACACGGACCTATGGCTTGACCTAACGGTCACCCCTGGCGCTTCTGTCCTGTTCGTAACTGGTCGATCACCGCACAGACCGGTAATACTAAAGGACTCTATGCAGAAATATAGTATAGTGAGTGGCGCGTGAATAAGTTTACTCATTATATTCTCTATTCTCAGTTCGGTTGCGGTTCTTTCCTCCATAAGACCGGAGAGCCGGCCGAACATCAGGGAATCTTCTTTTTTGCTTACGGCTACTTAACCGGCCTTAAGTCCTCTGAAGCCCTGGGAAGTAAAATTCTACTGATTTACTGATTTCAGGCATGTGGTTTCATTATTCAGGAAGGGGCTTACTGAATTCAGTGCCGTCAACTGAAATCAGTGCTCTCAGTGCCTCAGTCTCCAGCATTCAAGCATATCAGAAGAATTTATTCTGGCAGTTTAATTGCAGTGCTCAAGAGTAAAAGTGTGTAAGACGTTCAAGTAGTTCATTCCATAAGTAATTCAGCATTTAATCATATAAGTAGACTTTTTCGTCTGTAGGTTTGCAGTACCCAAGCGTGTAAGTGCGTACTAAGAGGTTCCAGTATTGGTTCATTCCACAAGTAATTTAAGACAGATAAGTAGAAATCAGTGCCTCAGTGTCCCTCAGTAACTACACCACGGCATCCTGATCCAGATCGTATTTCGCCACTTCTGCCTGTTCCTCGGCATACTCAGAGAACGAAGGCCACTGCAAGTTGATGATAGTAAGTGTTTGAATACAGTGGCGGGATGGTTAAAGCCAAAGCTCACCAGTGATCGACCTGCTCTTAAAAGTCTGCGCCGTCCGTAGCCGAATCCCATAATGAACCCTCGTCGTCCTCGCGATCGCCTTCGCCTTCCCCGCCCTTTCTGTCTGCGTCATTCGCCTCGCCCTCAGAGCCTCCACTGAATCCATCACCCACGCTAAGAACCTCGTCCGCATCCTTGTTCTTATCCCGATCCTGATCCTTGTCCTCTTCATCGTCATTGTCCTCATCCTGATCCTTGTCCTCGTCTCCCTCGCCAGACACACCCTCGTCCTCCATGTCGTCCTCCCTCTCCTTGAAATCCTCAACTTCTTCGCCGTCATTATCCTTGTCTTCGTTTCTCTCCTTGCACTTACCACTTCTATTAGCGCCCTCACCATGTGTATACTCGCCGCTCGCATCCGCGTCTCCAACGTCGATATATAGGGAGAAATCCCTGCCAGTGACACCCGATCCAACAAGTTCGGCGTTCCTTCCCGCATTGACATCTTCAACGGAGTTGTAAGCTTCTATGCGGGACCGAACCTTCTCCCAGTTTGATTCAGTGAAAAACGAGGAATTTGACAATAAGTTGACATAGTCGTCCGTATGAGGCTGCCACAGAGCACTAGTGAAGTACCACTCAGCACCACCAAGCTCTTCTTTGATATTTTGCAACCGGGCTACCTGCTTATCGATTGCAACTTTGACCTGTCCATGAGAGATTCAGTGAATAAAGCCACTGCAAGTACTGAAGTAGATAGATACCGCTGTTGCCGCAAGGGCGAGGGCACCTATAGGCTTTCCTATTGTGTTCTTGTCCAATACTTTATGCCGACCCAGGGCCAAGACAATGTGCACGGACAACACTGAGACTACGAGGTCAGAGCAGAACAATCCTTGCTTCTGTGTACATTCATAGTCAATGCACGGACTCGAAGGGTGACATTGAGTGAAATCTCACACACCCTTTCCATACTATGCCAGCGTTCCCAGAGGAATGGTTCAGCTTTCTTCTTGTCGACCATCGTCTGCAACATCTTCACAATTTCTTCGGTCTCCACTGACTTAGAACGCTCGTTGCCGACGAAACTCGAAATTGACTGCTCGGCTTTCTCAAACAATTTCTTCCGCCAACTATCAGAGCACTCTCTGGGCTGCCTACAGAATAGATCATACCTGATTCAGTATGGCCGATGTAAGACAAATAGGGATGACTCAACTAAAGAACAGATGTCGGCCAATTGTGTGTCGTAACTAAGTTCGACAGAATCAAATACTTTCCCCCACAGTGTTCCGATGGACTTATTGTCTGGGTTTTGCCATGGAGTTGTGGACTTTCCGACTGCGCGATACAGCGAAGGCAGAAGAATATGAGTCCAGCCAGCCTGAGTTCCGGGAGGAAGACACTGATTCGTTGCCCCTTTTTTGCCGAGAGCGCGGGATCCCTCCCTTCCTTTACTATTTCTATCCTTATCCTCAAGTCCTACAGATGTCTGCATGTAAGCAAGTTAGTGGATGCATGTCACAAACATGAATGGATCAACGCACAGAGCTAGTAGTCCGAGAGACTTTGCGATGACCAAGATGAGCCTTGGTTGCGAGCACTTCGGGTTTGGGACTGAAGGATACTGTCGTCATCGCAGGTGATTGTGCTTGTGGTGTTGGCGACGCCTCACGACCACTTGCCTGTCAGAAGAACCGAGAATAAGTACCGAATCAATTGCAGCAATTAGCTCACACTTGCAATATGATGTGCATGAACCGCCAGTGACCTCTTCAGATTGCGAACAGAGGTAGTAGATTTCATCTGTAGCAATTAGAGGAGTTCTTACCAAGGGAAGCTCGAAGAGAATTAAATACCAGTATATCAGCCTGAGAATGACTGTCTTGCGGTTCACTCTCCTTAGCAGTATTTAAGTCCTTGTCGCTTGATCAGAAAACAATATGAAATGGAAATTAGATGTGATTGACACTAACTGTTGAGGCAGCCTGGGATGGAGGCTTCTTCATATACACGTTCATGCTAGCCTGTTTTAGATAGTAAGGAAGTGCTTTTGAAATTGGGTGGAAGAGTACGAATTACCACATCGATATGTGAGTTTGAGTCAGGCGGCGACTTCCTCTTCTTATTATTCACAATCATGCTGTCCTACACATAAACAAGGTTTAGTGGACATCCAGATACTTGCCAAAGAAAGGGGCACCAAAAGTAATCCTAATGAGTGTCGATGCCTACACATACCTGTATCTGTAGATGCGACGCTGGAGACTGCCCCCTATGACCCTCAACAGAAATACCGTCCTGACGGGAAAATAGATGAGTATACGGGTGAGGATTAAAAGCAGAATAAACTTACCAATACATCGAGTTGGGAGTTGACGATGTTTGTCATGCTCGCGCCCTATTCAGAGTACAATTTGGTAAGTAATGAAGGAAGTATATTCGACGCCGGAGGCCACAACAAAGTATGGCACCAAGTCCATGCTTTGTTGTGTAGAACTCACCTGAATGCCCGATTGTCCCTTGATATTCTTCTTCTCCAGTGCATAAAGAAAGAAAAATAAGTAGCTTGAACGAAACAGGAGATTATGAAGCCGCTTACCAGTGTTATATGAGCCTGCAACTCGGAGAGAGTGTCGCGGGATAGCTTCCTTTTCTTCAATTTGCTGCTAGCTCCATCCTGTTACGATACAGAAATGATGTTAGATAGCCATCGTTGTGCATGAGACTCCACCGACGTATAGTTATTGTGAATCAAACGATTTCTTTGAAGTATAAGCGGCACTTACATTGGCTTGGGTCGGTATTGTCAGTCTACTCATGTCCTAATTAAACGCACAATCAAAATATTAAGATTTCCTCTGCCAGTCTAATTAATGCTCCATCCAACTCACAATATCAGTGTCGGAGTCAACGAGATGTGCCGTCTGTCGTTCGCTAGCTGAGCTATTCTTTACACCTTGGAAACTCGTGAGGGTTACTGTCACTCCTTCATCCTCCCAAGGACTAAAGTTCGCATCGTCTTGCGCCGAGACGGGGAGCCTAGTTTTTCCTTGTGTCAGCCAGGCTCACAACTTGTAATAAAGATAAGAATGTGAGCATTATAAGTGAAGAAGCTGCAACTTGCCAACCCGGGTGGCATCTCGGGGTCACAGTTAAGTGCCAACCTGAGTGTGGCACCGCCGCGCGCCGGTCAAGCCGGTCACTGGCACGGTGTCGCTGTTACGACCGTCGGGAATTGTAGCGGGAAACAGTTTCGGGAAACTGGAATTCACGACAAGAACCCGCGTTCGGGAATCTGGATTCGCGACTGGGAACGAGCGTGGGAATTCTGGCGGGAAACGCGCGGGATTCTATCCAGGCGCGTCGCGGGATTCTCAAGGCCAGCTAGGACTCTTCACTGCTTTGAACGTCAAGTAAGCGGATCCCTAAGGAAGCACTCCACAAGTAAGTATTGCGCAACTAACTACACAGGAGAAAAGAGAGAGATCGCACCTAAGGAAGCACTCCACAAGAGGTCAAAAGTGAGGTGCTCCTTACGATGCCTACAGCTATTTATCTACTTCGTAAAGACTGTATAGTTAATCTACGCTAAGTGTCCTTGCGCAATGCGCACCTATCTACTACAAACGATACATGCTACGACCGCACTGCTAGGCATGTCTATCCCGTCTCTCCAGATGGCTACGGCCTGTCCGTGGACGTCAGCGTCCGGTCCGGGGCCGCGACTAGCCAGACTAGGTATGCCAGACTGTTGCAGGTCGTCACCTTGAGGTACTAACGGATTAATGAGCGTATGTTGATAAGTGAATGTACGTGTGCCGTGGCGGGTCGTCGTAAATGAATGTGTGTATGCGTGCATGGTTGCCGGGACGGTGGTGCGGGATAAGTCACGTGAGCATGGGATCGTGCGATTCGGGAATGAGGTTTCGCGCGGGGAATCCAATGGCGGGATTCTCCCCGCGGGTTTGTCTGCTCATGTCGGGATCCTTGGCGGGAAAGTGCGGGAAATGAGAAAAGGAGCCCGGGATCTCGACATTACCCCCCTCCAAAGGCGCAACTCCGGGGCGCCAAGCTTGAATCTTGCTCAGGTCACAGAGCTCGATAGCGTTGACTTCTCGAGGGGCGTCCGGGTGTTTTCGATAGAAACTGCGAATTTTAGCCTTTGCATTACCCATATCCTTTGCGGGAATCCATGTATCTTCCGCGCTCGAATATCCCTTCCATCGTACCAAATATTCAAATCTCCGTCTAAACCGTCTAGCATCCAGAACCTCTTCCACCTCGTACTCCAGATCTCCTTCTACTTCGACTGGGGGCGGCGGGGGTTGCGTTCGACCGGGAATGTCGTCTTCGTGGTATGGCGAGAGCAGCGATACGTGAAATACGGGATGAATCTTCAGCGACGCGGGGAGTTCGAGTTCGTAGGTGAGGTCACTTAGCTTTGCCTTCACTTTATACGGCCCTAGTCGTTTCGGTAATAATTTTGCGCGCTCCTGGTCGCCGAACGTTCGTCGCCTCAAGCCATACTTTATCCCCGACTGCGTACTGCGGGGCCTCGTTCCTGGCCTGATCGTAGTGCTGCTTCATGCGCTCTGCCGCAACCTCCAAAGCCGCTCTTGCCTCTTCCTGTGCCTGCTGAAGCTCCTGTAGTCGTGCGTCCGCGGCGGGGACCGTGGACAGGCCGTCGCTCGGGGCAATCGTGAATTCGGGATTGTAGCCGTAGACAAGCGCGAACGGGGATTGTCGTGTTGCCGCGTGCGCTTTCGTGTTGTGCGCGAACTCTGCCATTGGGAGTAATCCGGCCCAGTTTTCTTGTCGTGTATCTATGAAAGCCCGTAAATACTGTTCCAGCTCTTGGTTTACCCTTTCGGTTTGCCCATCTGTCTGCGGGTGATACGCAGTCGACGTGGTACCCTTGATACCGAGTCGGGAAAAGAGGGCCTTCATGAACTGCGCGACAAACTGTGGTCCGCGGTCGGATATGATCTGGCGGGGGGTTCCGTGCAGCTTCCAGACGTGCTGCAGGAATAGTTCCGCAGTTTCCGGTGCACCGATGTCAGACGTGGTCGGGATAAAATGCGCTTGCTTGGTGAGACGGTCGACCACCACGAAAATTGCGTCGTAATCCTCAGATCGGGGGAGCTGGGTGATGAAATCGCACGAAATCGCCTGCCAGGGGCCCTGCGGGATTTCGTTCGGTTGCAGGAGTCCTACCGGGCGTTGGGATCGGTTCTTCGTGCGTGCGCAGGTATCGCATCCCGAAACGTATCGTTCTACGAAGTTAGACATCCCGGGCCACCAGTAGTTGCGGCTTACCATCTCAAACGTTTTCCAACGTCCAGGATGTCCGGCAGGGAGACTGTCGTGGTAAGTCTTCACCACATCCCGGCGAATGGTCTCGTCTTTCGGGACGTAAACCTTACCCTGGTACAGGATGAGGCCTTCCTCGGTGCTCCAGTCCTCAAGTTCCTTGGTCAGGACTCGAGGCGCCTTGGACTTGACCAACTCGATTGCGTCCACCAGTTCGTCTTCATACTGATCTGACTTACGAATGCGTCGTAGGAGGGCCTGATCCCCGTGTACCTGTGTCATTCCCCGACGAATTGCTTTTAGTCGAAACATTTCGGGGGTCAAGAGGGTCCGTCCCGTGTTGTCTTCGCCTTCGGGTTGAAGATCGACGCGTCGTGACATGGCGTCGGGTTTGCCCCCGAGTCGCCCTGGGCGATGTCGAATCGTAAAGTCGAAGCGAGTGAGGAACAGACTCCACCGGGCTTGGCGTCGCGTCAGCGTTCGGGATTCAGAGAAATATAGCAGATTCTTGTGGTCAGACACGATATCGAGTTTATGACTCGCACCTTCGAGATAATGTCGCCACTCGTCAAGAGCTCTAATAATCGCGAGTAGCTCCTTGTCGTAAATCTCGTAGTTGCGTTCCGCATCGTTGAGGGATTTCGAGAAAAAGGCGACCGGATGTATCAGCCCGTCGTCGCCTTCCTGGGACAAGACCGCGCCGGTCGCGAAATCAGAGGCGTCGCATTCCACGATGAATTGTCGCGACATGTCTGGCATCATCAGGACGGGGGCGGTCGTGAACATGCGCTTGAGATAGTCGAAGGCGAACTGCTGGTTTTCTGTCCAGGCCCAGCGAACGTCCTTCTTCAGCAGCGTCGTGAGCGGTTTGACGATGTGCGAGAAATCCCGAATGAAGCGTCGATAGAAATTCGCGAACCCGAGGAAGGCTTGAATGTCTTTCACCTTTTTCGGGGTAGGCCAGTCGAGGACCGCCTGTACCTTGGCGGGATCCATCGCCACCTTTCCCTGCGAAATAATCATCCCGAGATACTCGACGGAAGTCTGTTTGAATTTGCACTTTTCGGGTTTGCAGAACAAGTCGTTTTCGCGTAGCCGTTTAAGGACTTCCCGTACGTGTTCATCGTGCTGCGATTCATCTTCGGAAAAGATTAGCAAGTCGTCAAGATAGATGATCACGTATACTCCAATGAGGTCTTTGAAGATATCGTTCATCATGTGCTGGAAGGTCGCTGGGGCATTCGTGAGCCCGAATGTCATCACCGTTGGTTCGAAATGTCCTGCCTGAGTCCGAAATGCAGCCTTCCACTCGTCGCCTTGCTTCAGTCGCACATTGTGGTAGCCCCATCGTAAATCTAGAGTCGTGAAAACCTTCGCCTTTTGCAGCGCGTCTACGAGTTCCATCGTGAGGGGAAGCGGGTATCGATTCTTGACCGTGATGTCGTTCAGTCGTCGGTAATCGACTACCATGCGCAAGGTTCCATCCTTTTTCTTGATAAAGAAGACGGGAGCCGCTGCAGGGGATTTCGAAGGTCGTATGTACCCCTTGCGCAGGTTTTCGTCAACGAATTCGCGAAGGGCATCGCGTTCAGCTGGGGCCAAGGGATAGATTTTGCTGTACGGGGGAACCTTCCCGGGTTCTAAATCTATGGCGTGGTCATACGGCTTGCGCAGTGGAAGCCTTTCGGATTCAACTTTCGAGAAAACGTCGGCAAACTCACGGAATTCGGGGGGAACTAGTTCTTCGAAGGTTTTCTCGCCTTCCTTCACCGCAGACTTCTCAGCGATGGCCTGGGAGTGGGTGTACGAGGCGGCAATTTTGTACGCGAAATGGTCGTCCGTCGTGACGAAGTAGGATTCGGCGTCGTGGTACTGGTCCCAATATTTTTCTGAGTACCGAAATCCCGGTGGGACAGCTTCCCATTCGGCCTGGGTCCTGTCGGGCCCCCAGGGGGTCTCGACTTCTTCTGCTATGGCGAGGCGGGGAAGCGGGACCAGGCGTTGCTGGTTGTCACACTGGGGCGGGCAGCGGTTGAGATCGACCACATCGTTGGTCCAGTCAATGGTTGGGTTATGGTGCCGCAACCAGTCGATCCCCATGATAATATCGTCGTCGCCAATATCCGCGACGGCCATGGTCAACTGTTCTAAGTGTCCCTTCATCTCGACGTTGAGGACTACTTCCTTGGTGATGCGTCCAATCGCGTTCGGGGAATTGTCTGCGTTTCGCAAAAGTATCGGGATTACCAAGTCCCGGGTCTGGAGTCCGTGTCGCGAAACGTAGCGGGAATTTATGAAAGTTCCCGACGCACCGCTGTCTAACATTACTGTGGCTAAGGCATCCGTCTTTCCGTCGCTAACCTGTACCGGGAACTTCAAATGTCGTCTAAGACGACGGTCTATTGTAGAGATGGTTAAATACAAGGGACCATTATTAAGAGAGTTCTTCGGCCACAAGGGCGGTTGGGTCGTATAGGGCGCGACTGAGCAATACGACCCTACTGAAAATCCGCTGGGGGCGGGGCTTCGGGATTGTGAACGTTCTTGGCGGCGGGCGTCATGGCGGCGAATGCGTTCTGTAGCACGGACTGCTGCACATTCTGGACGTACTGTTCCGCCATACGTTTGAGCGTTTCTTCGAATGACTGGAGCGCGGGGGGCGATGGGCTCGACGGGGACGTGGATTTCGTAGCCTTTAGGTTTCGGGTTGGCGGTCGCGTTGGGCAATCGCTCACTAAATGGTCTTTCTCTCCGCAGTAGTAGCATAGTCCCTTACTCCTGCGCTCCCGGCGCACCCTGTCAATCTCCATTGCGTTGGGATCCTTCGTCGAGCTTGCGCCCGCAGTCGGGATCGTACGCGGAGCTGAACTAGTGGTGCCGGGATTGCTTCGGGGCGTAGCCGCTGGCTTTGATACTGGTCCATAGGCGTGTGCGAGCCTTAGCTTCTCGTCCGTCTCGGAAACCCAGTTGACGTAGGCATCGAATTTCATATCCTTCGCCTCTGTGCTGGCGATGTGCTGGCGAACCTGGTCTTTGAGTCCCTTCCGGAACATGTCGAGGTAGATGACATCCGTCGTTGCGTCCTTGGGCCACCCGGTGAGGGCTTGGAGGGCACGGAATTGCGACGCAAACTCGGCGACCGTTCCTGTCTGGCGTAAGCGCATCAGTTTGTCGGCTGCGGCTTTGTCTGCATCGATTTCCCCGTAAGAGGCGCGAAGGGCGGCGAACAGGGCCTCCAGGCTGGCGGCTTCTGGCGGTGTCGGGATGTCCTGGAGTCGATCTAGAATGGGTCGTGCCCAGTCTTGCGCCGGCCCCCGTAGTAGCATCAGAGCAAATGCGACTTTGCGGGTTTCGTCTAGTCCTGGATGTTGTCCGAACAGGTAGAGCTTAATCTGGTGAATCCAGTTCTCCAGCTTGGCTCGTTCGCCTTCGAAGGTGTCGGGAAGCTTCATCTTGAGCCCGGCTCCGCCCCCAGACGGGGAGGCGGGCTGACTCGCAATTTGGGCTTCTAACGCCCGGTTGGCGTGCTTGAGCTGGGCGACTGTGTTCTGGACCTGATTGTGTTCGTTGACTAGCTTGGAGTAGCGCTTTTCGAGGGTGTCGAGGCGATCAAGGATGGGCTGGAGTTTGTCTTCCTCCATCGAGGAGCTAGGGGACGGGAAAGCGAAGGTGTCTGCGAGTCCTCCCCATTCCTGGTGGGACAACATCGCGGGTCGGCGGTACGGGTGCGGGGGTAGAAGTAAAGAGCGTGAGGGTGTCGAGTCCGAGCGGCGGTGAGCCAGGACTTTTGACCTAATGTTACGACCGTCGGGAATTGTAGCGGGAAACAGTTTCGGGAAACTGGAATTCACGACAAGAACCCGCGTTCGGGAATCTGGATTCGCGACTGGGAACGAGCGTGGGAATTCTGGCGGGAAACGCGCGGGATTCTATCCAGGCGCGTCGCGGGATTCTCAAGGCCAGCTAGGACTCTTCACTGCTTTGAACGTCAAGTAAGCGGATCCCTAAGGAAGCACTCCACAAGTAAGTATTGCGCAACTAACTACACAGGAGAAAAGAGAGAGATCGCACCTAAGGAAGCACTCCACAAGAGGTCAAAAGTGAGGTGCTCCTTACGATGCCTACAGCTATTTATCTACTTCGTAAAGACTGTATAGTTAATCTACGCTAAGTGTCCTTGCGCAATGCGCACCTATCTACTACAAACGATACATGCTACGACCGCACTGCTAGGCATGTCTATCCCGTCTCTCCAGATGGCTACGGCCTGTCCGTGGACGTCAGCGTCCGGTCCGGGGCCGCGACTAGCCAGACTAGGTATGCCAGACTGTTGCAGGTCGTCACCTTGAGGTACTAACGGATTAATGAGCGTATGTTGATAAGTGAATGTACGTGTGCCGTGGCGGGTCGTCGTAAATGAATGTGTGTATGCGTGCATGGTTGCCGGGACGGTGGTGCGGGATAAGTCACGTGAGCATGGGATCGTGCGATTCGGGAATGAGGTTTCGCGCGGGGAATCCAATGGCGGGATTCTCCCCGCGGGTTTGTCTGCTCATGTTGGGATCCTTGGCGGGAAAGTGCGGGAAATGAGAAAAGGAGCCCGGGATCTCGACAGTCGCCAGGCGCACTCAGGCTCAAGTTAGTAGTAGTAATACTAATCTGTAGTACGATGTCGGATAAGCTTCAAGTAGCTGAGTCTAAATCAAGCTTCACACTTACTATCAACTTGAATTTGTTTGAAATTGATCTTTCGTACTATGATGCCAACGGTTGAGTAGTAGTACGACTTAAAACTCACAAGTCGATCTCCTCTGTCCCTGCGACCTCAGGGTTTCTGCCCTCTCCGCCGAAGAATGTGGATCCATCTGTGTTGCGAAGTGCCCTAACAGGTCGCTTTGTCCTATCGTTCTGCTTCGACGTATTGGGCGACTCTATCATGTCTGTATCCTCACCAGAAAGACTGCTGTTTTGTCCTGCAAGCGTACTATGATATCCGGTGCCACTTATGGCACTATTTGAACCCTTTGCACCCTGCACGCGAGTACGGAAAGGAAGTGCACCTCTGGTATCCTTTTTCCTAACTTTCTTTGCGCGCGCTCTGTTGGGCGCATCGGAGTTAGCTGCATCATAATGTGAGTTAAAGTGGTCACCCTTGGAGTCTAAAGTCATAAAGGCAAACAACTTACGAATCTTTAAATGTTCGCCGTCTTCAGCTGCACAAGAGCTGTCTTTTTCATCGTTCGTTGAACCTGTTATGCCCATATCTCATAACTCGACTGTCACTGACTTGAAGATAAGGACTCACTAGTTTCAGGGACGCCTTTCGACTTGTTTCGCCCTCGTTTGCCAGTGCCAGCCAGCTTAGGTGCAGTTGAGCCCATATGGGTGCGAATGTCAAGAGCCTTTGACAAATTGTTCTCAAGCTCCATCGTCTCCAGTATGGCTGTTTCCTGTTGCTCTGCTGCAGTTCTTTTCTTGCGTACCTTCTCAGATGCCTCTTGTTCTTTCGCTGCCCGTTTCTGTTCCGCGATGAGTTTTCTCTTCTCTCTCGCATACGCGGCTTGCTGTGCCGCAGCTTCGCGCAGAGCTGCCCGTTCTTCCTTCTGTTTTTCCTTCTCCTCCTTCTCCCTCAATGCCTCATCACGCTTTGATGCCTGTTCTTCTCTCCTTCTCTCCTTCCCTTCCTTCTCCCTCAATATCTCCTCTTTCGTTCGACGTGTTCGCAGCTTATTGACTACCGCTCCCGGATGCTGATCGCTATTCTTAGCCCGCGTCTGTCTTTGAGTTAACATTCCTGTGCAGTAGTAATAGGGGCACACTGGCAGGTGCTATGAATATTGATGGTGAGTCGACTCAGAGTCAAAGGTGCAAGTTAAAGTTCAAGTTGAAGATGAGGGCGCCTATTCAAGGAAAATTTACGCCCACTGCCAGCCTGCCACTGGCACTCAGGCTGGCAGTGACTCGGAGTGCCAGTGAGCGAGCCTGAGTCACGGCGGTACCTGGCACTGGCGCTGGCACTGGCACTCAGGCTCACTCAGACTGGCACTGGCAGGCTTCAACTTGAAGTTGCACTCCGACTCGGATTCCGGCGACCGAGACGGCAAGCCTGACACTGGAACTGGCAGTCAGTGAGTCAAGGCACTCAGCCGCAGCCTTCTACCGTACTACTAGCAAATCTGCCAGGTAGACTACTACTAGCTCCTACTACGCGAGTCCACCTTGGCGAACTCGATTCGCTGCCAGTGCTACTTCAAGTTCAAGTTGACAGCTTCAGCCTGAGGCTGGGGATTCATGTTCTAACTTAGTAAGTCAAAAGTCGAAGTAAGTCAAAAGTCGACTTCAAGTTGCTAATAGGTACTACTATAGGTTGCATCCAAGTCGATGCCGGTAACACGGCGAAAGCCCAAACCCGTTCATTTTACTGATTTCTTCCCCCCATCCATTTGATGTACCTTCTCCGACTGCGACAGAAGGTTTAAGAATCAATCCGCAAGAACAAGACATGAATACTCAGCTCATCCATCATCATTTGCATCAGGACCTGCTGCTTATGGTTATGATTCATCACCCATTCGACCCGCACAAGTTCCAGAACCTAAAAGTATCTCGAACTCCCCCGAACTCCGGGTCGAGGGTCAACTTGAAGATAAAATGGGCTGCGGCTCTTCAAGTTACGATTACGACATCTCTATACTTACGCAGGATATCTCGATGCTTAGCATAGGCCGAGACGAGCTGCTTCAAGATTTAGACGGAGCTGATTCTCTGTCCCATCATTCTGTCACCGGAAGTGATGGCCGTAGCGCATCCTCTGAAGATTTGGACTCCGACATTGGAGATTATAAGGAGAGCGAGGATAACTTGAAGGTGTATCACAGATACTTGAATGGTGCGTGTCATGTTTATTGTCCCCGGTTTACTGCAGTACTCTGACACCTGACACCGTGCAGCCACGCCATGCGATGCGGCAGGAATTTCCTTAGAAAATGAAGAACCACCCGTTCCGCGAAAACGAACCTGTGTCTAATGTCTGGTTTCCCTATTCGTGCAGAGCAGATTTCGAGCTCGCAGATTTTCTGTATCGGGAAGAGCAAATGTCTGCTGGGAACATAACAAAAATTCTCGGAATCATGAAGGCTTATCAGCTGATTCAGGTGGCGGAGAATGTAAAATCTGGCGGATGTTCCGAATTGGATACGACAGAGCCTGACAATGACTCGGATCTAGGTATAACTAGTTCGCTACTTGATGGAGACGCACAAAATTTGTACACCGTCATTGACGCTACGGAAGTCGGTGATGTGTCTTGGAAGTCCTTTAGTAACTTCTACACGGACGACAATGGCCAAAAGGCGACAAACGAGAACACCGAGTCATGGAAGAGGAAAGAATATGATGTATGGTATCGGGATCCTCTGGAAGTGATCCGGAATTTGGTGGACAATCCGGCGTTGGAAGGCGAATTCGACTATGTCCCGTTTCGCGAGTATCAGCCGAAGGAGGACTCTGATGACAAAGAACGAGTATTCAGAAATTACATGTCCGGAAATTTTGCTTGGGAACAGGCTGTAGGTCATGAATCATAAACTCGCAGGAAACATGCTGATTATCCTTGACCTAGAACAAGATCTACGCCGAAGATAAAGCAGTCCATGGATCTATGTTTGTTCCGGTGATCTTAGGGAGCGATAAGACAACAGTCTCTGTCGGAACTGGAAATAACGAATACTATCCGTTGTATCTCTCCATCGGGAATGTATCTAACAAGGCCCGGCGGTCACAGAAATTGAATACAGTCCAGCTTGTAGCATTTCTAGCAATACCAAAGAGTGTGTATCATACCGTAATATTTGATTAGCTCTGACACATTTTGCAGCTGAGCGGCAATACGAAAAGTCAGATGAATTCCGCCGCTTTCGACATCAAATTTTTCATTCGTCTATATCAAAAATCTTGAGTTCACTGAAGACCGCCATGTCCATAAACACTGAGTTAACCATTCTCCGGTGTCCTGATGGTCACTTGCGTAGGTCGGTTCTCGGACTCGGCTCGTATATAGCCGATTATCCGGAACAGGTGAGTCTATGCGCAATATGCACTGGATGGTGCTGCAAGTAAGTACCGTCCTTTCCCAAAATCATATCCGAGTCTGAGGCAATGACTTACTGTGGCGGCATAGATGCACAGCACCTCACAAGGACCTAGATAATTTGGAATTTGTTTCAAATCCTCGAACAAAAGAGCTGCACGAACAATTGATAGATCAAGTAGATGGCAACAACATTAATAGAGCAACAATCCGGAAAGAGTACGGGTTCCACCAGGATATTGTGGTACGTACTTCAACTTCTTCACTGGATGCGTATTCTGCAACTTGTATGTTGTTCTGTAGCCTTTCACCAATGACTTTCCGCGCGCAGATATATGCGATCTCATATCTCCGGACCTGCTGCACCAAATCATCAAAGGCGTGTTCAAGGACCATCTTGTTGAGTGGATTTGCCAGTGCATGACCACGACAGAGCTGGATATTGTGGATAAAAGGCACTATTACCTTACAAGTCGTTTAATGTGAATACCATTGCTAACTTTCACGTAGAATCAGAGTTGCTGCTCCTTTTCCTGGTCTTCGCAGATTTCCTGAAGGTCGAGGCTTCAAGCAATGGACAGGTAATGATTCAAAGGCGCTTATGAAAGTATGTGGTCTTTGCATCTCACTCGAGGCGGTGGTTTGCTGATATCTGATGCAATCCACTTAGGTGTATCTTCCGGCTATTGTGGGCATTGTGCACGATGATATAATTCATGCATTGAGTGCATTTCTGGACTTCTGTTACCTTGTGCGTCGGTACACGATTACAGCCTCAAATCTTGATCAAATTAAAGCCTCTCTGGATCACTATCATCAATATCGGCAAATATTCATAGCAAAGGGCATCCGGGATAATTTTTCACTGCCACGACAACATGCCATGGTCCATTATCCAACAATGATCCCTCTCTTTGCTGCTCCTAGCGGATTGTGTTCGTCTATAACAGAAAATAAACACATTCACGCGGTCAAGGAGACATGGCGGCGCTCGAACAGAAATGATCCTTTGGGACAGATGATCACAGCAAACCAACGACTCAGCAAACTTATTGCGTCGAGGGCAGACTTCAAAAGGCGTGGACTGCTGGACGATACGCTGGCTGAGGCTATGTGGAATGCCTTGCGAGACGTTTTGCGGAAAAATATGTCAGAGTCAAAGACGGATGACGCCGAGAAGGCCCCAACCCAGAGGGAGCAGATGCAACATCATGGCGTACAAACAACAGGGGCAGCCGATGATACAGAGGACTTCTTCGATGACATTGTGGGCAACCAAGAGCAAATCGAAATTGCTGACCTGGAGGATTCCGGAAGTTCAGTGGATGAGCCCCAGTGTGGTGCGGTTCATAGCGTAGAATGCCAGCTTCGCTTGGGCGGCAGAAATGACCCTTTGAGCTTGATGTTAATGGCTTCGAAACAACGTTAGTATTACTTAGTAACCCGTGCTTTTGGTGCTGCACATCTGACTTCTCTGTTGTTATACTTGCAGAGTCCAGTAAGGTGTACCCGAAACAGCTCAACGCGCTTGCGGCGATAAAAGGCCATCCAGAGCTTCGACAGCTCCGACAGCTCATTAAAGAATACTTATTCAACAAGTACGAGAAGCGCAATTCCAACTTAAGGGGCTCCTCTGGCAGAGCCGAACCAACAGCTGAATTGGACATGAACAATGACTTCTCAATTTTCCATTCAGCCACCGCTTTCTTTGCCTACCGTGGCGAATCGATCCCAATAGAACAAGCAATGAGGGAGGTGATCAGGTCCAATCCCTCTTGGCGCGGAAAAGCAAGACATGACGCAGTCCTTGTTCGAGTTAGCCCCCGCAAAAAGGGGTTTTCAGGAATGAGAGTTGCCCGGGTTATGCTTCTTTTTTCCTTCACCGCTAAAGGGGAGCATCAGGACTGCGCTCTCGTCCAATTGTTCAAGCATGTTGGAGACTCGCCTGACCCAAAAACAAGTATGTGGATTGTCGAGCCGGAATATGAGTTAGAGACCTCTACCGCCTGTGTTGAATGCTGTTCTGGTGTGAATGCCAGTGGCAGACGTCACTATCACCGTGACTGCAAGGCTCCGAAGCTATTGGTGATAGGTATAGGGGACATCTTTCGTTTGGCTCACCTCCTTGGGGTTCCAAAGGGTGATGAATGTCCGCCGAAGTCATTGACACCTGAGAAGTCCCTGGACTTTTATGATAGATTCTATGTTAACCGATTTGCTGACATGCACATGCACGAATCTTTGTACGAAAATAGAAGTGATAAACATAAACTTTTCATTCAGCACATACGGAGTATATTGAAACTTATGAATTGAGGATACTACGGTACTGAAAGAAAATGATGTGAAAACAGACCTTCTTCAGTGTTGTAGATGATGGTAGCCAAATATTGCAGTCAGTGCGATGGTCGGAAATCATTCCCCGGGCGGCCGCCGGCGTCGAGTAGTACAGTAGTAGTAGTACTAGTAGTACTAGTACTAGTACAGTACTATTGGTACAAATTTTTTTACATAACACCAATCCAACTTGAAAGCCTGAGTGCTTTCAAGTTGAACACTGGCATTTGACTCGAACCAATGACTCGGACCTACTACTACTAGTACTAGTAGTAGTACTACCTCAGGCCGGAAGTTCTCAACTTGAATCCGGAAAGAGCCTGAGGCATGCTTCAAGTTTCCACTCACTGGTAGCTACTAGTACGTTGGCTCGAAGTTACAACTTGAAACAGTACGACAAATTCAGTGTTGAGATATAATAAAATGACAGTACTAGTTATGACCTAGTAAAAAACAAACTCTCGAGAAGCTCACATTGCCATCAGCGGACTCAAGCTCGAACTGACTCGCCGAGTCGGATCATGCCAGTGACCTACCTCAGGCCAGAAGTTCCCCATTGGCATCCGGAAAGAGGCATGCTTTCCTCTCCAAGTTAGCTATGTTTTGAACTTGAAGTTACAAATAGTACGATTAGCATAGTAGTAATACTGTATACTACATAGTACACATGAAGCGCTTCAGAGGAAAGCGTAGATATGATGGAGGATGATTGAGTAGCCTCAGGCTGATAGTGGTGTATCACTGCAGTTCCCGACTTGCATAGTATGAAATATCAAAAAAAAAACTTGAATATGAGTACTTTAAACTTCAAAATGTACCACTACTAGGCTGAGTAGTAGTACTGTAGTACTACGACTTCAAGTTCATGTTGAGCACCTGTCATAAAGATAAGTATATGAATATTATTAAATATTATTTTGTCATATTCAAGAAGATTTATTGGCGGTAGTGGTTTCTAACTTGAATACTAGTACTTATAGTACAGAGCTGACTTGTAAAGAGTAGAGTCTGAAGAGAGAAGAGTAAGTGGATCACCATAGAGTAAACCATTAAATAGTAAGAGTACAAATCCTTAAACATAATATTTGTCCATGAACGAAAAAAAACTTGTCCTTGGGCCTCAGCCAAAATGGTGTGCCGGTGACCAATGGATCGATTTGTAACCGTCAGCTAGTACACTGCCGTACTTATATCAGTACTGGTGTGGGATAGGGTCCAATTTGTCGAGAAGAGCAAATAGGATTCCATAATCCGTTAAATAGAATGGACCATACTCATGAAGTAGATCGTTGACTGTTTTCAAGACGAGAGAGTCAATATTCTCTTCTGTCGGAACAAGGGCTTCAAGATGCTCCATGTGCTCGATATCCTTGAGGAACAAGTGGGTGGACCTGTCCAGATTTTCCTCGTCTGTATCTTTGTAATCGGCATTGTCAAATCGTCCAATGCCCTGACTCGCTTCGATAATCCCTATTTGAGAGGCATCCATCTTCATCGTAAACCGACGCATTGCACCATCATTTTTGAGGAGCATATCCAAGAGCAAGTCATCAGAGAGGATAATTAAGCATTTCCTGATCCAATTGAACCTGCTCAGGATGGCCGAACGGTCTCCATATTTGCGCAGGAGTTGTCGATTTATCTTCAACGAGGATGCTACGCCGTCAGCCGAGTCGGCGCCAAGAATATCCATTGACTTCTGAATGAGTTGTTGAATGTCGGACAGAGCACCCTCTCCACCGGCACGTTCAAGTTACGTTTCCATTGACGCCGTGCATCACGTGCTGTTCCGGCTTGAAAGACAGCCTTCGTCTGAGTGGCAGAACAATTGACTTCTGTTTCCGAGAGTCGAAATGTTGGTCGACTCTGACTGTTGTCCCGAACTGCATTCGTCTAAGGCGGCTACCCAATCCTTGCATTCGTTATAGGACCAAATAAGAAGGGGCAGGAAGAACTTAAGCGCAAGCCTGGGATTTCGGGGTTTGCGTTCAGATCTTTCGAGATTCATAGCCATGACTGTCGTAAAGTGCTTCAATTGAGTAGCGAGTTCATGACGAATATTTCTCCCGAGCTCTGTGTCTTTGATGTCAATCCTTATCGCAGAGAAGACAGATTTCGTCTGTATCCAACGATTGCCGAGCTCCTTACTATCCTCAAGTCGAATTTGCCAGCGCAGGATCGTATGGTGTGAATGATAATGGGTTACTAAGCAAGTCAAAAAGTAGTCCCAGATGACGCCCCCAGTAAAAATATTGGAGAGTTTTCTTGACGGAAATGCGCCGGGAAGAACAGATATGAAGGCTGTGGCAACAGCAAGTCTGAATTCATCCACACGTTTGTTGATAAGCAGATGAAGCGGCTCAGACTGTATATCACCGAGAAGAATAGGACGAGAAGTTAGAAATGATTAAGTCAGAGTTTATTTCAAGTCCAAGATGCAGCCTGGGCTTACCATGTGATGCTTGAAGATCGCTAGCTCTTCAGTGAGTTTGAAGAGCATGTCCGTGTACTGAAATGTATTGGACTCAAGCTGATCTATCGCCCTCTCCATCTTTCTCCGCAGAGCTTGAATCTCCCTATCCCTCTTAAGGATCCTCATATTTGCTGAATCAAAGCACATCCCTAGGCGCTCAGCCAGGTGAAGCGTTTCCTGAAAGTCCTCCGACGAGAATCCGACGCGGTCTGCACGCTTTATCTTGGACGACAAACTTTTGACGATTGATTGGACCACGGTGCTATCGATAAATAGTTTTGACTGAAAGCCTCGGGGTAAGTCCTCTGTCAATTCACCAAAGATAAGCCAAGCTGCGTAGTAAGTAAGCAATATGATCCCTACCGAAATCGATAAGTTCGAGAAATGCATCCTGTTCCCAGTCGGTGCCAGACTCGGAGTCGGACCCATCGACAATCGAGCGCTTTGAGCTACTACTGTCGCGAGTACCAGGTATGGTGAATTCTGAAACGCTCTGCTCATCATCTGTATCCGGGCTAGAGACTGACTCGTCATCTGTATCCGAGCGAGAGCCTGAAGTTTCGTCCCCGCGTTCGGAACTTGACATGCTGGGAGTTTGACAGTAACCTAACTTCGAGCCTCAATGGTAAGAAATACCAGTAATGGCGTGCCACTACCAGCGGCGGAGAGTAGTAATTGAAAGAAAAGCAAGGCTTGTTGACGAAGGATGGTTCAAGTTTAAGCGCCGTGTGAACGGCGTGGATCTATAGGGGCATCATCGGTCATCATCCTCAGGCTGAGCCTGCCAGTGAGTACCAGTGCCAGTCACATTGGTGTGAGTGAATGATGACAGGCGGTAGTTACTAACTTACTAGTACTAACTTTAGTGAACTCTCACTCAGCGGAAACTCAGCAGACTGCCGATTTGTGGGACCCTCGATAAAGGCCTCTGGCAACTTGGTCCTTCAGTTATATCGGGACAATTTGAGCCACGTTCAAGTTTGTGCCACTGCCACTGCCACTGGCAGGACCCGGCCCGGGATCAGGTCAGCCTGCCAGCCCAGTGAGTGAGGCTGCCGGTGTTGGCCTAGTACTACTAGTAGTAGTAGTACTATAGTAGTAGTAGTAGTAGTAGGCCCTTCCGGCGCTCTCTTGCTATCCGAACTCAGGTGTGTCAGGCCTTGAATCCCCTCTACTTCTGGATGTCGGTTCAGCTCTCAAGAACCCGGATTCTGCCCCATCTGTCGCAACTACTTACGAAGCCCATATCATTGTGCTTGTCACCGGCCCTCCTCAACTGAAGCTCAGCCAGGCCTTGAAGATCGTCTGCCAGTGCCAGTGGCCGGAACTTGTTCAGAGCCGAATCGGATGTTCCGCACATGTATGTATTTTAGTACTACAACTAGAGCTCTAATACTACTAATACTACTACTAGTAGTATTACTAACAGTGGTAGACTCGGAGATTGTCACTCACTGGCACTCACTGGCAGGCTGGCAGGCACTGGCAGTGACAGGGGACTTCCTGTCCGGAGTTCGAAACGGGCCGTTGCCAGCAGCAACTTGAACTTCAAAGTCGTGCTGAGTCACCGGCGCCGTGCACTACTAGTACTAGTAGTACTACTACTAGTAGTAGTATAGTAGTAGTAGTAGTAGCTGCCACTGGCAGCCAGATTCAAGTTGAACTTGAACCGCTGACTCGTCACCGCCGCGTGCGTCACGGTGACTCCGACTCGCAGTCACCAGTGCCAGTGGCAACTCCGAGTCCTTGAACTTCAGCCTGCTACTACTAGTAGTGAGCGTCCGGACTAGGCTTTAGCAGTAACCCAATACCCATCCAGAGTCAAATTGAACCTGAAACTTGAACTAAACTGCGCTGGCTGTCTCTGTGCCCCAGCCCGCCGCAACTTTTATCAATACATAGCAGAAAAAACATCAACTTGAACATGGCATCAGATACTTTCAACGTATTTATGTCCGGCACAGGAAACGCTGATAGTAGGGCTCACCATATTGTTAATGGTCCGTATATCGTCATGGTATACTGACAGTTGTCTGAAATATTCACTACTAATTTCCATTCCTTTACTAAAAACAGCGGCTAGTATAGGATTGGGTTCACACCCCGTTGCGAAGGAGGATATTTACTTGGCAAACGTCCTTGACCGTATAAAATTCATCTTGCAAGCATGGGTGGAGAAACCCGGAACAAAAAAGACAGACCTAGCAGCACGCGCAGCTGTAATAATCGCAAACGGACTTCCGGACAAACCGTGAGTGACGGTCTCAGCCTGATTACTATGCGCCTGATTCTGACTCTTAAATTTGGCCCACTGGCAGTGGCGAAGTCTTGGAATCACATACCGCTCAGGCTGCTAGTGACTGTGAGGCTAGTACCAGTAAGGTGCCAGTGCTGGAAGCTGACGCCGAATCCGAGTCGTGAGTAACGGTATCAGCCTGAGTGCGCGTCCGAGTCTGACCATTCTTGAATTTGGAATGCACGCATCAAGTGGCGAAGTCACGGAATTACATGCCAGTGAGGCCGGAAACTTGAACTTGAAGGTGTCGGAACATGAAGCTGACGTATCTGAGTCGTGAGTTACGGCGCCAGCCTGAGTACGCATCCGATTCTGATCATCTGACAGTGGCAGCAACATCCACAAACACATCGGCCGTTCCCCCTACGACGATATCATGAAGGCCTTAGCCTCTATGAAAGAGCTAGAGCAACTTCGGATCGCACTGAGGAGAAAGAAAGAAGGCTTCGAGATGAAAAGGAAGATTTCGAACGGAGGCATAGGGAACTCCTGATAAATAAGCGGGACAGTGATCAGGAGCAATTAAAGCTTTTGCAGAATGAGTTGATGAAAACCAAAAAACTTATCTCAAATGTCGAATCAAACCTCTCAGAAGCCAACTTCAGCCGGGCGACTGACTCACTCCAGCTTCACAAGGAGAAGGATATACATGAGGAGCAATTGAAAAAGCATGAGGACGCTATTGAAGCTCTAAAGAAACAGCTCGCTCAAGATTACACCCTAATCGCGAGAGCTTCAGCTCAGGAGAGTCTCTTCGCCGTGACTTCGCGCAGGCTCACTAACCTGGAAAATTATCGAAAGCAGTCACTAGAAAAGGAACAGCGGATTGTAGGACATATACGGGCTATTGACGACGCATTCGTTGATGTGACTGAGGAATTGGACTCGAAGGCGGACAAAGTGACACTCGAGGAGATGGCTGGGACTTACAAGTGTTTGCAGGAGACAGTGAAGGGTCTTGTATACACAGTACACGACTTACAGATTAGTGCGGCAGCCGCCAAAGGGGTAAGCCAATTTTGAGCTGCTATCGTAAAACAAATGAAGCTCACAGGATCTCACCCAGAACGAAGCCGCCAAAGCCAGCAGTAAAATACGCACCCTCTGCGAGGACAATAGGGTAGTCGTCATGAAAAGCTTCATAATTGCGTTCCCATTAGAGAAAGGATTCTTCTCTCCAAAACAGGTCATCCCTTATGACGTTACTGGCGAAAGTGGTTTTATGATTCGAAATTTTTTGAACAAGGTTGAACAACTCTACATGAAGTTCGCGACCCTATCACCTGGGCCGGGCAAGAAGCTAAAGGAAGGACGACGTACAGGCGAAGTCGGCATGAGTGGCATAGCTCAGGGCCCAGCGACAATCCTGTCTAATGACATTGCTATCATTCCAAGGCATCTATTCGACGACCTGATTGTCGACATCACCAAGTCCTTGGCAGAGTTAGAGCTGACAGAGGCGTATGCGAAGGGAAATGATGAAGGAAAGGGAAAGGGAAAGGGGAAAGGGAAAGGGAAAGGGAAAGGGAAAGGGAAAGGGAAAGGGAAAGGGAAAGGGAAAGGGAAAGGGAAAGGGAAAGGGAAAGGGAAAGGGAAAGGGAAAGGGAAAGGGAAATGGAAAGGATGAGTTCGAGGCTGTGGATGTGTCGGAGGATGCATCGAAGGAAAAGACGGCGACGCCATACTCCTGGCAGCCACCACTTAACGCATCAATCGTCGACCAGTTCAAATTTTTCCTGGTCCGATTTTTTATAGTCTTCGAATTTCACCGAAGACTATTCTTCCTCCTCGATCGCCGGCTAAGCCAGCTGGAAAGGAACCCGATGGATCCTCAGACTATTGATTTGCTGGATGCTGACGCGGCCTGGAACACAAACGCGAAAGTAATACTGGATAAGGATTTTACCGGCTATCTCTTTGACGACCAAATGTATGAACATCGGTTCAAAGGCTTGATGGTAAAGTTCCACTTCGAGGACCACTTTGCCAGGATGGCTGAGCTGGACGGGCAAGAGTACGTGGGCCCGGAGGATATACCGTGCGTGGCTGTAGGCGGGACTCTCGAAGTGCCGCAGGTCAATGTCGCGTTGAAGGAGATGCAAGAATACTTCGACCGTTTATGCCTGAAAATGGAGGCCACCGTGCCAATGGCATCCGCCGACCTGAAAGCGGGTCAGACGAACGAACCCATCCCCAAAGCCCGTGAAGACACGAGCATGTCTCCCGATGATTTGAGACTACGGCGGCTATTGAATCGACGTAATGAGCATAGGGAGAAGGCTTTAACCCTCGACACTGCGATGAGAATTATCTTGGTAGACGAACTCGTCCCTGACATTTTCAACGACACACGATTCCGAATGTTTTTAAACAAGGTTGCCCATGACCGCTCTGAAATCAGTGACCCCGCTGGCCTTCGCACATTTGTTGAGAATGCTGAGGACATTTTGAAAGTGCAAAAGGATGTTTTCCCCGAACCTGTAAAAACCCGACTGCTCACATTATGCGAGATAGCGGATCAAAACAAGCCTTACGGCCGGAATTTCAATGAGTCGCATATCAGTGGGCGTTTTTGGGGCCAGAAGTTGCGGTCCATCTTACTAGGCGCCAACTCGCAGGCTGAGGATGAACTACCCATTGATTCTTTGGTACTTCGGATTTTAGGCGCAGGCGTGCAGCAGCTCACAGATGTGTCAACTCAGACGATCACACAGTGAAGCCACTGGCAATGGCGGATTTGGAGGTATCCGTGTACGAGTACCGTGACAGGACAACTTGAAGGGTTTGGATGCAACGAGCTGCTTGATCTTTATCTTCCTGGTCAACTACTACTAGTATGATGTTTGTCATTTTCTTGAATGGCGTGTTGCGTTCAAAGTTTGCTTCAACTTCAAGTTGAAGTTACTAGTAGTAGTAGTAGCCTCATGATTTGTACTCCACATTATCATTGAATTTGAATTCAAGTTACTTCTCAGCCACCTCAGGTTAAGGCTCCTTCAGTGGCAGCCCAGCCTCAGGTGCCAGTGAGTGCATGGTGCCACCTGAGTGCCAGTGCCACTGGCAGTCACGGTGGCACCACTGGCACTGGCAGTGACTCCGAGCCTGTCCGACTCGGAGTCGGACTCGGAGTCACGGTGGCGCCGCACCGGCGTGTGAATGATGAGTTGAAGTTGTATAAAAGACTGGCACTCACTGGCCTCGGAACTTGAACCCTCAGGCTCTGCTGGCAGTGACGTACTACCAGTACTACTATTTATTTAGTAGTAGTCTCTTGTTTTCACTTCTACTACTTACTAGTAACCAGCAACTACTACCAGTACTACCACTATGACATCCACCGCCCCCCAACCTCCAGGCTTGCCAGGGCCACATCCAAGGAATACTACTAGTAGAGCAAACAATGACCGACGCGGATGTGAGTTCTGCGTTCTCCATCTCTGTCACAGGCAATAACTGATTGCTGACTACCCCAATAGTACAAGACGAAGATGTACTGGGAGTTACAACGCCACCTTTCAGTGCGCAATGTGCGTCCTATGCCTTCCTTCACTGACACTGGCAATACTGATTACTGCATCACCCATCTCTAGTTTTGCAGGCCCTAGGGGTTAACGTTGAAGAAGCTGCAGGAGGACATTCTTCATCAATGCCGACTGAAAGTGAGTCCTTCCTTCCCTTCACTGACACTGGCGAAACTGATTGGTACTTAACCCGTTACCAGTTTCACAGGCCCCAGAAACTGCGATTACTGATGACGAACCTGTGCAAGGACAAGGTTCGGGGGAACGATTTATCATTGCCGGTGGCCCTGCCCGTGGGTCATTCACCGTCACGAGTTCCTTAGACTCGGAGGGGGGAAGCCTCCTACTATCAATTCCTCTCGCATCCCTTCAACCAGACTTGAAGTCACAGCAAACCAAGTCCGTCCTGTCTTCAGCGGTTGTGAATACGATTCTCGCGCAAAATCCTAACGCTTATCTCCCACGACGAACACATGTGTCAGAAGAGGAGCAGAAAGGTTACTACCTTGGCTTCCCTGGCTAACCGCGCCTGCTCGGGCGAACCGGTCCCAATTGGACGGCGACCAAAAAACGTAAATATGTGGGCATTGTTGGAAATCACCGGATTGCCAATGTATGGCCGCAACTGCTCAAGAAGATCATGAAGTATCTTGATTCCGAGAATTTGCGGTGGAACAGTCTGGAAGCCAACCGTGTTGCCTACGGAGATAGTCGGGTGTGCCCTGTTTTTGTTTTGATCGGAGTCAACGACCCGTCACTTCGCACTGAAGATGCGTGCCGCATCGCGGAACGCGTTAAAGAGTTCCTCTTTGAAATGCGCATCTTCGACGTTGAGGTCGAGCTCAGGGAGCAAAAAATCATTAGCGCCTCAGGCCAGGGCAAAGCTTCTGTCAGTGTTCCACCTGTTGTGCGCACTGGCACCGGCGACTCAAATACTCTGGCTAGCGGTCATGCTGAGACTGGCGTTGGCAATACCGCTCCCGTTCACACTGGCTTCAGTTTTCATCCGGAACTCACCAACCTTCCCAGACGTTCCGATCGTCGCACTGCTCCGACGAACAATGGAGGTGCGGGGGATGTCACTGAGCATAATGACGGTAACAGCACCAGGCCCCTTGTCGCTAGCGCTCACGGGGCAGAACCCTACGCCTACCCAACAGAGATACTGTTCACCGCACCTGCGGGAGCCGATAATTATTTCCGCCTGTGGGATCGCATGATGGATTTCCCAAGCAGGCCAGTGGCAGCTGCCAACAAGCCAATCAGTCGTATGACACCGTCTTTCTCCATGGTCACAGGAACTTGCCTTGGCAATCTGGAGGGTGGCTTCTCAACGGGGTCGCTCTTTATCCTACAAAAGCTCGATAACACGACGTTCAAGGTGTTCATCCTCGGTACTCGCCATGGCAACGTTCCTTCGAAATTCGGAGACTACGATCCATACGCAGATACAACAAATAAGCCGCGCGACCCAAACGACAATTGCCCAATTTATCTCTTCTCTCGCGAGGCTCTAGCCGCCCATGTGCCAATGATTGGCGCGCTTCACGATGAGTTAGAAGCGGCAGCGTTTACTCAGCCACTGGCACCTGATCTTCCGCCGTCTGCTGAACAACAAGCTTTCGCGGATATCGTAAACAAGTGTCAATTCATTGAGCAATCTTGGCTTGATAAGACGTCATCGCCATGTTTGTGGATTAATAATTGTATTGGGAAAGTGGCCAATGCTCCCCCTCGAAGAATGGGTAACTTGACTATCTCCAAGACACCCTACCTTACGGATTGGTGCTTGATCGAGGTGGACGACCAATGCCTCCCCAACGAATTTGAATTTTCCTCTACTGATGGTGAAGGTCTCAGTTGGAACAATTTCTATAACGTCATCGACATTAATAGGCTTCCTCCATCGTCGGCAGCTCAGTCTGTACCACGAGAAGCACTCTTGTCTAGGCTTGGCTGGAAAGGGAGGGACTTCTTTAGTCCAATCCGAATTGCGGGATATGTTCCGGAAGAAAATATATTCCCCCGGGTCCAGGAGCACCAATTGGACGCAGATTATGATTATGGATGGACTTTCATCGACAATCTCGTCGCTGTGGGGTTTAAGCGAACTGTGTACAAATGGGGCTGGAAAACTGGCCATACGTTAGGCGAGGTCAACAACGTTGCTGCCGTTCTCAGATCTATGCAGGTTTCCCCTGGGCACGTTGAGCAGACTACGCATATTGCTTTACAGATCCCACCGGGTTCGGTTGGTTTAGGGAATATCGGGCATAGGAACAATGCTATGTTCGCAGAACCGGGGGATTCGGGTGCCATAATCATTGATCAGCACAGACGTGCAGTTGGTACCATTTCAGCTTGCGGACTCATCGAAGCGAGGGATAGGGATAATCAGAGTGTACTCGACGGTTATACTTATGGTGTCGCTCTATGGCAAACGGTGAAAGATCTTGAGACCTCTTTTTCTCTAGCTGAAAGTGAATTCAAGCTAGGCATGAATGCACTTCCGGACAATGAAGTATAACGATGCTCCTCTCAACTCCTATAGTAGTAATTAGTGGAGCTCTTTTCTTATTCTCATGCGATGGTGTTGCGTATTCGTACGTTTGTTTCCTGCTCTGTGTTTGATGGCCTTTGGCGTGCGCTTTATGTGGTAGTACATGTATGACTTGAGGAAATGGGAATGATATTGCAAGTGTGGTTTCCATCCGTGAACTTGAAGTATACTGCTAGCTAGTAGCCAGTGATAACTTGAACTTGTACTTGTTCTAGTGACATGATTCGCGACTTGGACTCGGACAGTTGGAGGATCGTCTTCCCTCGGCGGATGGGCCCTGATTTGAAGTTTATGGGGAATTATTGCTTATTACTTCAAGATGAAGCCACTTGAACTTCAGGCTGTATAATCATGGTCTTGAATCATTGTATGCGTAACAACGTTGGAAGTTAAACTTGAAGGGGACACGGAAAGTTCAAGTTGCGGAGTCATACGACTCAGCCTCCAAGTCGGATCATGATGCATTGCCATCGTTCAAGTTGAAGCTCAGGCTGCCACTGCCAGTGGCAGTGGACTCTGACCCTCCTCAGGCTCCGGTACCGAACTACCACCATGTTCGAGTAATACTGCTATAGTAGTGGGTTTATCATAAGATACATTTCTGCAAATACTGTGAGATATATATATTGTAGACGATGCACGAAGAGGCAGCATGAAGATGGTTTACGGCATAAAGGAAATAGGGATAGATATGTACGAGGTCTGTACAACTTGAAGGATGGGGAATGGCGAAGAAAGAACTTGAAGGACCTCCTGAAGACTCGGAGAAACATGAAATAGAGTGGATAGAAAAGGTGAGTAAATATGAATGCAATCCAAGGAACCACAACTCATATGTACCATCATGATGATAGGCTTCGTACTACATAAGTACTATTTCAGTGCACGCGACATCATCTCTGCTGGTCCTGGCACTGACAAACGTCAGCCTGAGCAGCTTCGTTTTCGAACTTGTTGAAGCTACAGCCTGCCAGTGACTACTTAATTTGTCACACGTTACCCCTCATGAAGGACAGAAGGGTGTTAAAGCACTTTACCATCACATTTGAGGTCTCAAGAACTGCATAGTGATAGAAGTATGGATATCATATAAGTTTTTGAGATAATATCGAGAAAATGAGGCAGGAAAAAGTGAACAAGAGCATAGATTTTAGCTCAGCCTGCTGCCACTGCACTGGCAGTGGCAGCCTTGGTGCCACTGGCAGTGCCAGTGAGCGCACAGCCAAAATCATAGGAAGGTATCCTGTGACTGCCAGTGTCACTTCAAGTTGAGTCACCGCTTTTTACACCCACCTCAGGCTGTATTGTTGAACTTGTACTTCCTCCACCGTTTTCCTCGAGGAAGCCCAAGAAACCTACGGCGACGTGGGCGAACTACACAACCTCGCTATCGCTCGGAATTACAGGCCCAGACGAGGAACGAAATTACCTGAGCTCGAACGTTGAAAGACTCAGTGTTTAGTAGGCGATTGGAAAGTTGTCGCACCACCCCCCTCCGCGGTTCCCCGGTCACTCAAAAGAAGGCGTGCTTTAAGGCGGACAGCCGCAGACTCGGACCCAAGAGGCGAAGATAGAAAGTGTGGTGGACGAGGAGGAGTGCTAGCCTGAGTGGGCTTGAAACAGTTTGAATGTGTCTCGATCTCTTGAAATTTCGTGAGTTCCTTCTTTCCGTTACCGATTCCGAGTCCTTGGAAATCAGGTATCACGAAGTTTTTAAATGTTTCTTCAGAGAAATGAAGACAGCTTCAAAATGACTGTGACTCGATCTCTTAAAATTTCGTGAGTTCCTTTTTTCCGTCTCCTCGGAAATCAAATATCACAAAGTCTTCACAATGCTTCTTCAGAGAAATGAAGACAGCTTCAAGATGACTGTGACTCGATCTCTTAAAATTTTGTGAGTTCTTTTTTCCGGATCAACTTCGGAAATCAGATATAACAAAGTCTCCCAATGCTTCTTCAGAGTAATGAAATCAAGAAGACGACTTCAAGATGAACTTTACTTGATTTCGTACTAAAGCGGATTTATTCTCTTCCATCAGAATCAGAGCGCTGCGCAGTGTGACTCGGACTCGCAGGCGGTGTGCGGTGAGCGCTCTTTCGAATAATCCAGAAGAATGGTTCAAACAGCTTCAAGTTATAAAAGGAGGACAAAATATCTCTTTGCTAAATATCCTATGCTCGCGCGATCATTAACTGTCATGCTACTCAACATTATAACCTTTATCCTGCGCTTCATAGCAGCATTTATGTCTAATTGCGGAGTCCGAGTCGGAGGAAGGCGCGAGTTGGACGAAGAGGACGCGATTGACAAAGGTGATTCAAGCCGTTTACTATCTCAGTACAGATTGAGAGCTGACCCTTTGTTTCCTACAATATATACGATAGACTCGGAGAATTCTGACGCTACTAGTGGCAGCGTCGGTTGTTATGAGAGGTGTGAGGTTCGTTCAAAAAATGCTAGGGTATGTATAACTTCCTGCCTCAGCACTGTTTATTCACTTACAAGTAGTCTACCATCTTCCAGTCTCTCTCTATGATTCAGGGCTTGACTTTTCAAAATTTCCACAACAACTTAAATCGACACAGGCATGACTCAGGCTAGTACTACTCTAGTACTAGTAGTAGTAGTAGCGGTGCTCCTTCAAGTGCAAATTGTTTTCTCGCTTCCACCAGAACAAACATTTTACTTTACTATGAAAGATTAGAAATATCATATTGCTGGCATGTGTTTATCAGATATAATATGTATTCAAGTTGGTAAGTGCAATGATACACAGCATCAAAGTTGAGTGATGACATCCAATTTGGAGAACTTCCGTTTCGAAACTGATGCACTTATGTTGCACTTACCATTGCACTTGAACTGCCCACTGGCATGCCGGTGCTTAAACCTCACTTAATCCTGGCTTGCCGCCTGATGTACAATTCCCCTCCTTTTGCACTGATTTTATCCTGAAACGCCGTGTTTTAAGGCCATCAGGCAGCCAGACAACCCTTCAGGCAGGCGTGGCAGCGCTTCGACCCATTTAAGAAAGCTTCAGGGCGCGCCAGGACGCGCCAGTCGCCGTAAGCAAAAGGAAGTTTCCCTGATGAAGGTCCTATTGGGTCCTGAACGACATATGTACTCGATGCAGACGATAAATGCTCAATCGATGGATAATGTTTGCGTGGTATAGTGTCCAGGCGTTCACTTTTTGACCAGTTGTTAACAAGAAAGCCTTTAGACTAACGTTACAACAGCAGAGCAAGCAAGCATTTCCGGTTCTGAAAGAGATAACGAGACTCGGAGGTGCCGGAGTTCACCTGTTATCTTGACCGGCTCCAGTCAGAAAATGTAATTTTGTTCGATTTGTTCTGAAGAGAACTTATTCATCCATCAATCCCGGGTTTTGTCATCATCCGTCATCTCGCGTACCTTGCTAAGCACGGCGACCTTGTGAACAATTATCAAGCTGATTACAGAGCATGCTTTCAACCTTTATTGCTCGCTATCGGACATCGACTATGTTTTCGAGTCTACTCGCATGGATAGATGTAGGAGCGTATAAAAGCGTAATGTTTTTACAGGCAACTCTCATTCATAACCTAGTATCACATCTGCCCAACAAAGCAGTATCTCAGCCAACATCAATCCCTATATTCAGAATATGACTAAAACTACCATTTTTCTGACAGGAGCAACGGGTACGTCAGTCTTACGGAATTAATATTCACCTGCTAACTCCGCGATCAAACGTTAAAGGTTATATCGGAGGCTCTGTCCTCTGGCGCCTGCTTCACCACAAGGATGTAGCTAACTTCAATCTCAAAGTCCTGGTACGCAGTGCCGAAAAGGCGAAGATCTTCAGCGAGAAGTTCGGGATAGATGCCATTGTCGGAAGCTACCAGGAAGAAGACAAATTAGAGAATTTGGCAGCGGAAGCAGATTATGTGTTCGCGATCGTACGTCTCCGTTTGATGCTCACCTTCCGCGATCTGCTAGCTAATGCAAAGCATCCTGCGTAGGCGGATGCTGGGAACCTTCCCGCGACTAAAGCCATTCTCAGGGGAGCAAAGAAATACAAAGAAAGGACGGGGAAGACTCCAGCTCTCATTCATACTGTACGTACCGATATTATAGCTTCGATACGCCAAATGATTTGGACTCAAAACGCACATTAAGTCTGGGACAGGTGTTCTTGCTGACAACGCGGCTGGATTGTTCGCTAGTGAGAAGATATACGACGATGCGTCTGTCGAAGACATTCAATCGCTAGGTCCCACGCAACCTTTCAGAGCAATAGAACTGGCCGTCACTGCCGCTGATTCTGAGGGTAAGACCTTTTGTTGTATAATGGAGAAAACATCTCTCACTAAATCTCAAAATAGGATACGTTAAAACCTATATCATCAGTCCTTCGACTATATATGGGATTGCGAAGAACGGCTTTACCCAGGCTGGAATACAGCACTCGCACTCCATCCAGGTCCCAATGTTTATTCGTGCCAGTCTTGGTCGTGGACAAGGCGGCATGGTCGGTCTGGGAAAGAACAAGTGGCCTAACGTGGACGTCGACGACGGTGAGCATTTCATCTCTTCAAGAGAAGTTCTTTTATTTACTTGGAATTACAGTTGCGGACCTTTACATTGTGCTCTTTGACAAGATTCGCGCAGATCCAAAGAGCACCCCGCACGGGCGTGAGGGGTATTACTTCGGGGCATCAGGCGAACACCTATTGTATGATGTTGCCAAATCTATCGCAGAGGCCTTGGTCGCACTCGGCAAGGGAAAGAGCCCAGAGCCAACGACCTTCACTCAAGAAGATCTTGATAAATACTTTGGAGGGGTACGTCGTGTCGTCTGATATTCAACACGGACTTGTTCGCTAATGCAACATCTTCACCTATACAGTCCCCATTCTTCGGCTGCAACTCTCGAGCAGTAGCCAATAGGTCGCTGTCCATTGGGTGGAGACCCTTGAAGAGTACTCCTGATCTCCTGGCATCCATTCGTCCAGAAGTAGAGGCAATTGTTGCCCAAGGTGCATGAAGGAATACGTGTACATCACAAGGTGTGGTGAAATAGTGATCAGATAGGATAGAGTGTTTTCAAGTCTGTGAATGAAGAGCAGTATGATTAACTGAATTAACTCGTCATCATTGTTGAATTACAGTTTACATTGGAACCCGACGTAAACTATCAGTAAAACAAATTAATGGTATAATGTTAACGAACTCGTTCATCCCTAAGCACCTTACTTGTAATATACTCTTTTACCGCTGATATAACATCGAGGTACTCCCCTCCATTCGGTAGAAGACGCCTCCGCCGCCGATAATTGTTGTTTCCTTTGAAGTACTATGTACATAGAAGAAGCAATAGTGGCGATGCGTAATTGTCGATGTCAGCCTAAGTGCCTGTCTGTGCTAATGAATTCGAGGACCTGCTAGTGTTATATTCATACGTAGAAAAGTGTATGCGTCCGCTTCAAGAGGCTGTAGCTGAAAGCATTGAAATAGCTTCGGTCTAGTGGTATTATCAAATCTTTGTGTAAATTTGGTTTTAGTACAGATAAACAACGAAACTGAACTGAAAATAATGATTAAATCCTGATAATACATAATCGAGGATAGATGAATAATGCTTAGGATGATTGAGATGAGTGGTCAAATGCAAATGCAATGAGTCCTAGGAATTGTCCATGAACTCCACGTCAGTCTAGTCGTCAAAATTTTGTGCTTCGTATCACTCCGCCTTCCCATCTTTCGCCTTTTCCTGCCTCCGTGCCTCTGCAGCTTTCACCTCTAATAATGGGTCCAGCTCCTTCGCCGGTTGACGGTACGAGCCGCACGCGCGATCTGCCCATGTGAAGTACTGGCCGTAGTTTACGGTATAGTAGAGGTGGTGCAGCGTGTGATGGGCAGGACCATTAATAATCTTCTCAAGTGGATGGCCTGTGATCATATCGGAGTCGTGGATGAAGATGCTCCAGAAGTTGACCGCAACAAAGAGCGCAAGGTAGAGATGTCGTTGCAACGGGAAAAGGCAGATGAAAAGATGATATGGAACTGATTGCGCGTACCCATCAACTGGGTGGAACGCATGAGACGCAAAAGGCGTCGGTACTGCGAAAGGGTAATGTGCGTCAGAGTTAGATATTGAAAAATCATAACGGAAGTAATACGAACTTAACCACTTGTGATGCGGCTTGTGGAGACGCTTATAGAGAATCGGATGATGAAGCCCGCGGTGTACCCAGTAGATGCAGTAATCGGTGAACAGGAGGAACCTTCACGGACAGTCAGACTCAATTGAGTTATCCGAATAGAAACGAATTTACTCACCATAGGATGGAAAAGAAGAAGTATGCCCATCCATAGTCGCTCACGTCATCGTATAGTAGTGAATAGCCCCGCACTTCCGCGATGAACCACGGAAGCGTTAATAGCGTCATCCCCGGAAACGCCTTCAAGCTTGTGGTAATTTCCAGACGTACTTGGTCCTTAAGGAACCGCGGGTGTTTCATCATTTCGTGGTTGAAGATGAAATAGTAGGAGAAGCCAGCGAAGACGAAGTAAAGGAAGAAAATGCCCAATAGTGTTAGCACCGATAATGATATTATTTGCCTCGGAAGGTAGTCTCGTGGCCACGCAGACGCTTGCGATAGTTCAGAGAAGGATAAGGGTAGTTGGGGGTGTGGTAGTTGCGACCAGGCGAGTATGTCCTCCCATGAAGAACTCCAGCCGAGAAGAGGCTTGACTGTTGCGGAGGCATTGAGACTCGAATAGAACAAGTCCGGAGCAGATGGTCTCGCGAACGCGGATGCGGGGACGACCGTTGCCCACACTCTGTCGAGAATGAGCTGGTCGCAGAGGTTAAGGATGATGTCCATGTTATTTCAGCTCGCCGTCGTCGAGCGGAGTAGCGTTGAGCTATAGGATGGCGACGAGCAAACCTCGACGAAGAGGTTGAAGTAGGAGGGGAAGGGAGGACGGAACAAAATGAGCATGCTGACAAGCTTAGATAAATACTAACAGTCGAGGAAATCAGGCCACAATAATTTTTTCTGCGGGCCCGCGTCGACGGAAGAGGTTGATGACGTGACTAAGCACGGACTACGCCACCCGATACCGTGACCACGATAAGATAACAGTCAGACCTGGCCCCTGGGCGCCTTCTTCGTGATAGAGATCATCATACGACTTCATTTATTTAATCAAATGCCCTCGAAGAACTTCGTCACGGTAGGTCGCATCCAGACAGGGTTTGTTGCGCAACTTTCACACTTTATGCGTCGTAATTGTTCCAAACGTTCATGCACGGAAGTCGTGCCAGGCACATGTTTCTATATTTATAGGTTAAGTTCATGTCTGTGAGCTGGCACGGAACCGCCGAGAAATCATCTTGGCGTGAGCTTGAGACTCGATAGCTATTCTTATACGTACGTCGCACACCAGTGAGGTGTAAAATGGTTACTCATACGCATGAAGACCGTTGCGATTCTTGGAGCATAAGGAAAGGCTTCGTTATTTAATCCCTTTGGATGTGACTTCTACGGCTTACAAGATGACATCTGTATTCCCTGTTCAACTCGCAAGAGTGAAGGGGTCAAGCTATCTAAAGGAAAGGCCAGAAGACGGGGACGTTCCTATTGTGAAATTTAAGAACAAATAAATAAACTGTATCAGATTGTTCAAGTACCTTTTGTATTCTTTCCACTTCGGATCAGCACTCCATTTTTCGTCCCCAGCTCTCTGCGAAAAAAGGGAAGGATATTAGAGATTCAGTCCGAAGAGAAGGGAAACAATACCTCGAGAGGTGGCACGCCAGAAACCTAAATGTAAATGCACAGGTTTCTGTAAGAATGCTGATAACCTTCCAAAACGAAACGGAAAACGTACATATCTGGTCAGAAGGAAGGTAAAAATTGGACTGGCGGCCGCGACAAGGGGCGTCCAAGTAGAGTGACTGCTCTGAAGTGAAGCGGTTGAAAGTGCCCACATTCCAGTCCAAATTCCGACTTCGCCAACGTAACTAAAGGTATTATTATTATCACCCATAAGCTCCTTTTAAGACTGTTAGACATAATACTCACTTTGGATGACGTGAGATAGACCACAACCCGGAGGTGATGAACGGCTGGTCATGCTTCTTGCTGTCTTTCGCTTTTCTCCAGGAGGTCTTCTGATGATCTGCAAGAGCTTCAAAAGCGAAAGACGAGGCAAATAGACCTAGAGATAGGAAATCTCGAACTCCTAATGCAGGATGCAGGCGAGCAGGTAGAACATTGACCTGAATATCAACTTTTAATCAGAACATGTTTCTTACGCAGGCGCGTGGCAAATTCTACCAAGTAAATCGGAAGCCCAACTAAGAAGACCCATGTGGCTAATATGTATATGTTAGCTTAACTTAGACTCAAATATAGGACGAGCATACCTTGAGCCATCCAATAAAACGTGAATGTCATTGGCTTGTGTTTAACTACGTCAAACCGTGAATCACCGCCGGCTTTAATCGCACGCTAGTTTGAACCCGTTTATCGAACAGAGCAGATAGATCACGCATGCACTTACAGAGGCCAAAAAGTACCCCAGTCGCACGCTCCATAGAGTAAGGCACCCAGAAAGGAGTAGCTGACGTGGTGCAAAGGACTTGATACCAGGCAAAGGACCAGGTTTGCCAAGATAATATTTGTTCTTCAGCGCGGGGTAATAAAGTGATACAATTGTTGTAGAAAGAAAGCCAAGCGCCCCGCACAAATCGTAATATTTCTCTGAGGCTTGTGGAACAAAAACGAGGGCACACACTATACGGTGCATTGGTCAAATGTCGATGGGCATGATTAATGCTACTCACAAGCTTGGAATCCATACGCGCTCGCAAGCGTGGGTATCATCCTAGAGAAGATAGCCATTGACGCTGTTTGTTTCTTTTTCCTGTAAGTTGCAGCCCGAACGTCACGAAGAGGACGCGTTTGCCGAGATGATGGTGGTTCGAGATAAAGAGGTGATGCCAGCAGCGTTTTGCAGAGTCCCCTTTACCCCTACATATAGTCAGTTTCTCTGAGCGCGTGATGGGCAGGGAAGGCGATTGCGGCTGATCATCGTAGTGACCAGAATTCGCCGTTGAAGTCAACTGAAGCTGCAGACTGGGAAGACCGCGAGGCTTCAAGTTCGTCCTACGTCACCGGCATATCATGATGCACAAACAAGTCCAAATATGTGGCATACCCAGCTTCCATCTCCCCCGTACATCGTTGAGCACGTCGACGCCGACGACAGCGACAGCGACGACTTACGGATATGCCGGTCAATCCTTTGAGGTATCGTGTACTTGCTTTGTATAAAGAATTGCATCGGCTGGGCCGCGATTATCCTGACCCTTCGTGAGCATGACAACCTTACTATTTGAAGCTTTTCCTTACTGTTGTGCGCTCAATAGATATGACTTCAATGGCCGCATGAGACGATTGTTTGAAAGTGCGTAGAACATAACTCGCGAAGATGGTATCATTATAACAGAAGAAAAGGAAACAGGACTCTGACTGAACCTGAGGAGATCGAGAAAGCATTGAAGCTTGGCGAGTATATCAAGAACGGTACGAGTTCACACTAATGTACTCTTCAGTATCTAATCTCAGTTTCATTTCAGAGACTCTCGCACTCTATTCACTCAGAAAGTATCGACATCTGAAGAGGGTGTATAAACCGAACGACGATTCTCCAAATGAAACGCCGCCTATTTGACAAAGAGTCAGAGACAGGTCGTCCTTTTGCATCCCGCCTTTCGCTTCCTCAACAGCATGTATACAAGAGGACCTATTATATTACGTGGCTGAGTCGGAATGTCGCGTCGCTCAGACTCTGGCGTAAACGAAGGAAAACACGACAGATGGAGTTAGTCGTGACCGAAAGTGCCGTGTATGGGAAGTATGGAACGATGCTTCAAGTTGCGGATGCAATTTAGTGTACTTGGGTCTTTTGTACGGGTGAGAGTGCTTCTGTAGGTACGTTTAGTCGAAACATTTCACTTCAGATACTGACTGGAACTTGTTACATTGGCCAGAAACCCGATTTATGTATATGCATAGTGTTTACCATTCCGCTAATAATTGAAGGATCCTCGCCTCCAACGGTGTGGGACTGATTTATCTTCGACATGCACTGGCAATGACAACATACATCGACAAGCTTAAGTCAGCGAACGAGCCAACGTCTTAAATAATGTTTTTTCGAGGATGAAAGCAAACTAAAAACTTCAGCGAACAAGAAATCACCATGACTATTGTCGGTCCTTTCTGCAACAGCCCAAACAGACAATCCCAATTGAGAGAATTATGATGCTAACATTGATGTATCATACATCAATGTTAGCATTGTATGGAATGTATTTCCTCAACGGCGAACTCGAGCATCTTAGTAAGTAATTGGGATTAATTGCAGGATTCATTCACTCATAGTCGTACAATCTTTCAGCAATGCTATGCCTATAATCAACGACGGAAAAAATCGTGAAGTAGACCATGATCCCAGCGTCCATCAAATGCCAAGCTACTCGTACAAGTTACGGTAAGCATGAGATTAAGAGCATGGCTTACTAAGTTGACGTACCTTAAGGGCAATGACAGATAGAGCCGGAGCTCCCAATGTGTACGCCAGGAGGACAGACGAAGTCGCAGCGAATGCCAGAAGGCGAGAAAACTGTAGCTGTCGTTGTTGCTGTTGCTGTATCCTGTGGGCTGGGACTGGCAAACACTGAGGTTGCGAGGAGGCTAGCGACGAAGAAAGCAACAGAGGTGAAGCGCATACTTATTGTTGACTGTTGAGTGGGTGATTAGATGGATTGAAAGCGATGGTGAGAGGGACGTTTGGTGAGAGGTTGTTTGATTTGAGCTGAATAACTTCTTTGCCTTTCGTATTTATGTGTGCCTCTTCAACTCACAGGGTAGTACGGACAGTATGCCGCACTTGTCCATCTACTACTCTCGGCATTCCATGTCATGCGCCAGAGGTTATGTGATACCATTCTTCTGTTGTTCTCGACTAAACATTGGATAATTTTCTTCTTTCTGTAAGGGTGGTATGATAATTATCGGTCCCTTAGCTGATAAATGATGGGGCTGCCAGTGCCGTCCAGGTGTGTCCGAGACTTGGCGTTGCCGGTCCCACTCCCACGTCACTGGCCGTTTCGCCGTTAACCCCTACGGACAAAGGGGGTTTGACGCTTTAGCCGACTGCATAGTTGCCTGGAGCAACTGCGACGACCCTGACTTTGCTGTGGAACGTGTCTTTCTTTTGCCAGGGGACCATTTCACCTGGAATTTGGTGTTTGGAAAGAACGCCGATCAATGATGTAAATGTGTCTAAATGCTAATTCAGTCTACTTTTAGAACATCGATCATCCTGCATTTTGCCGCCCATCGTCGGACTCGCTTTGCACCGAACATCTTTCATCTACAACGGGTCGCCGGTCTGTGGAAGCAAATTGGTGATAATTGAGCATCCTATTCAACTCGATCTCATTTCTCCTAACGTACTGTCCGCTCCTGCCAGGCTTTTCCGAGGAGATTTATGAGAAAGGTACTGCTTGAACTAGTCAGTGAATCTATGTCTGGTAAAGGGGGACAAAATCTCACGTTCAAGGGCAATGGCAAATACTGCCGTCAGTTCCGAAGTGCACACCAGGCGGGCATACAAAGAGACACAATGGCTTCACTGTAGAAGGACTCGGAGCAGGGATGGCCGTGGTCGACAGAGCGGTTGCCGTTGGCACTGCGCCAGCGAGGGCTGACATCGATATGACTGTGAATAAGGTTGCGAGAATTATCGATGAAACGCTGTTCTGCATAACTTTGGTTCCGAGTGAGTCGTTTGAGTGAGTTGTTTCCGGAAGTCTGTTCGACATCATAGGCAATCTGAATCCTTATATATTGAAATTCTAGTATTCTTTCCCTGTATCATCTTTTCATGTGCAGGATTTCTGGGCAACTTGAACACAGTCCGAGCGCTGAAATTGCTTGCGGGATATACGTAGATTAACTATCTTTACCCTTCGGGTTTTTCTGGTAGGGACACTAATGACCGTCGTTTGCAGTGCTCTGGTTTTTCCTTCCGATACGCTTATCACGATGATCTGACTTGCGGGGGTAGAAACCGGGTATCAAGAGGATCATGCAACATGGATTGGGTCTTACTTTCTCATACATCTCGTACCTGTAACGTTAGGTATGTACACCACTGGTTGTGCCTTGTCCAGACTGATCTTTTCTTGAAATACACAATAACGCTGGCCGGTTAATTACGGGGCGCTCTGGCAAAAAAGTCTCGATCCTATCTTCTGCAGGTTCGTGCAGATGAATTAGATGCCGCAGCTAATTTGATGCTTTTGCTATCCGTGGAGTTCATTGTCACAATGGCTGTCAAAAGTTGTGTAGCTTTGGGAAGGTCAGATGGGTTAGCCTCGTACATTCTACACAATGATCCAATTTCTACGGGATTATTCAGTAACTTAGTCTCGTGCGGAAGTTCAGGTATACCCGGCTCACTGTCTCTCCCACCAGTGTTCACGATGTTCCAAGAAGTTCTCATCGCTCCCGCTTAATCTGCGGACCTGTGTTTCTCAAGCTCCGCCAATGTATGGTATTTATGTCAGTCCGTTTCATATACTTATAATTGTAACAGCCTACTGACTCACAATTCCAATGCATGTCCTTTGTTAGACCTTGACTAATCAAATCGAAGGCATATGATCGAAAAGGAGGTTAGCATTGACATTTAGGAGTTCGGTGGTCGCGGTGCTGGTGCGATGTATCCTCCGTATTGCTAGGGGCAAGACCGCGCGTCATAGTGTCTCACATGGATGACAATGAGAGTAGATACTTACAGGAATGATATTAAAGCCAATCTCCTTGTTTATGACTGAACTAACCAGCAAGTAATCGTCTATCGAAGAAATGAAGTTCGCTCTCACAGTTTTCGGTGTTTCGGTCTATATGGCCATCTCTTCAATGGCTGCCCCTCCGCATCACTTTAACCCTCATCAACCTCACCCACACCATAACACATCGTCTTCGACAACGATCAGTACTAGCTCTACTGCGTCTACGATCCATCCTACCCATTCTCACCCACACCATAACACATCATCTTCGACAACTATCAGTTCTAGTTCTACTACTGCGTCCAACTCTTCTACAATCTATCCTACCTCGACGGGGTGCCCCCCGTGCCCTCCCTTGCCCAGTGCACCGGTCACGCCGGTCTCGGTATCAAGTGCTTCAAGCTCAAACTCTACTCAGCCGACCTTGTCTCCGATGCACGCCAGAACGGGGGACTTCTGCGCTTGCCCTGTGTAATCACGTACGTTTTATTTTAGAAGTTATAATTACATGTCTTCTAACCAGGATCATAAAGATTATGGTTAATCCACCGTAGAAACTCTGAGAACGACCCTTAATTCTGTACTTTAGTTCACAAGCAATTTGTAACTTGATGTTTATAATACGAAGCTCCTATAACCGACAGGTACGATCAATGCTTCCGCATTTTGGATCGGGGACGATTCATCGGTGGTGAAGGTATAAAAAGTTAGGTGGATTTCACTGACCCAGCGCCCATGTTTTGAAACGTCGGCATCTTCGTGATGTAGGTCATGTTTTACGGGAAATGATAGACTGCGCAGAGGTCATTTTTGACACGCGGCGGGTCCGAAATAGAAATACAATGCGAACTCTTCGAGTTATAGGCTCACTAGGTTGTCGGTGTAAAGCAATAGGTTTTAAGGCAAACGAAGGCAAAGATCGTTCCTAAAAACCGTGCAACATGAAAGTTAAATTGCCAGTCCTCATCCTTGTTACAGTCGCAAAAGTCGCGTATACTGCCGCACTGATCGGTTGCCCGCCATGCGTCCCTCCAGTAGGAACGGCAACTTCGACAACTACCATCAGCAGATTTCCACCCGGATGTGGTTGTGGCTAGGTATTCAGGGTAAGCATCAGGAGCAATTTGGTGCAAATCTATTACTTACCGTGCCTTTTATTTCTTGTCCAATAGGGTGAACATGCATGGATGTCAAGCAACATCACTTGCCTTGAAGCGAAGTGTGTAATGAATACTAGATTCTCACCGGCGTTAGTTTGCTCACAAAATTATACTGAAAATTTAGTATTGAATCAGGCATCTCTAGGAGCATAATAATCTGTTATTAATATTACAAGATAGTTCCGTGCGATGCGAAATGTACATACCAGATTCCAGATGATTCCAGTGTCTTGAACATTGCTAGGGAGGCAAGCTACCATGATTTAACTCGAGCGGACATTGAAAGGCCAGAAACTGTCAGCTTGATCACTCTAAGGTGGACTGTGGACTTAGAAGTTAGCTACATGACACTTTAGTTCCAATGATCAGGATTAGTATATCACAAAGGTGAGGTACTAGTAGTACTTCGGAACGATTCCACAAGTATCCTCGTCAGCACCCGCTCTATCGCAATGGAGCTGAACCTATCGAAAGAGGTCGAACAGGCCTATTTTAAGAAAGTTCGCTTCTTCGGTCAATGTGCTACTTCAGTAAGCTTTGAGTTCAAGGGACTATACCGGAGGTAATTAGTATACCCGCGGGATCAGCGGATACTGACAGATCACTAGACCGAGGCAATCTCTTTTCATTCAGCATGTAATGGTGAACGGTGCCTAGTACACGGTCATAGCGAATCAGTGATGGAAAATGAGAGGAGGAAGTAAGCGGCGTACCTTAATCATACGCTCATATATACTGCGCAGGATGTGAAAATTACCCGAAGTCAGGCTGAGAACCTCCACCATTACACGTCAAGACATATAGGTAGTCCAGTGTCTCCAGGATTCAGTGGATCAAGGGTGACTCGTTGAGGCACAAGTATACAGCGATCTGATGAAATAGTTCTAAAGCCGATGTCATAGTCAGGGTTTTAGACAAAAAGTAAGCGGGAGGAAGGCCGCATAAGCTTATACAGAAAAGGTTCGGGACCATTCGAAACACATAAAGCCAACGCTAAAGGCGAGCAAAAAGAACTTTAGCTTATATCAAATCGCGAACCATATATCCAAATGCGCTTCTTCGCTATCCTCGCTCTGGTGATCACAACGGTGGCTGGAGCAACAATCACAGAATATCCTCCGAGGCCTATCGTTAGTTGCCCTCCTTGCCAAGGCATCCAATTTTCGCCACTCCCTTCCTTAGCAAGAAGGGAACCAAGGGTGGAGGTTCGCCACCCGAGCTGTATCTGTCCACTTTAGGTGAGTCTGCAATCTCCATTCCCAACCCTATTGCCTTACCCGTCTCGCCAGGATATCGATCGATAAATCCCGCTTTCCTCGACAAGTCTGTAAGCAAATCGGTTGTGCGACGTTGGGGTCCATGGATACGTCCTGAGTAGTAATGAGGCATGAAACCATCCAGGGTTTCGGTGCTTGATTAGACTGTATATTGCCATTTCATATGTTTCGAACGAATGCGATAGCTCCTTCCAAACGTCCAACGGCTCGCTTTGACTTGTTCCACTTGACACAGGAGGCTGGACATTTTCCTAGTAAGGATGGAAGTATGGTCCGAAAATCCTTACGGAGACGCTGTTCCATGGCCAACATCGGGCTTACATTCTGTGCCAATAACTTAGAAAGGTCACCATCGTGTTTCATGAGTAGACTGAACTCCAGTGAGTCGGCCCATACACCGGCTGGAGTACAGATCCGTACCGCACTCTAAATTCTACCAAATTTCAGTGCCGACGAGGAAGAACATCTCCCTCGCTTCACGCAGAATGATGCAAGCTCAAATACCTTGTTCCTTACTTGTTCACCCCTCTATATTCTTTGTGTGATTATGGCCATTGTGTCCTTAAACTTGTGCTGCAGATCTGGAATGAAAGAATTGATGCTCCGAGCTACGCGGACACATGGAAATGTAGACCTGTAGGGTCAATGGGTTTCATCCTCTATAAGAATTTAAGGCACACAGCGTTCCAGTGATAGCATTAGAATACGGATTCGGGCCAGGTTTGCTCTTAGATTGACCAAGTATAAAATGTGTCTTTGATAAACACAGATGAGCATCAAATACTTCATTCTAACCTCTCTGAACTTGCCTTTTTATCATGCGATCCTATACTGTGGCTTGGCTTATTGCCATCTGGGCAGCCACCAGCTCTGTTTCTGCTGTCGTTCGTCCTTGCCCTGACCTTTGCTTCGTCGAATCAGCCACTATTTCTGGACGCGTAACAACGTCAACGAGTTGCGTTCCTTGCCCAACTGCATGAATATTCTAGTTCAACGAGAGATGGTGAGAGCACTTATCATCCTTAAAGAGATGAAGGCCCTGACATCCTCTAGTCTAACCAAGAGTCGATGCATAGTCGTGCAGAGGTTCAATTTTAGGGTGCACACATACAAAGCGGCTTCATTTAGATAACTCGATAACATGCAGAAGTGTAGTAATGTTGAAAGATGAAGCGTTGTACAGATTTGTCCAGCCGCCGCCCTATTAGTACTTATGTAATAAAGGGGAGCCTTCCGGCAATACATCAGGGAATCTTCTTTTTCACTTAAGGTTACTTAAACGGTCTGAAATTTACTGAAGCCCTGGGAAGTGAAATTCTACTGATTTACTGATTTCAGGCATGTGGTTTCATTATTCAGGAAGGGGCCTGCTGAAATCAGTGCCGTCGACTTAAATCAGTACTTCAGGCATTCAGTCTTCAGCATTCAAGCATATCAGAAGTTTTTTTCTGGCATTCGAATTGCAGTGCTCAAGTGTATAAGTTTGTAAGGGGTTCAAGTAGTTCATTCCATAAGTAATTCATCATTTAATCATATAAGCAGACTTTTTTGTCTGTCGGTTTGCAGTACTCAAGCGTGTAAGTGCGTAAGAGGTTCCAGAATTACTTCATTTCCACAAGTAATTTAAGACAATAAGTAGAAATCAGTGCATCAGTGTCACGGTCCCTCAGTAGCTACACCACGGCATCCTGAACCAGATTGTATTTTGCCACTTCTGCCTCGCTGGCAGGCTGTTCCTCGGCATATTCAGAGAACGAATGCCACTGCAAGTTGATGGTAGTAAGAGCTTGAATACAGTGGCGGGGTGATGGGTCAAAGCCGAAGCTCACCAGAGATCGACCTGCTCTTAAAAGTCTGCGCCGTCCGTAGCCGAATCCCATAATGAACCCTCGTCCTCCTCGCGATCGCCCTCACCTTCCCAGTCCTCTCTGCCTGCGTCATTCTCCTCGCCCTCAAAACCTCCACTGCGTCCATAACCCACGCTGAAATTCTCGTCCGCATCCTTGTTCTCATCCTGATCCTGATCCTTGTCCTCCTCCTGATCCTTGTCCTCGACCTCGTCTCCCTCGCCAAGCACACTCTCGTCCTCCATATCGTCTTCCCTATCCTTGAAATCCTCGACTTCTTCGCCGTCATTATCCTTATCCTCCTTGCACTTACTACTTCTAGTAGCGCCCTCGCCATATGTATACTCGCCGCTCGCATCCGCGTCTCCAACGTCAAGATACAGGGAGAAATCCCTGCCAGTGACACCCGATCCAACAAGTTCGGTGTTCTTTCCCGCACTAAAATCTTCAATGGAATTGTAAGCTGCTAGGCGGGATCGGACCTTCTCCCAGTTTGATTCAGTAAAAAACGAGGAATTCGACAATAAGTTAACATAGTCGTCCGTATGAGGCTGCCACAGAGCACTGGTGAAGTACCACTCAGCGCCACCAAACTCTTCTTTGATCTTTTGCAACCGGGCCACTTGCTTGTCGATTGCAACCTTGACCTGTTCATGAGAAATTCAGCGAATAAAGCCACTATAAGAACTGAAGTAGATAGATACCGCGGTTGCCGCAAGAGCGAGGGCACCGATAGGCTTTCCTATTGTGTTTTTATCCAGTACTTTATGCCGACCCAGGGCCAAGACTAGGTGTACGGACAACACTGAGATTACAAGATCAGAGCAGAACAACCCTTGCTTCTGTACTTTCAGAGTCAATGCAGGGATACGAAGGGTGACATGGGGCAAATTTTTACATACCTTATCCATACTATGCCAGCTTTCCCAGAGGAATGGTTCAGCTTTCTTCTTGTCGACCATCGTCTGCAACATCTTCACAATTTCTTCGGTCTCCACCGACTTAGAACGCTCGTTGCCGACGAAACTCGAAATTGATTGTTCGGCTTTCTCGAACAATTTCTTGCGCCAACTATCAGAGCATCTCTGGGCTGCCTACAGGGCAGATCATACTTGATTCAAAATGGCCGATGAAAGACAATAAGGGATGACTCAACTAAAGAACAGATGTCGGCCAATTGCGTGTCGTAACTAAGTTCGACAGAATCAAACACCTTCCCCCACAAGGCTCCGATGGACTTATTGTCCGGGTTTTGCCATGGAGTTGTGGACTTTCCAACTGCGCGATACAGCGAAGGCAGAAGAATGTGAGTCCAGCCTGCCTGAGTTCCGGGAGGGAGACACTGATTCGTTGCCCTTTTTTTGCCGGGAGCGCGGGATCCCTCCCTTCCGATACTATTTCTATCCTTGTCCTCAAGCCCTACAGATGTCTGCATTTCTGCAAGTTAGTGGATGTATATCATAGACATGATTTGATTAACGCACAGAGCTAGTAGTCCGAGAGACTTTGCGATGACCAAGATGAGCCTTGGTTGCGAGCACTTCGGGTTCAGGACTGATGGATACTGTCGTCATCGCAGGTGATTGTGCTCGTGGTGTTAGCGACACCTCACAACCACTTGCCTGTTAAAGGAGCCTTGAATTAGTACACGAATCAATTGCAGCAATTAGCTCACACTTGCAATATGTTGCGCATGAGCCGCCAGAGACCTCTTCAAATTGCGAATAGAAGTAGAAGATTTCATCTGTAGCAATTAGAGGAATTGTTACCAAGAAAAGCTCGAAGAGAATTGAATACCAGTATATCAGCCTGAGAATGACTGTCTTGCAGTTTACTCTTGTTACTAGTAGTGAGGTTCAAATCCTTGTTGCTTAATCAGAAATGATATGAAATGGAGATTAGAAGGATTAACACTAACTGTCGAGGCAGCCTGTGATGACGGCTTCTTCATATACACGTTCATGCTAGTCTGTTTTAGATAGTAAGGAAGTGATCTGAATATTGGGTGGAAATGCAAGAATTACCACGGCATGCGAGTTAGAGTCCGGCGGTGACTTCCTCTTCTTATTATTCGCGATCATGCTGTCCTACAATAAGCAAAGCTTAGTAGACGACCAGATCCTTGCCAAAGAAAGGGGTGCAGAAAGTTGTCCTATTGAGTGTCGATGCCTACACATACCTGCATCTGCAGATACAACGCCGGCGATTGCTCTCTATGTCCATCGACAGTAATACCCTCCTGACGAGATGACAGGTGAGTAGTGAGGGGGTAAAAGCAGAATAAACTTACCGTTACATCAAGCTGGGAGTTGGCGATTCTCTGCATTTTCGCGCCCTATTCAGAGTACGGTTTGGTAAGTAATGAAGTAAAGATATGTCGACGCCGAAGGACACAAGAAAGTCCGGCACCAGATCCATGCTTTGATGTGAAACACTCACCTGAACGGCCGATTGTCTCCTGATATTCTTCTTCTCCAGAGCACAAAGAAGGAAGGATAAGTAGCGCGAACGAAGCAAGACATTATGATGCCACTTACCAACGTTGTAGGAGCCTGCAAGTCGGAGAGAGTGTCGCGGGATAGCTTCCTTTTCTTCGATTTATTGCTGGCTCCATCCTGATACGATACAGAAACATTGTTAATTAGCCATCGTTGTGCATGGGACTCCACCGATGCATAGTCTCTGTGAATCGAACGATTTCTTTGAACTTTAAGCGGCACTCACATTGGCTTGGGGCGGTATTGTAAGTCTCCTCGCGTCCTAATTAAACGCACAATCAAAATATTAAGATTTCATCTGCCAGTCTAATGAATGCTTTAACCAACTCACATTATCAGTGTCGGAGTCAACAAGATGTGCCGTCTGTCGCTCGCTCGCAAAGCTATTCTTTACACCTTGAAAACTCGTGAGGGTTACTGTCTCTCCTTCATCCTCCCAAGGACTAAAGTTTGCATCCTCTTGCACCGAGGCGGGGAGCCTAAATTTTCCTTGTGTCAGCCAGGCTCACAACTTGAAACAAAGATAAGGATGTGAGCATTATAAGTGAAGAAGCTGCAACGTTCGGGTTCATGATGATCTTGAAGAAGTGTGGCACGGCGGTGACCCGCCGGGCCGCCACGGTCGCTGCCACTGGCAGTGTCACTGGCGCACGCGTGGCACGCTCAAACTGCCACTGGCAGTGGCGGGCGCATTCAAGCTATCAGTACTAGTACTACTAGTAGTAGTAGTAAGTAGTACTACAATGATAAGCTTCAAGTAGCTGAGTTTAAATCAAGCTTCACACTTACTATCAACTTGAATTTGTTTGAATTTGAAACTCATCTTTCGTACTATGATGCGAACGGTTGAGTAGTACGACTTCAAACTCACAAGTCAATATCTTCTACTATCTTCCTTGCGATCTCAGGATTTCTGCCCTCTCCGCCGAAGAAAGTGGATCCATCTGTGTTGCGAAGTGCCCTGACAGGTCGCTTTGTCTTATCGTTCCGTTTCGACGTATTGGGCGAGTCTATCATGTCTGTATCCTCACCAGAAAGACTGCTGTCCTGTCCTGCAAGCGTACTATGATAGCCAGTGCCTCCTATGATACGACTTGAAGCCTTTGCGCCCTGCACACAAGTACGGAAAGGAAGTGCACCTCTGGTGTCCTTTTTCCTCGCCTTTTTTGCGCGCTCTCTATCTGGTCCATCGGAATTGGCTGCATCATAACGTGAGTCAATATGTTCATCTTTCAAAACCTAAAGTCGTAAAGGTAATGCAACTTACGAACATAAAAGTTTGCATTGCCTTCAGCTTCACAAAAGCTGTCTTTTTCCTCGTTCGTTGAACCTGCAATGCCAATATCTGGTAACTCGACTGTCGCTGTCTTGAAGATAAGGACTCACTAGCTTCAGGAGTGTCTTTCGGTTTTTTTAGCCCTCGTTTGTCAGTGCCAGCCAGCTTAGGTGCAGTTGAGCCCATCTGGGTGCGAATGTCAAGAGCCTTCGACAAATTCTTCTCAAGCTCCATCGTCTCCAGTATTGCTGTTTCCTGTTGCTCTGCTGCAGCTCTCTTTTTGCGTACCTTCTCAGATGCCTCTTGTTCTTTTGCTGCCCGTTTCTGTTCCGCATCAAGTTTTCTCTTCTCTCTCGCATCCGCGGCTTGTTGAGCCGCAGCTTCGCGCAGAGCTGCCCGTTCTTCCTTCTGTTTTTCCTTCTCCTCCTTTTCCCTCAATGCCTCACCACGCTTTGAGGCCTGCTCTTCTCTCCTTCTCTCCTTCTCTTCTTTCTCCCTCAATACCTCCTCTTTCGTTCGACGTGTTCTGAGTTTATTGACTATGGCTCCCGGGTGCTGATTGCTATTCTTAGCCCGCGTTTGTCTTCGAGTTGACATTCTTGTGCAGTGTTTCAAGTCGAGGCACGCTGACAGGTGCTATGAGTTTCGATGGTGAATCGAGTTGGCAAAGGTGCAAGTTGTAGTTGAAGTTGGAGATGAGGGCGCCTATTCAAGGAAAATTTACGCCCACTTGCACTTGCTGGCACTGGCAGTGCCAGTGATTGGCAGCCTTCAAGTTAGGCTGACTCGGAATGAGCCTGACTCAGACTCGGACTTGGACACTCGGATACTCAGGCTAGCTCTATTACTAGTACTATCACAGTGCTACTGGTACTAGTACTACTCACTGGCACTTGCAGGCTCACTGGCAGGCTGGCGGCGGTGCCACTGAGTCACTGACAGCCTGAGGCTGTGGCTACTCAGGCTACCGGTACTACTACTAGTAGTACTACTAACTTCAAGTTGTTACTACGCGGGCGTCACCGCTGAGCGTGCCATTCAACTTTAAATTCAGCGTTCAATTTACTGGAACTAATGCCGGTAACTCGGCGAAGGCCCAAACCCGTTCATCTTACAGATATCTTCCCCCCGACTATTCGATGCACCTTCTCCTTCTGCAGCAGGAGGTTCAAGAATCAATCCGCAAGGACAAGACATGAATATTCAGCTCACCCGTCATCATTTGCAACAAGACCTGCTGCTTGTGGTTACGACTTGGATTCCTCACCCAAGCGACCCGCACGACCTTCGACACCTCAAGCTCTTCCCGGCTCTCCTGAACTTCCAACAGACTTGGAGGGCCATCATGAAGATGAAAGTGGCTGCAACTCTTCAAGTTACGACTACGACATTTCTATACTCACACAGGATATCTCGATGCTTAGCATAGGCCGAGACGAGCTGCTTCAAGATTTAGACGGTCCTGATTGCCTGTCCCATGCTGACACTGGAGATGACGAACTTGAAGACCAAGACCTATCTTCTGCTGATCTGGACTCCGACATTGGAGATTATGAAGAGAACAATGATAACTTAAAGGTGTATCACAGATATTTAAATGGTGCGCGCTAAGTATGATGTCCCCAGTTTACTTTAGCATTCTGACACCAAATATCGTGCAGCCACTCCATGCGATGAAGAAGGGAACTTCTTAGAAAAGGAAGAACCGCCCGTTTCACGGAAGAACCTGCGTCAAATGACTGGTTTCCCTATTCGTGCCGAGCAGATTTCGAGCTCGCAGATTTTCTCTATCGCGAAGAGCAAATGTCTGCTGGCAACATAACAAAGCTTCTCGGAATTATGAAGGCTTATCAACTAATTCAGTCCACGGAGAACGCAAAATCTATTAGATATCCCGAATTGGACGCGACAGATCCCAATGATGACTCAAGTCTGGATACAGCTGGTGCACTGCTCGATGGAGATGCACAAAATTTGTACAAGATCATTGACACTACAAAAGTCGGTGATGTATCTTGGAAATCCTTCAGTAACTTCTACACTAACGACAATGGCCAAAAAGCGACAAACGAGAACATCGAGTCATGGAAGAGGAAAGAATATGATGTATGGTATCGGGATCCTTTGGAAGTAATCCGAAATTTGGTGGATAACCCGGCTTTAGAAGGCGAATTTGACTTTGTCCCGTTTCGTGAATTTCAGACAAAGGAGGACACCAATAATATCAATGACAAAGAACGAGTTTTCAGAAATTACATGTCCGGGAATTTTGCTTGGGAACAGGCTGTAAGTCATGACTCATTAACTCGCACAGATACTTATTATCCTTGACTTAGAACAAGATCTACGCAGAAGATAAAGCAGTCCATGGATCTATGTTCGTCCCGGTCATTTTAGGGAGCGATAAGACAACGGTTTCTGTTGGAACTGGCAATAATGAATACTATCCTTTGTATCTCTCGATTGGGAATGTATCAAACAAGGCCCGGCGGTCCCAGAAACTGAATACAGTCCAGCTCATAGCATTTCTGGCAATACCAAAGAGTATGTGTTAATAGTGATCTATTCAATTGACTTCTGATGCTTTGCAGCTGAGCGGCAATACGAAAAGTCAGATGACTTCCGGCACTTTCGACATCAGATCTTTCATTCGTCTATATCGAGGATCTTAATCTCGCTGAAATCCGCAATGATCATGAACACTCAGAAAACCATTCTCCGGTGCCCTGATGGTCACTTGCGTAGGTCGGTTTTCGGACTCGGCTCATATATAGCCGATTATCCGGAACAGGTCAGCCTTTGCGCCATATGTACTGGATGGTGCTGCAAGTAAGTACTACCGCCCTCAGGCTTTCCTGAAATCAAGCTCTGTGGTGATGACTTACTTTCGACATTATAGATGCACAGCGCCTCACAAGGACCTCGATAATCCGGAATTTGTATCAATTCCTCGAACAAAAGAGCTGCACGAACGATTGATAGAACAGGTAGACGCCAACAACATGAATAAAGCAACAATTCGGAAAGAGTACGGATTCCACCAGGACATTGTGGTACGTGCTTCAAATTATTCATTGGATGCGTATATTGCAACTGATACGTTGCTCCGTAGCCTTTCACCAATGACATTCCACGCGCAGATATATGCGATCTCATATCTCCGGACCTGCTGCACCAAATCATCAAAGGCGTGTTCAAGGATCATCTTGTCGAGTGGATATGTCAGAGCTTGACCACGTCAGAGCTGGATATTGTGGATAAAAGGTGATTTTTTTCGCAAGTTGTTTAATGTAAATACCATTGCTAACATCCGCGTAGAATCAGAGTTGCTGCTCCTTTTCCTGGACTTCGCAGATTCCCCGAAGGCCGAGGCTTCAAGCAATGGACAGGCAATGATTCTAAGGCACTTATGAAAGTATGTGACCTTTTTATCTTGTTCGAGGCAGTGGTTTGCTGATATTTGATGCAATTTGCTTAGGTGTATCTTCCGGCTATCGTGGGCATTGCACACGATGATATGATTCGCACATTAAGTGCATTTCTAGACTTCTGTTACCTTGTGCGTCGGTACACGATTACAGCCTCAACTCTTGATCAAATCAAAGCCTCTTTGGATCACTTTCACCGTTATCGGCAAATATTCATAGCTAAGGGCATCCGGGATAACTTTTCACTACCACGACAGCATGCTATGGTCCATTATCCAACATTGATCCCTCTGTTTGCTGCACCGAGCGGGCTGTGTTCATCGATTACAGAGAATAAACATATTTATGCGGTCAAAGAAACGTGGCGACGCTCGAACAGAAATGATCCCTTGGGCCAGATGATCACAGCAAACCAACGACTCAGCAAACTTATTGCATCGAGGTCAGACTTCAAACGGCGTGGAATGCTAGACGATACGCTATCCGAGGCTACGTGGAAAGTTTTGCGAGATGTTCTGCGGAAGAATATGTCAGAGCCGGAGGAGGATGATGCTGAGAGGATCCCGAATCAGAGGGAGCAGTTGCAGTGTATTGGTGTGGCAGGAGCAGCCAATGATACAGATGATTTCTTCGATGGCACTGTGGGTAATCAAGGGCACAACGAAATTGCTGACCTGGATGATTTCAGCACTTCATCAGTGGAAGGACTGCAAAGTAGTGTTGTTCTTCATGATGTGGAAAATACAGAACATCGGTTTTGCTTAGGTGGTAGAAGTGATCCTTCGAGCTTGATGTTAATGGCTTCGAAACAACGTCAGTAACACGAGCTTCAAATTGTGGCGCTGGATATCTGACTTATTCGTTGCTATCCTTACAGAGTCCAGTAAGCTGTACCCCAAACAGCTCAACGCTCTTGCGGCGATAAAAGGCCATCCGGAACTCCGACAGCTCCGACGACTCATCAAAATATACTTATTCTGCAAGTACGAAAGGTGCAACTTGAACGAATTAGGATACTATGACCTCGGAAGCGCTTCTGAAAGCCTGATAGCCGAACAACAGTTTGCACTGGACATGGGCAATGACATTGCCATCTTCCATTCAGCTACCGCGTATTTCGCCTACCGCGGCGAATCAATTCCTATAGAGCAAGCAATGAGGGAGGTGATCAGGTCCAATCCCTCTTGGCGCGGAAAACCACGACGTGATGTCGTTCTTGTCCAAGTTAGTTCTCGCAAAAAGGGGTTTGCAGGGATGCGAATTGCTCGGGTTATGCTTCTTTTCTCCTTCACCGCCAATGGAGAACGTCAGGAATGCGCCCTTGTCCAGTTTTTCAAGAACGTTGGAGACTCACCTGACAGAAAAACAAGAATGTGGATAGTCGAGCCAGAGTATGAGTCAGAGACCTCTACCGCGTGCCAGCGTAGTACTATTGGAAGTTGCCGTCAACCGCTGACTCGGACTCGCCGGAGTGACCTGAATGACACCTCCGACTCGGAGTCAGGCTACCCCCGTCACGGTGACTCAAAAACTCCAAAGTTATCCGTGATAGCTCTAGGGAGTATCTTCCGTTTAGCTCACCTCCTTGGGGTTCCAGAGGGTGATGAATGTCCTCCGAAGTCATTGACACCTGAGGAGTCCCTGGACTTTTACAATAGATTCTATGTTAACCGATTTGCTGACATGCACATGCATGAAACATTGTACGAAAGTAGGCAACAATAAAGATAAACCCTCATTTAGCTCACAAAGTACCTTGAAACTTATGAAGTAAGGATATAACATTTAAATGTTCAGTGACGGATTATGGTACTAGCTATACTAGAATTGTAGTGTTACTAGTCGGTGCATCTTAGACTTCAAGTTCAAGTTGGATCATGTCGGATGCCACTGTCAGTGGCAGTGGTCAAAATTTCCCACTGCTGCAGTGCACTGGCAGCCTCAGGCTGAGTACTACTACTACTGGTACTAGTACTACTAGTATGAACATAGAAAACTTCAAGTAAAAAGTGTACAATAACATGGAACTTGCCAACAACTGGAAATGAACCAATAACCTGCCTCAGGCTGCTACTACTACTAGTACTACTTCAAGTTCTAATTTAACCATCTTGAAGTTGAAGTTCAAGTTGAACACAGACTACTAGTAGTACTAGTCACGGTAGTACTATCAACTTGAAGCATATGCTATGAATAAATAAATAATTTTTTTGCAGTATATAGTAGTAATCAAGAAAACGATGTCACATAGTTGCTACTAGTACTAACTACCAATAGTGCAGCATAGTGCGAGAGGAGCTTTAAGTTAAACTTGAAAAGGGAGTAAGCACTGGCATAGAATGAGTAGTACTAGTACAATCCGAGTCCTTGACTTTTGTCATAAACATAGTAAAACGAAATAAAAATTTAACACGGCCACAACTTAAACTTGAATCGCGCGCTGGTGAACCCTAGAACACTTCGTGTCGGGGAATGGTCCAATATGCAACCGCCAGTTACATCGCCGAGCTCATATTGACATCCGAGTCGGTGTCCGTGATGGGATCCAATTTGTCGAGAAGAGCAAATAGGATTCCATAATCTGTTAAATAAAATGGACCATAATTACGAAGTAAATCGTCGACTGTCTTCAGGAGTAAAGAGTCAAAAATTTGCTCTGCCGGAATAAGGGCATGATCGATGTGTTCCATATCTTCGTGGAGAAATTCGGCGGCCCTGTCGAGTCTTTCCTTGTCTATATCTTTGCGATCAGCATCGTCAAATTGCCTAATGGCTCGAGTCACTTCGATAATGCCCAGCCTAGCAAAGTCCATCTCCCTGGAGAAGCGCTGCATTGCACCATCATTCATGAGCAACAGATCCAGAAGCGAATCATCACAGAGGATGATTAAACATTTCCTGATCCAGTTGAACCTGCGCAGAACAACCGAATAATTTCCGTATTCGCGCTGGATTTGTCGATTATTCTCCAATGAGGACGTTCCACCATCAGCCGAGTCGACGCCAAGAATATCCATTGACTTCTGAATGAGTCGATGAAAGTCAGCTAGAGCAGCTTCTCCACCGGCACGTTCAAGTTCACGTTTCCATCGACGCCGAGCCTCTCGTGCTGTTCCGGATTGAAAGACAGTCGGAGTCGCCTGAGTCGCAGAACAATTGACTTCTGCTTCTGAGAGTTGACCAACGGGCGACTTTGGCAATTGTTCCGCACGGCATTTGTCTAGGAAGACGATCCAATCCTTGCACTCGTTATATGACCAAATAAGTAGGGGGAGAAAGAACTTGAGCGCAAGCCTTGGGTTTCGGGGCCTGCTTGTAGAGCCTTTAAGATTCACGCCCACGACTGGCGTAAAGTGCTTCAATTGAGCAGAGAGTTCACGACGAACATTTTCCTCGAGCTTTGTGCCTTTGATGTCGATCCTTATGGCAGAAAAGACAGATTTTGTCTGTATCAATCGATTGCCGGCCTCCTCATCCTCAAATTTACGTTGCCAACGCACGATTGCATGGTGTGAATGATATCGGGCGACTAAGCAAGACAAGAAATTATCCCAGATGACGTCCCCAGTGAAAACATTGATGAGTTTCCCTGACGGGAAAAAGCCGGGAAGAACAGATATGAACGCCGTGGCGACAGCAAGTCTTGATTCCTCCACACGCTTGCGGATAAGCAGCTCAAGTGGCTCCTCGGGCTATAGCGCATTACCATAAGAACAAGCGGTTAGAGACGTGCATTCAAGCTTTTGATTTAATTTGCAGCTTACCGTATAACGCATCAGGATAGCTAGTTCTTCACCTAGCTTGAAGATCATGTCCGTGTACTGGTATGTACTGATCCGAAACTGGTCTAGCATCACAGCCGTCTTCCTCTGCAGAGCCTGTGCTTCCCTAACCCGGTTACTGATATACTGATTTGACGTATCAAAGTACCTCCCCAGCCGATCAGCCAGAACAAGTGTTTCCTTGAAATCGTTCGACGAAAACCCGAAGCGATTTGCATGCTCTAGCTTGGACTCTAAGCTTTTGGTGATTGACTGGACCACCGTGCTATCGATATATGCTCCCGAGCGATAACCAAAGGGTAGGTCCTCTGACAAGTCATTGAAGATAAGCCAAACCACACACTGAAATATAGATAATATGTGGTCCTACCGAACTTAACCTCTACAGGATTTGTATACACTTCGTATTCGCTCTCGTCTTCGATGATCGCGGACTTTGAGCTGTGAGTGTTGAGACCAAAGCTGGATTCTGAACCGTCCTCGTCCTCGTCTGTGTCCAAGCAAGAGCTTGGAGTATCCCCGAGATCAGAACTTGACATTTTGGAGATTTGATAGTGACTGAACGAAGAGCCTGAGCTACTTCAAGTTGGCAGTGCAGTGAGTACTACTACTAGGAATACTAGTAGTAGTAGTACTAGTAGTATGCCTGAGAGGAAAGTAATGGCAAGGGTTATTCAAACGGTGAGTGAAGTTGGAATGAAGGTCAAGTGTCGCCACCGTGGCATGCCACCGGCAGCCTGAGTAGTACTAGTAGTAGTAGGCTATTACTAGTACTAGTAGTAGCCTGAGTGAGCCACTGGCAGTGAGTGCCACTGGCAGTGAGCCTGAGGGGCAACTTCAAGTTATTACTAATACTACAGTAGTAGAAAACGGGCCGAGCTTCGCCGGCAAGTCCCTTACTCCGAGTCCGAGTCCCCCATTTGTCAACTTGAAGACGTTCGCACGGGAGGCAGATTTCCCTGAGCGTTATCACGCAATTCCGGAACGCAGTGCCCTTCCTCCCAGAACTAGTAGCCTCACTGCCACTGGCACTGCAGTGGCAGCCTCAGGCTCAGGCTGAGCCTGAGTCACGGTATCACTGCCAGTGGCGCCACTGGATGAAGGATTTATGGTACAGTCCGATTTGGCGAGGCCTTACAAATATACCTTTTGTGGTAACTATTAATGACTAATCAACTATTTTAAGCCTTCTATTTCCTCTACCCGACCTTCTCATTTTCCCCCGCTTCTTCTAGACCACTTTTTATTGCAGTTTTGGGCTTTTCTGAGAAAACGGGATTGCCTCAAATATTTTTGGATTTAAATTTATTTTAAGGTTGGCCAAAATTGAATTTGGCGTCTGCCCCAAAGTAGCGGCCTCTAAGTGAACTGTACCATAGGACACCCGAAATTGAAACCCATAAGACCCCGCTTGGCACTCAGGCTGGCAAGCATTTAGGGAGGTTGAAGCCACCCGTCCACCGCCGGCCTTGAGCAGAAGTTCTGCCGGTCCATGGAGACCCGCGGTATAACTTACCTTTGAACTTGAAGGTAAGGTATCAGGGTGTACTTATGATATCTTACCTGATACTACTACTAGTACGGTAAGCAAGGCAGGCATTTAGGACGACTGTCCTAGACACGGACCATCTGGCAGACCCTTCCCCTCTGCTAGATCCTGGAAATTTAGGGCCCGGGCAAGACGGAGAGTTTGGCTCCGAGCCGTGCCGTTTAGTACTAGTACTACATACTACTTGTAGGACGAAAAAGCCGTTCTAAATCCTTAGTACGGGAAGCATAGCCTGAGTATGGTGGCTTCCGACTCAGCCTGAGCCGCAGGCTGCGTCACTACTCTAGTGGATGCCTTCCCGTAAGAATTTAGGACGGCGGAGGCTGTCCTAAATCTTTGAAACTCCGTCAGGTACAGGTTTAGGACAGCCATCCTAAACCGTAAGCAACATCTAGGACGGGTCCTAAATTCCTTTCCGGTTGCCACGGTGAGGTCTGCCGGATTATTTTCATAGATAAAATTGCTTAAAATGGAAGCGGGTGCGTCACATAATCTTCACTTCTACTAAATATGGTATGTGAGAACGCTGCTGTAATGTTTAGAGCCCTTCCTTGATCTCAGTAATTTAGGACGACCGACGTCGACCGGAAAGTTGGCTCCGTTCCCGGATAATATTCGGAAGAGGATTTAGGATAAGAATCGTCGTCCTAAATCCTTACGGGAAGGCATCCAGTACCATCATAATGATGATCACGGTGCCTCCGCATCATCATGCCGTGAAACACAAACAAGTATAGTACTACTATAGTACTATCCGGCGAGGACTCGGACTCCGAAGCGAACTGCGGCGGCCGAGCTGTCAAGTTGCTGAGATCATCAACTTCAAATTCGACTAGTAAGTACTAGTAGTAGTAGTAGTAGTACTAGTAGTTACGGTAGTAGTACTACTCGCAGCGGGTGCACTCATGCTGTGGCACTGCCAGTGCCAGTGAGGCTGGGAAGTCCTACTACTAGTAGTAGTAGTATCACTGGCATAGTAGTACTAGCCTGAGTACTTAAATTTAAAAATAGTACTACTCTTCACGGCACTCCGTCAGCCTGAGTCACGGTGTGGCCTGCTGGCAGCGGTAGTATCCGACTTCCATCAACTTCTTCAAGTTCACGTTCCGACGGTGAATAGCTTTTAGTTGCCACTGGCAGCGGACCCCATCATGATGCCCCCCACATCATCTTGAAGCCAGCAACTCAACGACTATCCCTTCAGAATGTCTGTTGTCCCTCACGCTAACATGCCAGTGCTACCTGAGCCTCCCAATCAAATCCAAATCAGGCTGCTACTGGGTCCAGATGATGCCAGACGAGCTGGTATGTAGTACATGTCTCAAAAACTAGTATTAGTAGTAATTTCAATTCTTTCACAAAAAGTCCAAACAGGACTAGTTTCTTCCGGCGAAAATGGAGCCCATCCGTGGCCCGAGCTTATAAAGACGCGGTCAGACATGGTGAAATGGATTGAATTTCTCATTCAGTTGGTACAGCGAGATGACAGTGGCAAATCAGCAATCAAGTAAGTGTCATTCATGTTGCCAGCCTTCAAAGTATGTGACCAGGACATTCTCTTGACAGCCTGCCAGTGAATGGGCCCGGCGTCTCCATGTCCGACTCGGAGTCTCTTGCAAGTGCAGGGCCCGGGTTGAGGTCACAATCGGAGTTTGAGGTCGGACTAGGAGTTGGCAGTGGCAATTTGACGTCTGCCACTGAGGCGGAACCAGACACATCCAATTTGGAATTGTGAGTAGTGTTGCCAGCCTGAGCTTAATTGCATCTTGATGACATTCCATTCTACTGTCAGCGAGGCCGCCAGTGCCGGTGCCACTGGCAGTGGGGTGGCAAAACCTGGGTCGGACGTGGACTCCAAGCCGTCAAACAGTGTCGAAGACTTGAAAACGAACCTGTGAGTGACATTGCCAGTCTGTGTAGATTGCTTCTTATCTCTTTCCTATACCCAACTAGCGACTTGTCAGTCACCATGCTCAATGGGATAGGGGGCGACTTGGACAAAGCGGGCAAGGAATGGACGGACATTGGAGGAAAGCTGGTCGAGACTGCCAAAGTTCTCAACCAGGTGATAACAAAACTCAAGGATGGAGCGGCAGCTCGGGCGGCGAATCCTGATGAAAAACAGAAAGTGGATGAACGGCTGGATCGGGCGATGCGGAATGTTGGATCTCAAGATCTTGAGAAAAAAAGGGAAGATCTGAAAGCCACGAAAAAAAAGGCGGCCAAATCGGAGAACACGGATTACTCGGAGACAATAAAGACCTTGCAGGAGAAAGTCGATTCTCTCTCCAACGAGATACAACATATAAAGGACCAGGCAACCCTGAATTACCCGATGCTTGCGAGGGCTGCAGCTGAGGAGGGCATCCATGCGCTACACTCCGTCATGGCAGCTAATGTTAGCAAAAGGCTTGACAGTCAATTTGATATGATTCGAAGCACCACCGACAAGGTGCTTCAAATGAACGAAAAGCTGGCTCGTTTGGAGACATTGGATGCTGAACGGAAGGCGGACCAGACATTGGATGCTGAACGGAAGGCGGACCGCTCCAAAGACGACCTTTTGACGCGGACTATAGCATCGTTCGCTGTCATGATACGCGAGCTTCAAATCATTGCCGTAGCAGCTGAATCGGTAAGTCATCTTGAAAGCTATTGCAAAACAAATTAAACTCATGAGTTCTCACATAGAGCGAAGCGGCAGCTTGTAGTATTAAACTACGACACGTCTTCGAGGACGCCAGGAACATTCTTTATATGGCTTTTGCCATTGTTTTCCCAAACAAATTCAAGATCGAATCGGTTGCCCCTTTTGACATTACTGGTGATGGCGGTGTCAAGACAGCGGGGCTCATCAGAGGTGTAAACGAGCTTTACGCTGAGTTCACTGCCCAACCAACCATGCGCCGGGACGGAAAGGTTCCCATTGCAAGGCATCTGTTTGATGACCTGCTCACCGCTTTACCTGAAAGCCTCATATCCTCAGAGGAAGCACGCTACGAAGAGTGGTTAGCAGGGATTGAAGACAAGTTAGCAGACTTCCGCGAGGAGGATACGACATACAAGGACGCGGATAAGGCGAAAAGCAAAGCAATGGCGAGGGTGGAGACGACAAATGACCCAAAGTGTGGTGACAAAGAGAAGGGCCGGGCCTCCAAGACGCTGAAGGAAGCCGAAAAGAGGCTGGAGAGCTTGGTAGAGGACGCGAGAGCAAAGCTTAAATCCAAATACCCCTTCACAAACTCCTGGCAGCCGTCGCCTGACGCAAAACCCATCGAAAAGTTCCGTTTCTTTCTTGTGCGCTTCTATCTTATCTTCGAATTCCATCGAAGGTTGTATGTCATCCTCAATCGCAAGCTGAAGAAGTTGGATTCACAACAGCCAGCCACCACACTTGACGAGCAGGAGTCCACATGGGATGCCAGCATAGATGACTTTACGTGCAAACCGTTCCCAAATCTTGATCCATCAGAAGAGGGTGTCCTCGATCTGAAGGACCTGCCTAAGTTCTATTTCGAGGAATTCTTTGCAAAGATGGCCGAAGAGGGCGACATCGAATACTATGGCTCTGAGGACATACCCCATGCGTCGGCCAAAGGTTTTCCTCCAAAAGCTCTCCCAGCTGATATACAGCGCAGTTTTGAGGAAGTCTCAGCTTCTTTCGACCAATTATCCTTGAACACACTAGCGGAAGTTGTCAAGCAGGCGAATCTCACGGAAGTCCCGGTGCCAGTGCGAAAGTGGCCGGAAAATGACGAAGACCGAAAAAAATTATCGAAGATCCTGCATCTGGAGAAGCGGCGAAATACGCACAGGGAGAAAGCTGTTATCCTTTCCAACGCGATGCAGATGATTACGTCTTCTGAACATGTCGTTTTTGAGGTGATGAACGAGACTCCACTCAGGCAACATTTGAATAAACTTATCCACGACCGACATTATTATGGTGACGACGAATCTCTCTTCAAATTCATAGAAAACGCACCATCCGTACTGCACCTGACAGCGGGGGAACCACTCTTTACCTATGAACAGCAGGACGTGCTTAAAAGGATATGCAAGATAGTGGGGAACCATGGCCCTTATGGTCGGGCACCTCAGTCTTATTTGGCTCTGCGCATGGACTGGGCAAAGGAAGTGCGTGAGCAAACACGGAAGCCTCCTAGTTCCAAGGAAGGATTTGTGAATCCTTCCAATCCTCATTACAAAGAGCCATTTGAGTTTCGGATTACCGGCGAAGGCGTATCTCGACTCAAATCTTTGACGCCCTTGTCCTAGTATACTACTACCCGTAGTATATGGTCACGGTATAAACTTCGTCGAGTCTATCTGTCTTCCTGATAAACAATGATGTTTCGACTTTGTCTTTCCGATAATAGTAAACAATGATGTGTCGTCTTTTTCTTGAATAAAACGCCTATGTCTTGCTTGATTGTGTGATGATATGACCTTCAACTTGAAGATATTTTGTAAATACTGATCACCACATCTCATACGATGCAGCGCATCCCCAGGCTGCCAGGAGTATCTACTAGCCTACTAGTACTCGTACTAGTAGTACCCGAAGGCTTGTTTGTGTTGTGCTTCTACTTTAACATTCAAGTTTCGGGGACATACACCGTGTTAAAGTTCCTCTGGCTCAAGTTGCCTTCAACATCACTACTTCATCCCTTCAATGTTCCGGGGAGCAAGATGAAGAGGACATGGACGGCAAATTCTTCTGCCAGTGATGTCTGAGTCGGAGTCACTCAGGCTCACTGCCACTCAGGCTGCCAGTGCCAGTGGCACGCCGGTCACTGGCACGGTGACTTCAAGTTCAACTTGAAGTTGTGGCACTCACTACTAAGGCTGGCAGGCTGGCACTCAGTTGTCGACTTCAACTTCAAGTTGTTGCTACCACAGGCATAGTACTTGGTGGACATTGAAGATGCTCAACACTGGCCGTAGTCACCATGCCATACAACCAGGCTCGTTAACAGAGAACTTCCTCAGGTTGTCTTACGTCCTGGTGTATTTTCTGTTTAACACTACGTTCTGCTCTCCAGGATTACATCTTGGCCCGCACCCTCCACTATTGATCGCATCCTACGCAATTATCGGAAAAAGGAACAGCCGCTGCCGTAGGATGTACAGTTGAGTTGACACGGGATCATCTTACACACTGGCACTGGCAGCCTAGGGCAGGAACCACCTTACAGACACACTTTAACCAATCATCCAAGATGAGTAAGCTCTATAATATCGTTGATGGCCTCAAGTGACTTTTCAGTAGCGAACTGACGTAGTCATGGCCTCCTCCTCAACTACCACTGTATCCCAACGCCCAAGTCACCGCAGATTCTCTTCTTCACTTTTCTACCAATTTTCAACATCGAATTCCTCCTGCACGTCCCGATTCTCTCCCAACACCATGCGGGACCTTGTACAACTCTGATAGACCTCTTTCTTCCGCCGCGCATCTGCCGACTCGCGCTTTGCCTGTCTCGGCACGCTCAAATTGTTCTATCGGTTTCAACGCCTCGCGCAGCTCGCGTAAAACGTCTGCGCCTTACTTTGTTAGCTCCCTGTGGGTCGACGCGTTTCTACTCGTGCGCCGCTCTAGGCTCGTATGGAAACCAAGGGGGTAGGAGTTCGACCGCTTTTGCAGAGGAACGAAACCACTGCCGTCTACGCAATTTACTGCGCCCACAGCAGGCGCCCCAATTCTTGACCCAGGATTCTCTCGCAGATTTATGCCGACGCGTATCCCCCCACCGACTAAAGCAATGGCGAGCACACATGCGCACGCGTCCACCTCCACAGTTGACAACACAAACTTCTTCAGCGATTTGTGATGGTAGAGTGGTTACATCCGTAACCATATATCATGAGTGAACCTTCTCCGAGGGACAGGGCTATGCCAGAGAGCTCATCGTCAGTGGTGGCTGATGACCAGCTCAGAGAGCAGGACATTAAAACTGGTTGCTGCACTTGCATCCGAGGTCCGCTCCTCTCAGGTTTTGAATTGCGAGACGCATCACCGACGTTTCGGATGTGCAAAGAGGCAAGTTACTGAACCGGCCCTCACAGGCACGAGGAGAGGATGTATGCGTGCAGTAATCAGTGAGCGAAAGCTACTACTGTACTTCTCGAGTAAGTTGTTCTTTTAATTTTTGAATCATAATACTCACGGGCTTCTTCAGCTTTGGAGCATCGGCACGGGGAATGTCTATACGTTCTCCGAGAACATCTGCATAAGATTTACGCCGAAAATTATATTGTCTTCTTTTCTTGGGGTGGGGGTAGGGGGATTGGACACATCCGTTCGCGTATGGAATCTGCAAATGGGTATGATTTTCTTCACATTCCTGTATCCCCGACTCATCAGTGACAACTTTCCAGTATGACTCCGACTTTCTTGTCACCGGAAGGAACGATGGCCGCGTCAGCTTCTTCTCGTTCCATCGTTCCTCTTTTCCTCGACCATCTCAAGCTCAACAATAAGCGGCCACAGGACTCGCGCTGAGCAGTCAGTCGGGACGAGTCTCTATCCCTACCGTCTACTCTCACTTCAGGGATCCCTGCTCAATCGACATCTAATCCTAAGTTCGCCTGGCCTGAGCGGCGTAAAGAGCCCAAAAACATGGGAAGGATGCTGGAGAGGGAAGGTTGCGAAGTTGCGCGGTCGGATTCGTATATACGGGGCTATGTATCACCGGGCAGTTTGATGCATCCCAATATTCCGCTTGCATGCACAAAGGTCGACAAAGCGACTCACAACTCAATTTGCAAATGCCGCAAAGGGAAAAATATAACTGCATTTTCGACATCATCCAAGTTGTTGTCAACTTGTCGTGTTCCCATTCCTTGCCAAACACCTCTGCCCCGCCACCATTGCCGCCTAAACGGAGAACACTCGGTTTCAATGTGCAGTATGAGTCCATCATCGGCCGACAGCGCAATTCCCTCAGCTCCGAGGACGAGAAACGCGCCTTCATGCAAATTACTCCTTCCGAAGCGGGTTGGGATGCATTCAAGTTGGCCCATTTCCCATTTTGGCACGGTTCTAGTTCAAGTTTCGGGTTGTGTACAGGGATGACTGTTGTATGGTGAGTTACTCATGGCTTTCTTCGAAATCCTTCTAGAGCTGATGGAGCAGCTTCTTGTGCAGTGGGTTGTATCCTCCCGACTTCTTCGGAGTTAACATGACTCATTTTCTTGTTCGTTTGTGCTTAAAATGAAAAGAAGCCTTATAATCAAGTCATCCGGAAGAAATCATTTGTCATCTCCTACTATCAGTTCAACTTGCGGTTTATCCGAGTCATAGTACAAAAGCACTAATAGCTCCCTCTCTCTTTCTAGAAGAATGGGAAATCAGAAAACTGACTTCAACTACTTTGTATAAGTGTGAAGTGGGAGCGGGTATTGTCCCCAAGATCATCATCAAGCCATTCCACCGTGAATCATGTTCTCAAATCTTCGTACTATCCTTCTCATCCTCCTCTCCCTTGATTACGCACGCCTGCACCTCCGCACCGTCCTCCGCTTTCAGCTCGTTCAACGGTGGACAGCAAGGGCTCAAACGAAGGTACTTGTTTCATTCATATCAAGATCTGTACACTGACTTGTTGCTAGATACACAAGAAACTGCAAACGTTTCTTGATCTTCTCGGGGTACCACCAACACCTCTCTCCGAATTACATCAATATAGGCTCCATAATATAGTTCCGATACAGTGTCGCACGGGCTTGGATGTGGACAATGCAGTGACTGCAATATATGCATCATTGCCACAGGTACCAGCTAGTAGATTTGTCTCGATCGACATCGAGTGGGCAAGTGGCGGAGAAGGGCCCAATCATCGCGTGGACCTCATCCAACTCGCAGTTCAACACCACATTTATCTAGTCAGGACGCATACTCTTACTGACCTTCCCCCTACGTTGGCGCAACTCCTTGGGGATGGTACAGTCATGAAAATTTCCGCAGGAATCAACGGTATGAATAACTTATCTTTTCTCCTGCGAGGTGGCCTAACAGAAGAAATGGCAGGTGACGCAGTGCGTATAAAGCGCAAGTTTCGCACCTCTGTGCGCTCCTGTGTCGATCTGACAGATTGGGCACGCGTTGTCTACCCGGAAGTCTGGCCCAAAAACCCGACCTGGTCCCAACTGCTCTTAAACCCTCGTCTCTGGTTCCAGCATCCGACTCCGACTGTCAAGCTCGAAAAAATAGTGGGAGAAGTATTGAGGCTGAACGTCAAGAAGAGTAGTGAGGTCACAATGAGTGACTGGGCAGCTGACGAGCTATCAGCGGCACAAAAAGAGTGTAAGTTATCATTCTGTTGTTCAAGATCAACCATCTTCAAGTTCTCACTTGCATGATCTGCTGTACTGGAATACTAGATGCAGCTATTGACGTTCACAGCACGTTTGCTGTAGCTTTGGCCCTGAGCCAAAGCCACTCACCCTTACCGGATAAGTACATCAAGAACTTCGAGGCTTGATCTAGTAGGCTGAGGCCCACCAGTAGCAGGTTTGACCAAATGTGCTTGAGTTATCGAGTAAATTGTTGTGCGCATGCTCTTGTCTTTCAAAGTTGCCAGGAGATTCATGATTAAAATTTATTATTGAATTGCCTTTTTTTCCCGAATGATCACCGTAGTCTGAGGTATCAAAGTGGTTTGGAAGATGTCGCCAATGGTGTCTGTCTGCTGTTCGGATTGCTTGCCATGATGATGCTTCCAGTGGAGCTTTAAATCTAAAATTGGAACTTGAAGAGTTCAAGTTCAAGTTGCCACCGTGACTCGGACTGCACTTGCACTTGAACTTGAACTTGAACTTTTTACCACTGCGTCCCCTCAACGACACAGTGTACGTTCTCCAGTCTTGTTATGAGCACTTCTCCGCCATCCCCCACCCATTCCATAAGACCACTTATTGGCCTGAACAAGTTATGTTTTATCCTACCCTCAAGCTTGTATTGAACTCGCCTAGACTTCAACATTTCCGAATGAACCAAAAAACGATAGTGTACGTCTGAGAACGTGCTTCTTGCTTGATCTTATCACTCACATTTGTCTTTAGTACCTGGAGAGGAGAAGGTGGGCGGCCTTGTTATAGTGAGAGGAGCTCCGACGTGCACGCTGAAGCGAGCATCTTCTACCTTTCGAACGACACCCGCTGAGGATAGGCCGATACATGTTGCATCACCAACTGTTGTGATCTTCATCAAAAATTAGTAACAATCCTTCGTCTTCAACTAGAGTCGACACCGCCTTATAGGAAAGGAAGGGCAAGGGCCGTCCGCTGACGATTGAAGAGGTGGCAGAGGACGCTATTGATGAGGGGGCAGATGAACTACACGACCGATCCCGCGCCAGCCTTGCGCATGTGTCCTTGGATGCCCCTCGCTTCACATATCAGTTTCCTGCGCCGAAACCGCCATTGCAACGTAGTAAATCTCGCGTCCGTCAATTGCAGGCTGACGGCCCCGGCCCCGGCCTCGGAACACCACCTCATACCGTCTTGCGAGACACCTTCATACCTCTAGTTGAATGTGATACACCTCCGATAGTGAAAAACGCGATGACGCGAGGCGAACATCTTTCCATGAAACAGCTGCCAGCATCTCCCGGCCAATCTCTAGCAAGTCGCCGGAAGGTAGCGTGAACCTAGGCGCTACATCTAGTTCACAAGCATCGGACTACGGTGGCGAACATCTATGAGGGCATGCGAGGGAAGAGAATAAGCGCAACCTTTGAAGCCTCTGGAACTATAAGTACGGACTTCTCTTCTTGCTATTATATTACTAGGCTTATACTGGTTTATTCATCAGCGAAACCACATGCGTCTATTTCGGATACTTTGCTCTTCAAACATATCATATCAACACAGATCTAACCGAAGCTAAATGTGTTAGACAATTATTGATCTGGACAACTTCGCGGGGCGATGGAGCTCGAGACTGTGACTACTAGTACAGCAAATGGGCGGTCAACCTATGCTGCGCTTTTGTCTTGGAGAGAATTGTCTCACTTTTCTTTGACGCAGGTGAACTTTCAAGTGCGTACCATTGTTGTCGCGACTACGACCGTCGCTCGTGGCGACTTGACGCAGGAGATCGTGGGCGTGTCTGTTCAGGGTGATATTCTGGACTTGGCCATCAATGGCATGGTTGACCAGTTGGCTCTCTTCACTGCGGGGGTGACCAAAGTCGCGCGGGAAGTCAGAACGAAAAAACTCGGTGTTCAAGCTGAAATCGAGAATGTTCATGTCACAGCAAAAAATCACGTATGTTTATTTCACTAGCATTCCGCTGAATTGTGTAGTGTGGTTTTTACTGAACGCACTCCGAATAGAATGGCTGTTGACACCATGGCCGGAAACTTGACGACCGAAGTGCGTGGTTTCGCGCAGATCAGTACTGCAGCTACTAGTATAAACGGCGACTTCACGTGTTTCATCACCGTCAAAGGCTCAGGCGAGATGGAATCCTTTGAGACTCATCAAATCAATTAAATTGTGCACTACTTGCGCGAGTCGATTTAGAAGAACGCCGCCGCTCGTGAAGCTGCCGAACTTGCCAGTCGCTCCAAGTTGGAGTTCTTGGCGAACACGTCTCATGAGATTCGACCCCTATGAACGGTATCATTGGCATGAAAGAGTTTACGCTGGATAGCAATTTGAATAAGAGTCAGCGCGAGAGTCTTCTGCTGGTGCATAGTTTGGCTCGGAGTCTGCTATTGATTAATGTCGATATTTTGGATATCTCGAAGAGTAAGCTAATCCGCCGCCGATGCTTCCGAATTCAGTTGCTAATATTTCGATTAATTACTACGTTCGAAGCAGGCAGGATGACGATAGAGCAAGTTTGGTATTCACTGAGACACACGGTTTTCGGTAACCTCAAGACTCTCGTTGTACGACCATCGCAAAACAACCTCGACCTCACATATGATGTTTACCCAGACATTCCTGATCAGCTCATCGGTGACTCGCTGCATCTGCGCCAGGTCATTACGAACATTGTCGGCAACGCTATCAAGTTCACCTCGAGCAAGGTCGTGTGGAACGGACATGCTGCGCTGTCGTGCCGTCTGGTTGGCATCAAGGACTCGATGGTGAAGGTAGAGTTCTGTCTCACGGATACGGTATCGGTATTACGAAAGGTACAGTGAACTTGATCTGTGGTACGTTCGTGCGAGGGGATGGATCAACCACTCGAGTGAGCTCTTCTCGAATAGTCATTTGTTCCGGCCTGTAGTGGTCTTACTTTCTTAAATCTAGGACTACGGTGGTGCTGTCCTTGGTCAATCAGTATCGAAGTGAGTTGTGTCGCTGATGAATAAGACGATGTGAGTTGAGAGCGAGCTGGGCAAGGGAAGTTCACGACCACCTCCTAAATCAGCCAGTTGTCCACCGAGAACGTACTTTCGATGATCCAGGCATTCGCGAAGCAGAAAATCCGGCTTGCCAATACGCTGGACGACCGAACAGGTGTAGTGATGCGTATCACAAAGCTTATTCTGAAGCCTTACGACGTGAGCGAAGTTGCAGATAATGAGTGTTGCCTACATATCGATGGGATACTTGTTGATTCGCTGACGGCCGTAAGTCATCTTGTTAAAGTGCATTCGAGCTACAGTATAAAGCCTTACTCAAACACTTTTCGGATGATCCAGAAGGAACAAACCAGGAGTATGAACACTTGCGATATATACCGATCGTTCTGGCGTCAGACCAAAACTCCCTATTGAACAAACAACTTCCAGACCGAGATCTACCCCCACTTCCCACCGGAGGCAATCTGCTTCTCAAGGATGTAGAAGCAGAGCTAGATCGATAGGTTGCGGTGACGAGAATTGACACGAGCGGCTACGGCGGACCATTCAAGGTGGAGGGTAATTCAAGAACATGGACCTTGAGGGAAAATGATCAGAACGTGCGCAATCGGACAAGAGAGAAATTGCTTTCGGAACAGATTGAAAATAGTATGTCCGAGTCCTCCGAAAACCCGTAGTAAGAACTCTGGAATTTATGTTTGACAATTGTTTCAGGCGTCAGGAAGAATATGCCACTTGGGCGGAAGTCGGACAATTCTCGAAGCGCACAAGGCAAATGTGCTTGAGTCGCTCAGCCAACAACGAAAAGCATGAACATCCTTATCAGCGAAGGCGAGAGGAAAGCAGCGCGCAGCCTACAATACTGGCGTACTGAATTACTGGTGTACTGATTTGTACTTACTATGACATTTGAATTGTACATGCTTGTACTTAGTCTTTACTTATGCTTGACTGACCTCCTGATGTACTGACGTACTGAGTGTGTCCTGAAAATTGGCTTATTTCAGTGTGTTCAGGCCATCAGTTGATTTCAGACAGGCATAGCAACATATCAGTAGATTTCAGACAGGCATAGCAACCCTTCAGTCCATTTAAGGCAGCGTCAGGACGCGTCAGTCGCCTTAAGCAAAAAGTAGTTTCCCTGATGTAGCCGATTGTTCCCACGACCTCGGACAACCGGTATTCCTCATGTTCCAGCTATCGGCCGGACATTCGCAACTTGAAAACTTGATTTGAAGCTCAAATCAAAAGCAAAAAGTGTCGTTTGAAAGTACGCAGAAGAAAAAGTACTGACACCGCCCGGTTTCGATCCGGGGACCGCTTGTGGAACAACATTAATTTATAATGTGAGACAAGCGTGATAACCACTACACCACGGTGTCATTACTTTTACCCTTAAAAGCTTATAATCGGCATCAAGAGCGACCAGCTGGTTGTTCAGAGTTAATGTGGACACACCGGCCGTGGCAAGAAGTTCCTACTAGTAGTAGCAGCCTAGCAGGATCTGAGAAGAGCTGCACGAGGTGAGCCCTTCCGAATGACCATTCAAGTTGGCATACAACAAGTTTATGGCATCCGAGGCATGATGGACTGCTGGCAGTGACTCAGTGAGACCTCCGCCTCTACCAAACCATGGGAGGATACTGGGCACTACATACTGGGTAAGATAGTAGTAAGTACTATCCGATTCATTTGAGCTAACCAGCTTCTGCTCCTCCACCCACCGGAAGATTGTAGCCCACCTGAGCCAATTCCACATTATGCTAGCCTTTTAACTCGAAGTCTTATGACTTAGGAGATGTTTGTGAATAATATATAAATATATAAACAAATTTAATATCGTTTTGCCCGAGCCTCTCTTTCCACGAACGGCAGATGTACGTTGACATATTTCACTCTTCGCTTCCGGACATCGGTTGCTAATGATCTATTAGTAGTAAATATGATCGGTAGCAGTGCTGCCAATTGTGCTACTAGTAACACCGATGACCGGGCCTGAACATAGCCATGTTACCGGACGGCCCCACGGGGATATAGTGAACCAAGCCTGTTTTCAATCTCGACGTTTCCTATCCAACAACAACTCTGCGATGGGCTACAAAGGCTTGAAGTTCGAAGACATAATTGTCACTATGGATGGTGCTGTCGCAGTAGTGACATTAGACAGAGCCTCAGAGTAAGTCTACATGTATGAGTGTAGCCCGGATTCCAGCATCGTTGAATGCTTCTTGACAGGTTTAACACATACACAAATCGTCTCGTCTCAGAGCTAATCACAGCGTTTGACCACTTCGACAAGGATGACGCAGTGCGCGCAGTTGTCCTCACTGCCGACCCAAAAGCGCCTGTCTTTTGTGCAGGTGTGAGTTGATTTTATGTTTCCATTGTCTAGAACTTTACCAACCTCAATTGACAGGTTGCGATCAAGGAAGGCTCTGGTTGGGATCATCTTTGGGACCCGGAAGCTGAGAAGGAGAAGGACCCAACTCTAGGTTAGATTTCAACACTATCATTCATTTCGCATAGTATCGTCGTTCATTTATGTTTTTACGTCAGCTCATCGAGACACCGGAGGCAAATTTACAATGTCTGTTCTGCGGTGTCGCAAACTGACAATAATCGCTGTGAATGGACATGCGGTATGTATGCTTCTAAGAACTCCTAACTCTGTGTGACGGACTGTGTTCATGATGTGTTATCTCTGGTAGGCAGGCATAGGCGTTACTATGCAATTGCCTTTCGACTTCAGGTTTGCGTGGGCAGACGCAAAACTTGTGATACCTTTCGTCTCTCGAGGAATCTGTGCGGAGGGTTAGTCTGACTTAACCATCCCGATGGGCCCCGCTGACAGACTCGGAACTCCTCACTGAATAGCTATTTCGTCCTACCTTCTTCCGCGGCTAATCGGCCACTCAAGGGCATCATCGCTTTTTCTGACCGGGGATGCATTTAAACCGACGTCGCCCCATGCTTCCCTACTCTACCACGAAACCTTCCCAACTCGTGACGCAGTTTTCCCCGCCGCGTTGAAGTTTGCTAAACACCTTGCTGTGACAACCTCTATGACGTCTGTTGCGATGACGAAGACGCTCATGTGGAGAGGTGCAAGCTCCCCGAAGAACAACATCTGTTGGAATCGCGGGCGATTCGCTCGTTAGCAATGAGTGAAGATGGTGAAGAAGGTATCAAGTCATTCTTTGAAAAGAGGCAGCCAAAGTTCACGGGAACACTCTCAAGAGATATGCCCGCATGGGTTCCCTGGGTACGTCAACATCTTTCAATTTGCTAATGCTGGCTGATGCTACCTCACGTTACTATTAAGTGGAACGAAGTCAATGTGGGACCGAGGAAAGCGAAGCTCTAAACTTGCATAACACTTGATGCTTTCTATGGAATGAATCCGAGTTACCGCTGTCCTCCTCTGCTTTTTTTCATATCCACGAGTGCGACAGTCGTTCGTATGGGTTACAAGTGAATATAGCACTACTCAAATTTGTCGGCGATTGGTTATGCGAAATGATACCTAGTGATAGTCAGGCCATGAAAGGAGGCTGATCCCTACTCTAATAACGATACACTGTGTCTATGCCCAAGTTTTTATTCTGCTTGGATATGACATGGTGGTGGTGGAGTAAGATTTCCTGATATTCGGGATGCATATACTGCGAACGGGAAGAGAGCCTGCAGAAGTGACGTCCGAGTTTCGAGTATGATCAAATTATCAGATAAGATAAGATGAGGAGCCCTTATTGCATGATTTTGCGCGAATACGCACGTCAATGTGAATGTGAACGTTTCGTGTCCGTTACCCACCATCCTTCTTCCATCAAGACACCAACACCGAGGCAGGGAGCTCGCATCGCTGGAGATGCTGAGCGCTCTACGCTCTCAGATCACTAGAACATCCTCGCGTTCGGCACCTCAACTAATCTGTCAGCGTAATCTACTTCGCTACATTTCAACGACCACGAGACTTTATTCGAGCCGCTGCACGACTTCCTCCGCTTCTGTACTGTCTAAATCCTCATCCTCAAGACTTACTGTTGAAGCTCTTGCTCCTCCTCGTCACTTTGGTCATCTGGCAGGGCGTGATGAGCCACCTAAGCAAGACAAGAAGCCAGATGCCGGAAAGGATGCACAGAAGACGGCAAAGGACCTAGGCTCGGAAGTGAATGTCAGCTTGTCAGACCAGCGAAAGAAGGATTGGGCAATCATTAAAAGATTGATGGCGAATGTATGGCCCCCCGGTGACTGGAGTGTACGGAGCAGAGTGATGTTAGGCTTCGGGTTGCTGGTCGCTGGAAAGGTATTTATTGCACGTCGTGGCTACAATTTCGTAATAATCTGAAATAATATCTAGGTATTGAATGTGCAGGTTCCAATCATATTCAAGAACATCATTGATACCCTTAATGTGGATATCACTGCCGGGACGACTGTCTGGATAGTAGCCGGCTCTTTGGTCTTGGGATGTTCGTGCAGTGTTGAAATCTGAAAGAGCGGAGGGCTAACGATGTGCTCTAAAGACGGTGCAGCGCGAATAGGTGCAACGCTGTTTAGCGAACTTCTGAACGCCGTCTTCGCAAACGTTGGTCAACGGGCTGTCCGAAAGGTTGCGAGAGAAACATTCGAGCATCTCCTGACCTCGATTTGAAGTTTCATCTCTCAAGACAGACCGGTGGTTTGACCAGGGCAATTGACCGAGGTACAAAGTACGCGTCTTCGCATGCTATGCTAAACTGCATGCTAAATGTTGACGCAGAGGTATTACGTTCATCTTACAAGCTGTACTCTTCCGGATTGTGCCCACCGCGCTTGAAATATCCATGGTTTGCGGAATCTTGGTGCGCCACGAGAACATTCTCGGAGGAAGGTCAATTAGCTCATTTTATAATAGACGTATAAGTTTGGGTGGGACTTCGCTGCATTGTCGCTGTAACGATGGCCGCATACACATGGTTTACTATCCGAACTACATCGTGGAGGCAAGTAAAGCGGGACTAATATAGGGAAAAGGTGCTCATCAAAGTCTTAGGACGAGGTTCCGTCGAGAAGCCAACAAAGCCGACAACAAAGCGGCCACCGTGGCTGTTGATTCCTTAATAAACTTTGAAGCAGTCAAGGTCCGTGATTCATTGCCATATCAGACGACGAGTAACTAAAAAAGGACCCTGTAGAACTTCAATAACGAGAAATTCGAAATCGCACAGTATGACAAAATCTCAAGACTACGAGAAATCCTCGGTAAAGATCACAACATCTTTGGCTTCTTAAATTCCGGCCAGAATGTTATATTCTCCAGTGCCTTAACAATGATGATGTTTCTGGCGGCTCAAGGGGTAGTCAATGGTGCGATACTTCCTTTGCAAAGGAATAGAAATGGCTTGATACTTATATTTATCAGGTACCATGACTGTCGGGGATCTTGTGATGGTCAATCAGCTCGTCTTTCAGTTGTCTTTACCCTAAACTTCCTTGGTACTATTTACCGTGAAATGAGGCAAAGTCTACTTGACATGGAGGTTCTTTTCAACATCATGACACAGCACACCCCCGTACCGGTATGTATCGGTACAGCTTCTAATAATAATTGATACTCATCCGAATGAAATAGGATAAACCTGGATCTAAGCCTCTCGAACTAAGGGGAGGATCAATACGCTTTGATCATGTTAACTTTGGATATCACGCCGACAGACCTATCTTCCGAGACTTGTCCTTCACTGTCCCAGCAGGCAAGAAAGTCGCAATTGTCGGTCCCTCAGGATGCGGAAAGTCGACGGTCTTCCGTCTCCTTTACCGGTCTATGACCCTGCGGCAGGCAGGATCCTAATAGACGACCAGGATATCCACAACTTCAGCTAGATAGCGTACGAAAGGCTATCGGTGTCGTTCCACAAGATACACCACTTTTCCATGCAGATATCATGCACAATATTCGATATGGTCGGCTGAGTGCGACAGACGAGGAGGTCGAAGAGGCTGCAAAAAGGGCGAATGTCCACGACACAATTGCTAGTCTTCCGGAGGCTATAAAACGACCGTCGGAGAACGTGGGCTGATGATATCTGGAGGAGAGAAGCAGCGTCTGGCCGTTGCTCGTGTGCTGCTAAAAGATCCTCCAATATTATTCTTGACGAAGCGGTCAGTGTTTCTAAAGTGCAGCAGGAAATAATGATCGCTCACAATTAACCAAGACTTCCGCACTGGACGGCCGAACGGAAACAGAATTAATGAAGAACATAAATAGCATTTTATTGGACAAGTCCAGGACAAGCATCTTCATAGCTCACCGCCTACGCACCGTCGTTGAGGCCGATCTCATCATCGTAATGAACAGTGGCATGGTGGTTGAGCAAGGCACGCACCAAGAGCTGCTTGAAAAGGGCGGGCTCTATTATGATATGTGGTTAGAGCAAGCAATGGATTCCTACGCACAAGGAGAAGACGAATCGATGTAAACGTAGATGGGGACGATGGGAAAGTCACGAGCCGCGCAGTGTAGTGATATTGAAGTGCATATACAT